>CAWUFW010003647.1:1200000-1759751 GCA_963921515.1 Calotriton arnoldi
TTGAGGATATACTGAGCATGATTACAAATGGGATAGGGTGTGGGGTTACATCTGCTTGGCCAAGGCTGTGCTAATGTACATTTACGTATAGCTGCGGAGCTGCGGACTTTGACACAGACGGTATACATGTAGCCTACCAGACCGCTCGGCATCATGGGCACAGTCCATCTCAGTTCCATGTGACAGGTCTGCTGCGGTTGTTCCTCATGCACGCGTGCATGTGAGATGACATCAGGGCATGTGCTTGCGTGCATGCAGCGGCGTGCCACTTGTTGTTGCACTGTGGTGGTTACTGGACATGTCACAGTCACTGGGGTCGTGTTGTTGTTGTATGCACTTGTCGTCCATGCAAAGGTCCTGGTATGGGATTCCCGGGGCGGGGGTGGGAGGGGTGCAGCACCCACAGACTCCAGGCGACCTATTCATGTCCACTGAGCGGTGTGTGTGTCCATGTGCGCTGGATCCATGTCGTGTCCTGGTTGTTCGTGCAGTTCCGTCCATGTGGGTGCGATGCACAGAGCCCATGCCACTGCCTCCCACGATGCATGCGGTGTTCCTGGATGTGATGGGGAACAGTGTGCATGTCCCGGTCATATCCGATGTCATGGCGATGTCGTTGATGGTGTGGTTACAGTTGCCGGTCGTTTGGTATGGCTGTTGTGGTGGTGACTGGCCAGTCCGTGCGGAAGCTGAGCATGGGTGCGGGGTTGGACTTCATAGGTCACTCGGGATACCTGCGTTGTGGTCCGACGTATTTACAGGTTGTCAGGTATGCGATGCCGTCCAGCAGGGCTTCCATGTCATTGGTGGTGTACATGTTTGCCAGCCAATGAAGCGGATGGTGGCTGTCAAGGTGTTGTTCGTAGGTTGTCCCTTGGAGGACCATGATGGGGCATGCTGGGTGACATTCGATGTAGCTGTTCTCGATGATCCGTCGTGTGGAGGCACAGTGGTTCCATTTCAGTGCGGGTGCGATGTTGGCCACATACGCCATGCCCCCATAGGCAGAGCAGGCCCTGTCGTGTGCGTCCAGAGGGAGGAGTAGTGGTAGCAGGTCCGCCTTCAGACATGCCGGGTTGGAGAGGCATATCTCCACGGGATGCTGGTAGGGAAACCTCCGACAGTAGAAGACGGGCATGACGCAGCTGAACAATGTGATGCGGTAAGTCAGTCGGTAACTTACGTTCAGCAGGGACAGGAGATCGCATCCCAATGTATGTATCGTGTTGGTTTGGTACAGCTTGAGCTGTTCGGCGTAGTTGGGTAGGTGTGTTGCGGTTGCCATTTCGCAGCGGTTCGTAGAGGTGGCGTGCTCCGGCTGTGTGTGCAGTCTGCAATGTGCACGCTCCGGGGTTGCTGTGAGCTCTGTGTAGTCGTGGGGAGACAGGACTTGTGTTCTGTTGGCTTGTTTGGAGGACACGGGCCCTCTTCCCACATGCTTCTCAGACAGTTCAAGGTCGGTGCTGTGTGACTCCTTCCAATTAACTTGCATGTGGCCGACATGGGGGAGTGTTTTCTTCTTTCTTCCCCGTCCGTTGTGTGCTTCTGTGATATGCGCTATCTGCCCTGTGGTCGGTCTCCTCGGCATGCCTGTGTTGGTCTATTCTTGGACAATGGCTGTATTCACCGGCTTCTGTCGTAGGGCTGTGGTTTCGGTGTTGGAATGGAAGGTCATTCAGTGCTGTCTGCTCTCCCTTGTGTGGGCGGCAGGCTGCCTTTCCGCTCTGCGTTGGGCCTTGTGTGTGGATGTTATTCTTGGGCCACCTGTTGTCGGTCCACGGGCTCTTTGGTGTTCCGTTTCATGTGTCTTGTTCATATGTGCAGGGTGGTATGGGTTTTTCAGTGTGGTACTGGCGTTCCTCTTCCCGAAGGGGCCCTGCTTCTCCTAGTTGGTGTTGCCGCCGCTGTGTGCTACGCCATGTTTGTTACACTGGGGTGTGTCCTGCAGTTGCGTGTCTTCACTGACATGTGTGCGTCGTTTGTGTGGCGTTGGGTGTTGTCCGTGAATTGGGCGTTGGGGACATGTCTGTGGCCGGCCTGTCACGTGTCATGTGCGTTCGGGGTGGGGCTGATGTGTGTGCTGCTTGGTTGTGTCCCTGTGTCTGTGTGCGACGCATGCATGGCGCTGCGGTTGGCCTCTGCGTTGTGCGCATGTGTGGCGGCGTCATCGGCGCTTTGGGGCCCTGACGGGGTGGTTGGTTCCTAGTCCCAGGTGGTGTGTACACATGTGTTCTGCGATGTTAGGATTTGGCCTGTGTGTCATATGTGGATACAATGGTGGATGTGTAGTGTGCACGCGCTGGTGGGGGGTTGTCCGCTTTTTCCGCCCTTGCACTGTGTGCGCTGTTTGCGTGCACTTGTTGTGTGTGTGCCTACCTGCGTCTCCGCGGTACTTTGCGTCCTTGGTGGTGCATCAGCAGAAGCATTGGAAGGGCCTGCAGTGCTGGATTCATGCCCGGGGTGCCGCTTCTTCGTTGTCCGTGCTCTGCGTCCGTGTTTCCGCCTCTCTTTCACGTGCGGTGTCTCTTTGCCGTGGGAGCCGTTTGTTTGCGGCATCGTAATTTATGCGCCGGGCGGGACGTGTTTCGTCGGACGGTGTGTGTCAGTTGGGCTGCGCCGCTACGTGTGCGGGCGCACTTTGATGGCGGACGGTGTTGCTGGCTTGCCGGCGGTGTTTGGCCTGCTTTTCGCATCGTAATTGTGCGGGCGTGTGGACTGCTCCGTGCCGGCGGTAACTGGTGGTTTTTGCATCCGCCAGCACGGCGGTTGTGCTTCCGCCCGACATCGTAATGGGCCCCTAAATAACAAACAATAATAATTTACTATTCTAACTCAAAATCCAACTAAACTCCAGGAAAGCGCTGGATAGTAAACCATAATAAATTACTATTCTAACTCCAAATCCAAATAAACTCAGGGAAAGCGCTGGATAGTAAACCATAATAATTTACTATTCTAACTCCAAATCCAAATAAACTCAGGGAAAGCGCTGGATAGCAAACAATAATAATTTACTATTCTAACTCCAAATAAACTCAAGGAAAAAGCTGAATAGTAAACCATAATAATTAACTATTCTAACTCCAAATCCAACTAAACTCAGGGAAACTGCTGGTTAGTTAACCATAATAATTTACTATTCTAACTCCAAATCCAACTAAACTCAAGGAAAGCACTGGATAGTAAACAATATTAATTTACTATTCTAACTGCAAATCCAATGAAACTCAGGGAAAGCGCTGGATAGTGAACCATAAAAATTTACTATTCTAACTCCAAATTCAACTAAATTCATGGAAAGCGCTGAATAGTAAACCATAATAATTAACTATTCTAACTCCAAATCCAACTAAACTCAGGGAAAGCGCTGGATAGTAAACCATAATAATTTACTATTCTAACTCCAAATCCAAATAAACTCAGGGAAAGCGCTGGATAGCAAACAATAATAATTTACTATTCTAACTCCAAATAAACTCAAGGAAAAAGCTGAATAGTAAACCATAATAATTAACTATTCTAACTCCAAATCCAACTAAACTCAGGGAAAGTGCTGGTTAGTTAACCATAATAATTTACTATTCTAACTCCAAATCCAACTAAACTCAAGGAAAGCACTGGATAGTAAACAATATTAATTTACTATTCTAACTGCAAATCCAATGAAACTCAGGGAAAGCGCTGGATAGTAAACCATAAAAATTTACTATTCTAACTCCAAATTCAACTAAATTCAGGGAAAGCGCTGAATAGTAAACCATAATAATTTACTATTCTAACTCCAAATCCAACTAAACTCAAGGAAAGTGCTGGATAGTAAACCATAATAATTTACTATTCTAACTCCAAATCCAAATAAACTCAGGGAAAGCGCTGGATAGCAAACAATAATAATTTACTATTCTAACTCCAAATAAACTCAAGGAAAAAGCTGAATAGTAAACCATAATAATTTACTATTCTAGCTCCAAATTCAACTAAATTCAGGGAAAGCGCTGGATAGTAAACCATAATAATTTACTATTCTAACTCCAAATTCAAATAAACTCAAGGAATGCGCTGGATAGTAAACCATAAGAATTTACTATTCAAACTCAAAATTTAACTAAACTCAGGGAAAATGCTGGATAGTAAACCATAATAATTAAATATTCTAACTACAAATCCAAATAAACTCATGGAAAGCACTGGATAGTAAACCATAATAATTTACTATTCTAACTCCAAATCCAACTAAACTCCAAACAAATGCTGGATAGTAAACCATAATAATTTACTATTCTAACACCAAATCCAAATAAACTCAGGGAAAGCGCTGGATAGTAAACCATAATAATTTACTATTCTAATTCGGAATACAATTAAACTCAAGGAAAACACTGGGGGGTCGATTCCGATTCGGGCCGGAAATTTCTCCGACCGAGCCGGACCCGGAGAGATTTCCGACCGAATCGGACCCGTGCAGTCCGACCGAACGAGTACGATGCGGCCGTATGTTATCGGACTCGAGTCGGTCGGACTCCCATTGAAGTCAATGGGAGCCGGTCGTACAACGCGTACGCGGGCTCCCATTGACTCAATGGGTGCGAGTCGGACAAGGGCGCCCCTACAGCGGGTACGCGGCGAAGCGATTCGCGCCGTACACGCACAGGTAGGGGGACCCATGGGTCCCCCTGTGTGCGACTCGCGCGGCTACACGTACAGGGGGTCCGACACGGACCCCCAAAGTACGGCTCCGACAGCTCTTTCGAGCCGGAGTGCGCGGCTCGGTCGGACTGCTCGCGGCGCGCATCGTACTTACCCGGCCGGGAAACGTCTCCATTGCGCGGTGCGAGTCGAGTCCGAGCGAGTCGGTCGGAGCGGTTCGAGCCGGGAGCGAGTCGGTCGGAGCGGTCGGGACGCCCGGACGAGTCGGTCGGCGATTTCGCATCGTACTCGCTCGGCCGGACCCGCGTACGTTTTGGTCGGGAAACAGGGCTCCGAATCGGATCCGGTAAAGCCGAATCCGATTCGAGCACTACCGGCCGAGATCGGAATCGGCCCCTGGATAGTAAACCATGTTTTTTTCTATTCCAACTAAAAAATAAATTCACTCAAATTAATAAATAAAGAATACTCCCACATTTTGTTATAATTTTTTTTAAATTAAAATAAAATTTAAAAAATATACATTAAATTTAATATTTCTTTCTAAAATTCTATTAAAATTTATAAATATTTCAGAAATACTATTAATTTCTAATTAATAATTATTCATAAATGTGTCCCAAAAATTAATAATAAATTATTACACAATAGAATTTTAGAATATATTTCATTTTTTTAACATTTAAAAATACATTTCTTAATTATTATTATTTTTTAAATTATTACTAATAATTTTCAATAAACAAAATTTACAATTCGAATTTAGCATTTTTTTAAAATACATTTTAATTATTAAAATTTTAAATATATTAATTAAAATTTAAAATTTAATTTTTTAAAACAATTCTTCAATAAAAAAATTAATAAATACAAAAAAATCTAATTAGCTCATCACAAATTTATTTCAAATGACTAAATATAAATCATAACCACAAAAATTTAAATTACTACCCATCCTTATCCCCTATAAACCCAACATCCAGCTCCTAAAACATATACAAAATAATAAAATATTTATAACTTTATACATTTTTAAATTACTACCCACCCTTATCCCCTATAAACCCAACATCCCGCTCCTAAAACATATACAAATTAATAAAATATTTTTAAATGCATACATTTTTAAATTACTACCCACCCTTATCCCCTATAAACCCAACATCCCGCTCCTAAAAAAAGATATAAATTTCATTCTAAATAACTTATTTAAAAAAATTATAGTTATTAAATAATTATAAATTTACAAAAAATAACAATTAAAAATTACACATTAAAAGAATTGCATAAAAAAAATAACATCGATATTACTAACTTCGATTTTTTTACATCGATATTTTAAAATTCGATATTTTAAAATTCGATATAAACTCTAACAATAAACTTCGATATTATTAATATTACTTACCTTGATATTTAACACCAACGATATTCTTACTTCGATATTCATGCTTATCGATATTTACACGTCGATATTCTATCTCAGCACCACCTTCCTCATTGGAAACCAGTTGTTATCACTTTTTAGGTGTTGGTAACGATCAATGGTTTAGAATTGATAAATACCATTGTGACTCTCACTTAAGAGGTGACGCCCCTTTCACATCCTGCCCTAATTGCGATTGGGATGGATCGCAAAACCCATTTCGTGAGTCAGAAAAAGCCTTTCCAACTCAAAAAAATGGCTTTAGAACACAGAAAATATCAATCTTGTTGTCACACACACAGTGATTTTTCAAACCTCAGGGTTTGCGATCACCAAATGGCTTTGTATGTCTGGCCCAACAGCTTGTCAATAAATCAAACAATATAAAAACAATAAAGGTAGGAGGATCTAGAATGTCAGTCAAAAAGACGTTTGTATAAATACGTTAACATTTACTAAGTTATTCCCATCAGTGAGTTTGAAGCAAAATGAAGAAAATTGAGTAACAAAGTAATGTTGTTGTTTCAATATAAGTCAAGAAGGTCAACAATTTTCACAGAAAATAATAAAAGCTAAAGTAAGTTCACAGGAAAACCAAGAAGTCGAACTGCTCCTATCGGCCAATTTAGAGGAATTGGGAAGAAATTTTACAACTATAAAGTGCAAGAGCTCAACCTTCCTTTGATTGCTGAATACTGGATCACACCAATAGGGTAATTTGGATCCTGGTGGGTGGCCCGCCATCCCACCAGGTCAGTGGATCATGGCATTTGCATCCATAGTGGAGGGCTGCCTGTTATTTTATTATTTCCCTGCATTGCTGGCTGAGATTTCTAAGTCATCAGAGTACCCTACAGGGCAGCAGTTGCTCCAGAAGCTGAAGAGTTTGCAGAGTCCACGACTAAATAGGCATAGCAATATTCACTATGACCTGATGGCCCTGTGATGGAGAGGCCATGATGTCGAAAGTGCCTCACGGTTGTATGACAGAGGCACGCATGGCTAAACTGCTCGTGCCTCTATCCGAACCACGAATGCGTCTTAACCACGCATTCCTTTACCACGCATGCCTTTACCATGCAATTTCATTGTAAAGGCATGTTTGGTAAGGGGATATGCGTGGTTAAGTTTGCCACTACCCCAACCCCACTTCCTACCCTAAGCCGTAAAATTCTATCCCCCTCACCTCGGCCCCCCCACCCCTGAGGCCTAAACCTACCCCATCCTGCCCTTAAAACTACCCCTTCCCCTCCCCCGCCCTGAGGCCTAAATCCCTGCCCCCTTTTAAATAAACTTCCCCGACCCCCACCACCCTGAGGCCTAAAGCTTACCCCTGCGCTGCCTGTAAAACTACCCCTACCCCTTCCCCCACCCTGAAGCCTAAAACCCTTCCCCCTTTGAAAAAACTACCCGACCCCCTCACCCTGAGCCCTAAAACCTACCCTCACCCCTAGAGCCCCCAAACCCAGCCCCAGCCCTTAAACCTACCCCGACCTCCTCACCCTGACCCCTAAAACCTACCCTGACCCCTAAACCCCCAAACCCAGCCCTTAAAACTACCCCGGCCCCCTCACCCTGAGCCCTAAAACCTACTCTCACCCCTAAACCCCCACAAGCACAGCCCCAGCCCTAAATCTACCCCAACCCCCTCCCCCGCCCTGAGCCCTAAAACTGAAAAAACTGCCCCCTTCCAAAAGTTACCCCGCCCCCCTGAGCCCTTAAACCGACCCCAACCCTTTAAAACTGACCCGGCCCAGCCCCACTTACCTGTGCGCATTCCTGTCTGCCTCCCTTTCTGACGTTTTTTTCCCCAGCGCATCCTCTCAGTCTCCCCGCCCATCCGGACAGCTAAACCGCGAACTGCCTTAACCATGCATATGCGCAGTTAAGGCATATGTGTGGTTAAGGTAAGCGTGGTTTAGCTTGCGGCGAAACGGCACGCGTGGCTCAGCCCACGTAGTAAAGGCAGTTTCCCATTTCTGACAGGCTACACTGTCAGAAACAATGCATTTCCTCACCACTAAATGGGCTGAATGAAAAGTGAGTTTGGTAGGGCGGGTCACCGCTAAACTCTAAATGAACCCCCAAAGTTAGCACCGGAGGCGCTAACTTAGGGCATGGTCTTTGCCACAGTTTTAGGATTAATGTTGTCTTTAATAGCTGAGGAGCTGAAGCAGCTGCATGTTATCACTTTAGACAGTGGTAAATAAATAGTGGTAAATTGAACTTTAAAGTAATGTTCTCTGTTATACTGGAAATGTAGCAGCATTTGTTGATGTCTCTAAAATGAGTACAATGCACAGTAGAACACAATAACATAGCACAAAGCAACATAATAACATAGCAAACTCATAACAGGGTGCAATGCAAAAAATAGACAGAAACACAACAACTACAGTACAACCCATCAGCGCAATGTAATAATGCAGTAATACAAACAACAACAGCAAACAACACAATATTACCACAACAAAATGTAACACAGTAGCACAACCAACAACATCACACAGCAACACAATATAAAAACACAACATAAATGACAAAATCACAAAAACAAAGTAATGCAGCACAAATAAATCACAATGTAATAGCAAAAAAACACATTAACATACTATAACACAGTCTCACTTCTAAAGAATTGAATAACAACATATTTGAAAATAGAAAAATAACAACTATGCCAATACAATGCACAACAATAACACAATAGTACCCATTACAACAGCACAAGACTGGGTCACAAGGCAACATAAAAAAACAAAAGCACGGCTACAAAACAAGAACACCACACCACAACACCAAAGCACAAACCACAACACAGTATGATGCAACACAATTGCACATTTCTGTTGGTTTGTTATTTTTGTTATGTCATTATCGTGTTTTGTTGAAATGCTGTGTTGTAGTGTTTTTTTCTATTGTTGAGAATGGTTTTTGTGGTGTTGTGTTTTTTTGCTGCATTTTGTTGATGTTTTACATGTTGACGTTGTATATTTGTTCTGTGTTGTTGTAGCATTCTATACTTCATTGGCAGTGTTTTAATAGGCACAAAAATTCCTGCTACCCATTATCAGCTTCCCAAATATTTCTGAATTTAAATGTAAAAGAAATCCCACTTAAAAAATATATTTGTATTGTGTATCAATTTTTAAAAGTGATGTATAGAATTCATTAAAATTAATTCAATTATATGTTAATAAAAATAATGTTACATTAATGTTTTAATTCAAAAGGTTATAACATGTTAAAGTAAAATTAAAATATGTTTTACTTTTACATAATTTGTAAACATTAAATTAAAATACGTTATCTTTTAAGCATTGTAAATAAATTAATTTAATCGTATATGTCCATCCAAAGAAAGCTCAAAGAGGGAATGCACACTCTTGGTAGATATCTGGATCCACTTTGGCGTCATATCACTCTGGCAAAGGGGCAGACATTGAATTTGTGTTTGGAACATTGAGGCTCATGGGATGGATGCAGGTGCAGGATTCTTAGAAGAATCCACTGAGGAAACGTTTGTAAAGCTCTGGAGGGGCATCTGTTCATAATTGGAAAATGTGTTTGGAATGTCAGCAAATGTGATCTGAATATGCCCAGAGAGTTCATGGGTTTGAGTGGGGTATTACACAGTCAAAGAATGACCTATTTTGAGCTTGGAGCATCCACGGGATCAGGATGGAGGGACCAGGAAGCAGCAGCATCTCTCTGGAAGTCATCTGTGAGTGTGAAAAATCTGTTCTGCACTAAAATACTGCAATCCCAAATCACAAAGATATTTGCAGCTGCCAACCTATCTCTCAGAACCCCTTCACATCCTGAAAATGGCCAGGTTTTACTCCAGTAAAGAGCTGGCATAGCTCTTCTTCCAGGCCAGGAAGGGGAAGTGAAACCTACAAACTTCGTGGGTTTGTAAAGGAAGGGATTTACTCACGCTGTATTTTTTTTCCTGTGGGAAAGAAAACAAAAAAACACACTGAACTGGATTGCCATTCCCGAATGCGGAGTCATTGTAACTTCCCAGTGGCGCTTCTGGAAAGTAACAACTGGCTCATCTTTCCAGGTATTGTACTGGAATGTTTGTGAATTTCCAAAAGTTACACATTTACACCTGGGCAAAGGTGTACGCCTGCGGGAGTAAATGTACAACTCTTTTCTTGACTCTGTCCTTCATTTCTCTAATGTGGAAGGTTCTAAAACTTGAAAGAAAGCCGCCTACCGAAGCCACTGCAGTGCTTGAATTCATTATTGAAGACAGTTTCAACAGCTCTCCTGCTTGCAGCTTTGCTATCGCAGTAACTCAAGCTCTTTTCCATAATAACAAATTCACAGCTAATGACGCTAATGAAGCTGGCTACGAATAGGTGTTGAACTGCTGTCGGCTGAAAACTGTATCCTCGGATGACTATTCTTAGAATTTAATGGATCTGAGGAGTAAAAATGGCGGCCGTCCGTGGCATCCATTCCCTCCTCCTCTTTTATTCATTCTCTAGTCTGCAAATTGAAGGTGAAGTTGTTGATAATCCTCTGAACAATGAATTCACGTGACTTTCAATGAAGCGACTTTCACGGTACAGGACACACTAAATGGTAGTATAATCTGTATAATTATTCCATTGTAATTTCACGGTTGATTTCACTTACGTTTTAAATAGACTATTTTCAACCCTTGAACAAGTGCAATGCAAACGGATGATTTTTATATGATATTACAAAATTCAAATCCCATATGTAAATATTGGAGATAGTTGTCAAATGCTGACAGAGTTTGAGTAATATTTTCAAACCTTTGGGCTATATATCCTATCCATTCACAACCTGCATGTATGTGTGCCTAGAAAGGTATCTCATTTGGATGAGACGTCAGTAGCAGTTGGCAGATCAAAGCTTTAAATCTTGCCATGGTTGACTTAGCCTTCCATTCTCCACCAATTGATAAAACGAGGGCCATTGATTTGAAAATAGATAACATATATAATAGGCGACTCATTTACGAAGACATTGCGCAGTGCAGCGCAGCAAGTCAACTCGCTGTGCTGCGCTGCTGCGTGACAGGGAAGGAGAAGGAAAGCACAAGGGTTGTCTGCGTTGCATGCAGGATTGTTTTTGTGCAGGAAGGGGCACCTTCCTGGGCAAAAACAATCCTGCGAGGCATATCCCTCTTTCTATGTGTGCTGCCGAAGGAAGAAACAAGGAGAAATAAAGATATTTCTCCTCGTTACGTCTCTCTTGAGAAGGTTTAAGATATTGACACATCCACAGGTCTACAAGTTCTTGTAAATCTGGGGAAGCGTCAAATTCCATGGGAGTTACGTGGGAATACCCACACAATACCCATGGAACACCTTCCCAGGGAAGAGTAAAGCAACAAAGCAATTTGTGCTGCGTTGCGTTATTCCAGATTTTTAAAACCATTCAGAGCCACACAACTTGTCTTTGCGCGGCTTCAAAAATCTAATTTAGAGGTCTGCATCACGCATCTACCGAATTGCATGGTGCAAATGTGACGCAACCCTCTCATAAATAGTCTCTTAGGGGCCCATTACGATACCCGGCGTAAAAAATCCGCCAGGCATGGAAGCGGCAAAAATCCGCCCGCACACACCGTCTGAACACCGACCACGCCATTACGATTACACAAACCGAAAACCGCCATCGGCGGAAAAATCACACAAAATACCGCCCGCCATCGTCCGAGTCGGAGTCAAACCGCCCGCCACGGACGGAAACACGCCCGACAACACAAAACCGCCCGCCCTCACGGCCGACACACCGCACGTGAGATTACGATCGCACCGCCATGAGCGCGGGAAAACTACAAATATACCGCCCGCCAGCGCAAACAACGCCGATGAGAATCGACACGGCAGAAGCCATGGCGCCCACGTCCCTGCACAGAAACCATCCGCTCACAAAACCAATCGCACACAACATGGCCAACAAGTCCACACAGCAAGGCACGCACAAATACACAAGCACAGTACACATCCCGAAAACACCCCCCTGGACAAACAAAAACTACAAAGGCCAGAACCCCAGACACAACACACCTGAAAACAACAGACCATGAGGACACACCCACATAGGTAAGTACAAAAGCAGCACTCCCACAGACCACAACCCCTTGCAACATTGCAAACCAGAGAGGAGAGGAGAGGACACTGTGACACAGCAAGGACAGCAGCACACCACAGAAACGCACACATCACCACCACCACCACCACCACCACCACCACAAACCCCCTGCACATTACACAACACACACCGCACCAGCACCACAAACACCATGGCACCACAAAGAATGCCCAAGTTCACGCCCATTGAGCTGACGGTCATGGTCGACGAGATCATCAAGGTGCACCCACAAATCTATGGGAACATGGTCCAGCACACACCACTAGCCACCAGAAACAGAATGTGGAACCGGATCGTAGACCAGGTCAATGCAGTCGGGACCCTGCCCAGGAACAGAGTCGAAATAAACAAACGGTGGAATGACGTCAAGAGCCTGGTCAAGAAGAAGGAGGGCAAAAACAGAGAGCTGGCAGCCGTCACTGGCGGAGGGAATCCCGCGCTCTTCAAGACCTTCAAAGCGTGGGAGGAGAAGGTGCGAGTCATCATACATCCCGAGATCCTCGCCGGATTAGCAGGGGGAGTGGAGGCTGGTAAGTACAAACTAATGTATACCAGCACACCGCTATGTACTCACATGCACCACCACCATGCCACAGCTCCCAGGGACAAACACCCCCATGTCCAGCACACAATACACAACACATCACACACACATGCAACAGACACCACCACACACAGCCCAAACAGAACAACTGTAAGATGCGTGGGGACATGTGTACACTCAGCCAGCCACGTAACCACCAACAGGTCCCCAAATATGCCAGAAGCGCCACAACGAGCACCCACCACACCCATGTGTCCGCCACAGCTGCACTAACCGACAAGTAACAGATAAGTGGCAGGAACACAAAGTGCAGTGGGTGGGAGGGTGGACAGCCCAAGTACAACACACACCAGGCCCCTAGTCCCACAGCACAGCAAGGAGGAGCATCCCCCACACCCCACAGCCACGTGTCAGCCACCGCAGTGCACACCGACAGCCGAAAGGTAGACATCACGGTCCACAACAATCGGTGTCAGTGGGTGTCCAGCCACCACCACGACCCACAACACCCCCCACCCCCACAGACCTGCAACATGGAGCACCCCCGCTTAGAACCATGTGGCATCCAGTACAGTGCACGCCCGAACAACCTGCAGGTGGGAAACTGGACAGGGCTGGATTACTGGAGGCATGAGGACCGTAACACGACCAACACATGGGACATGTCACGTAGCAGACGAACACGCAGCACCGCCCACCGTCACGAACAAGTGAACAATGTGCACACGGACATGAACCACAGACTCACACCCCACATGACCCATCACAGACACAGCAACACCCAAGGAGCCACGTCTGCATGCACAAGCCACACTGAATATAGTACCACACGGCAGCCACTGTGCAACCCATCACACACAACCGAAACACCATTGAAGTCCTGTCCATGTAGCCCCTACTGCCTGTCAACCACACCCCCCACAACTACGCCTATGTAAGACAAACAACACTAGACGCAACAGAGCGGAACAACATAAATGCACACGAACACCACTGAACCCATCAAACACACAGACACACCATGCACATACAACATACCATCCATCCCATCCGTCAGCCCCAGTCTCATGAAAGGCATGTCATCCGCACAGCTGCCACACATACAGCAGTCACGCTAAGATACATGCCCATGACCAACCATGTGCCAGAAGTCAATGAAGCGCACGCCACACTGTGAGCAACAACACACAACATGGGCCACACCCCCCCGAGCACTGCAGTGATGCACATGGCACAGGGCAGCACGCACACCAAGGAGATGGGACAACTGCAATACGTTGGCTGGCACACAACCATCACTCACTCATAACGATGCGTCCAATGCCATGTCCAGTAATCACAACAGACAGCAAATATGCAGGCCATGTCAGGCATGCACACACCTCAGACCATGCACTGTCATGCTGCCACAACACATGTCACGTTCGGCACCCATGGCTCACAGCATGTACCCCAAAAGCATATTCCCTCCCAAATGCGAATCTGGGGCATGGCCCCCATGTTGCCATATGCGTTCCTAAGCGTTCCATTTGAACCCCAAAAGCATATTCCATCCCAAATGCGAATCTGGGGCATGGCCCCCATGTTGCCATATGCGTTCCTAAGCGTCCCATCTGAACACCAAAAGCAAAGTACAAACCAGACCCAGGATGGGCCAGGAGCCCACATACACCAGAGTCACAATAAGTAGGGGCACAGCAACACACCCATGGCATGGCCAATCCGTCCCATGCCACATGTGCACAGCACACAGTCCCATTGCCAAGCACACACAACTACAAATGGTACAGCCACACACACGCCTCCGGGAAACCCATGTACGAGATTGCATGAACTGTTAATGTCAGACGACAAATACATACTTCGCAAGGTGCAACACAATAACAAATCTCATTCTCTCCACAGGTGACGAACTGCTGGATGCTGGGGATGGAGCCAGCAGCCAGCACAGCCAGCCTACAAGCCCCCAACGAGGACACACGGATGTGGAGGATCTGTCCTCCTCTTCGGACACGGACCACCAAGCAGGCCCATCTGGTGTGGCAGGGCCCAGCCGCTCCCCAGGACTCCTCCTACCCACCAACCCATCATCCAGGGCTGCTGAACATTCCCAGCCCCCTGCTGCCACTGTCGTTGCGGCCACACCCACGGTCATTGCGGCCACACCCACGGTCATTGCGGCCACACCCACGGTCATTGCGGCCACTACCACTGCCGCAACCGCCACCATCGCCGCACCGACCACCACCGCCGCCACCACCACCACGTCTTCGCTGGCACCAGCCCCAGCGCAGGTGGTGGCCCGGCCGACTGGATCCACCCTGGGAGCCACAGCGAGGACCGTGGTGAGCAATGTGGCTAGTGGGCAGGCCGGTGGCAGCAGGACTGGTAGGAGGAGCAGGGTCAGGGAAACGCCAGCCTCCCCTGGGAGCCATGCCCTGCCTCAAATGGCCAGAGTCCTTGGGGCCTATGAAGAGGCCCAAGGACAATGGGCCAGGTCAGCTACAGACACGCGGGAGGTGCTGGGGGTGCTGAGGTCCATGGACGCCCGTATGGGCCAACTCGTGGACCTCATGGGCCAGCTGGTGGTGGCGGTGAGGTCACAGCCAGGGACAGCAGCTCCCCTCCGCCACCACCTGCCGGGGCGCAGGGTCGAGCAGCAGTGTCCAGTTCCCCTGCGTCCACAGCCAGTGAGCACACCTCAACCACCAGCATGTCGCAAGCAGGCACCCCCCTCGCAAACGTGGAAGGGGCCGTCCGAAGTGGAAACAGGTCTCCCGGGAGGACTTCGCACGCTCCAGACGCAAGTGAGGCAGCCAGCCAGCCTTCCTTGACCACCCACTGCATTGACTTGGACTACGATCCCACTCCACACAGCCATCTGGATGGCATGTGTGTGTTGGACTATGGACATAGAACCAGTGGGTACACCCTGAGCATCACGCAGCCATGACCGACAGCTCATTGTCACTGCACGCACCACTTTTGTCATCACCTTACACACAATCACATGTCACAGTTTGAAATAAATGCACCTCTTACACAAACTGCTGTTTGTGCCCTGTGTTTTATTTGTACGGAATACAACGGCCACCTTGGGCGGAAAGGCACCTGATGCGTGGCATGGCAATGGAACCGGAGGGCCTGTAGGGACCTAGGGGTGGGAGACAGAACAGGAGCACATTCAATGAGTGTGTCACACACCCATCACACAGTACATGTCAACAACTACAAGCAATGTACACACATCGCACAGAGCAATAGGGCACAATGCCACAGCCACCAACAGTGGCATACTACCCTGGCCATGGAGCGTTGACACACAGCACGCAGTGAACAAACGGCCACCCTGACACAGCACACACACACCTGCACAGATACAGCCACATCAGCCGTCGTACATGGACACTCACCGGCAAGTGAAGTAGCGGGCGATGAGCTGCTGCCGCACATTCC
Organism: Calotriton arnoldi; assembly: GCA_963921515.1. Classification (NCBI taxonomy): domain Eukaryota; kingdom Metazoa; phylum Chordata; class Amphibia; order Caudata; family Salamandridae; genus Calotriton; species Calotriton arnoldi. The sequence goes on from CAWUFW010003647.1 coordinate 1,216,212, forward strand.
CAGCTTCCTCCTCTCCGCTGTCCACCTCACTCGAGCTGTCCTGGTCTGCGGGCTGGGGCCCTGGTTGATCTCCGTCATCCACGATGAGGGGGATCTGCTTCCGAATGGCCAGATTGTGCAGCATGCAGCACGCCACCACTATCTGGCACACCTTCTGTGGGGAGTACGCCAGCGCACCCCCGGTGCGGTCCAGGCACCTGAACCTGGACTTGAGGAGGCCAAAGGTACGCTCGACCACACGTCTGGTCCTCCCATGTGCCTCATTGTAGCGATCGTCTGCTGGGGTGCGAGGATTCCTCAATGGACTGAGCAGCCATGCCCCATTCGGGTACGCAGAGTCACCTGGGTGTGAGGGACACAGAGAACCGTTGCTATTCCAACTGGACAGGGGACAGCATCGCACAACCAGCACGCTACACAACTCCACATACTCACCGACAATACAGCCACGATCCTGTTGCAGATTGGACATCAGTCGTGGCAAGATGCTGTTGCGCATTATGTGTGCGTCATGGGCCGAGCCTGGGAACTTTGCACACACGTGGGTGATCACCATGTCCGCAAGGCACACCACTTGCACATTCAGGGAGTGCGTGTGCTTCCTGTTGCGGTACAGGTGCTCAGTGGCCTGTGGTTGAACAAGGCCAACATGTGTGCAGTCAATGGCTCCAACGACGTGTGGGATTCTGCCAAGGGCATAGAATGCACCCTTCACTGCCGCCAATTCACGAGCCCTGGGGAAGCGGATGTACCTGTTTCGGTACAGCATCATGGCTGCCAGTACATCCCTCAGCACCTTGCTGAACATGGGCTGGGACATCCCTCCTCCACTGCCCACTGTGTGCTGGAATGACCCAGTGGCGAAGAAATGCATGGCGGCCATCACCTTAGCCGTGGGGGTGACAGCAGTCGGATACACCCTGCGGGGACGGAGATGGGGTTCTAACATGGCACACAGTCGATGCAGGGTTGGCCTGTCCAGCCGAAACTTCCTAATGACCTCTGTATCGTCCATGTCCGCCAGCAATTGGTATGGGCGGTCAATGTTCGGTCTCCGCCTAGGGAAAATGGCAGTGGACACATGTCAAAGCAACACAACACATAGCAATTTCGCATACACATCACTGACATGACTGAGCAGGCACATGAGCCACAGCCCAGCTGTCAAGCTGGGACGGCACGGCCACAATACACTTACACAGGTCTCCCAACAATGGCAATGGCTAGTGAGACAAACCACTGCCATGTGCATGCACATGGGGATCTAGGCCCCAATGACTTGCGGGGCGTGCTGATGGGGACTGACTGCATATTCGTCAAGCGGCAACGCCACGGCAACATGAATGTCTGCTGAGCATGGAACTGCTTCCGAGGCTGGATGAGTATGGCACACGACGACGACGATGTGGGCACAGGCTGAGCGGCCAAAACAAGTGGGACCTGTGGCACGAGGGGATATGAGACAGTAGTAGGTGTCAGCACTGCACCCTATGTACAGCACTGTACGGATCACACCTCCCGAAACATTGACAGGTGTCCACATTGACAGCCCCATGCCAAGACGGATGTGTGCTTGCAGTCACACGTCACAGGTGAGAGGTTACATTGCACGTGCCAGGTGGCAGACGTACATAGTGGGAGCTGGCATGTGTGTGCATGTGTCTCCTGTTCAGGATCCACCAGATGGGCGCTGACTCTGTACTGAGCATTGGACACAGCATGTTCCGTGGAAGGCTTGTGTGTGTGGGATGGTGGCACTGGATGTGCCTCCGTTGGGTGGGGGGCCATGCACAGGGCGGGTACATCGATGATTGCGCATTGTTGGTCACGGTGGGTGCACCCACTAAGATGTGTTGCCCTGTGTTCAATTCCTATGTCCGCATGATGTTGGACTGTAGATGTGGGCAGACTACACATTGGTCGATGTGCTGTCTATATGCATGTGCCTTCACACCAGGCACAGCTGCCCCTGCACATGTGACCCCTGCTGGACTCGCTGCTGGGTCTGTGGAGCTGATGCACCTTCTGTGCGTGGGGCGGACAGCTCTCCTCACTTCCCACATTGCGCATGTCATGACTTTGCCGCAGGTGACATGGATCATGGAGGGCCCACATGTACGCGTGGGTAGGCTACACATGATTGTTCACTGGTCGCCACCCCCAGTCAGTGTTTCGAATGGGAAGGTTGTCGTGCTGGTGGTATATTCGATGTGGCGGATGGGCGGGCCTAGGTGCGGGCTTACATTCCGGACATGGGGGTAGTTGGATTGGCGACTAGTTGCAGTACACACGGGACACGTCTCTTCCTTTCCACATCTGGGTCATCCCTTGTACTCACTGACAGTGATACAGTCATCTTCGCCCCAGCCCTCATGTCCTCCCCTCGCTCCCCCAATATGCATGTGCACCTGCGAGGCTAGCGCTTGCACAGGCAGCCCCAAGCTCGCACCAGAGAGGGCAAGGAGTGTATGTGTGGGTCCAGTTGCACAAGTGGGCTGTCTCAGGGTATGATGTGTTACGGGACGCCGTCCACCTGCGTGGTGCCCCAAATGGAGACCCGGCCTGCATGGACTATGCATCACAGTCTTCGCCTTCCGGATCTGCCACCTGCGACACCCAGTGGCTGTGGCTGCCCTTGCGGCCAGGCCGCGTCCGTCTGTGACTGATGGCCCACACATTCACTCTTTGGCCTCTCTGGGGAGGGCTCGGGGGTGGTGGCGCACGCGCTTGCACTTAGTCGCAATGGCATGTGTCGTGGTTGGTATGATGGGCAATGGATGGGATGGTGCGAGCCACCTCCCGTGACGTCAGTGCTGCTCGTGCTGTGGTGCGTCCCCCTACACTTCCATCTGACTTGTGCCATGCTAGACGTTGAGGTTCTATTGCCTGCGTGATATGACCAGGAGGAGCGCGAGGAGACCTCTCACACACCATGCTCCACTGCCATCCCGTGCCCTGTATCGCCTGTGCGGATTGACTATGTTGGGGTTACACCTGGTCGACTGGGGCTGTGTGTGCCTTGTCAAGGGGCATGGCGGGCGCATAACAGGATCCAGCTTGTCCACAGAGGGTGGGCTGAGGTGCGCCTGGTACCGCTTTGTACGTGTGCCCGGCTGCTGTGCACACACGTGTTCACTCCCCCCGACAGGTGTCCTCTCACAATGCCCAGGGAAGCGGTGGTGTACTGTTCATGACCCCTCCCAACACGGCATGCTCCAACTTGGCATGTGCGCATCTACCCGTCACACCCACCCACCTGAGCACTGCGTCCATACGACTTCACACGACACATGTGTGTCTTCCACAGTTGTGCTACTCATTTGCGTTGACATCCAATACCAGTGGACTACATGGTCATGTCACGACTGCCGTGTACTTCACATACTCTCATCCTCTCTCATTCGTACTTGTGAAATGAGTCAGCGGAGACAGTTTTGGTTTCAAACATTATATTGAGTCTTCTGTCCTCTGTGATGCAGTATAGTGGACACTACTGGCAGCGGAATACATGTTGAGGATATACTGAGCATGATTGCAAATGGGATAGGGTGTGGGGTTACATGTGATTGGCTGTTGCATGTGGGATGTGGGCTTCAGAGTTACATCTGCTTGGCCAAGGCTGTGCTAATGTACATTTACGTATAGCTGCGGAGCTGCGGACTTTGACACAGACGGTATACATGTAGCCTACCAGACCGCTTGGCATCATGGGCACAGTCCATCTCAGTTCCATGTGACAGGTTTGCTGCGGTTGTTCCTCATGCACGCGTGCATGTGAGATGACATCAGGGCATGGGCTTGCGTGCATGCAGCGGCGTGACACTTGTTGTTGCAATGTGGTGGTTACTGGACATGTCACAGTCACTGGGGTCGTGTTGTTGTTGTATGCACTTGTCTTCCATGCAAAGGTCCTGGTATGGGATTCCCGGGGCGGGGGTGGGAGGGGTGCAGCACCCACAGACTCCAGGCGACCTATTCATGTCCACTGAGCGGTGTGTGTGTCCATGGGCGCTGGATCCATGTCGTGTCCTGGTTGTTCGTGCAGTTCCGTCCATGTGGGTGCGATACACAGACCCCATGCCACTGCCTCCCACGATGCATGCGGTGTTCCTGGATGTGATGGGGAACAGTGTGCATGTCCCGGTCATATCCGATGTCATGGCGATGTCGTTGATGGTGTGGTTACAGTTGCCGGTCGTTTGGTATGGATGTTGTGGTGGTGACTGGCCAGTCCGTGCGGAAGCTAAGCATGGGTGCGGGGTTGGACATCATAGGTCAATCGGGGAACCTGCGTTGTGGTCCGACGAATTTACAGGTTGTCAGGTATGCGATGCCGTCCAGCAGGGCTTCCATGTCATTGGTGGTGTACATGTTTGCCAGCCAATGTAGCGGATGGTGGCTGTCAAGGTGTTGTTCGTAAGTTGTCCCTTGGAGGACCATGATGGGGCATGCTGGGTGACATTCGATGTAGCTGTTCTCGATGATCCGTCGTGTGGAGGCACAGTGGTCCCATTTCAGTGCGGGTGCGATGTTGGCCACATACGCCATGCCCCCATAGGCAGAGCAGGCCCTGTCGTGTGCGTCCAGAGGGAGGAGTAGTGGTAGCAGGTCCGCCTTCAGACATGCCGGGTTGGAGAGGCATATCTCCACTGGATGCTGGTAGGGACACCTCCGACAGTAGAAGACGGGCATGACGCAGCTGAACAATGTGATGCGGTAAGTCAGTCGGTAACTTACGTTCAGCAGGGACAGGAGATCGCATCCCAATGTATGTAACAGGTTGGTTTTGTACAGCTTGAGCTGTCCGGCGTAGTTGGGTAGGTGTGTTGCGGTTGCCATTTCGCAGCGGTGCGTTGTGGTGGCGTGCTCCGGCTGTGTGTGCAGTCTGCAATGTGCACGCTCCGAGGTTGCTGTGAGCTCTGTGTAGTCGTAGGGAGACAGGACTTGTGTTCTGTTGGCTTGTTTGGAGGACACGGGCCCTCATCCCACATGCTTCTCAGACAGTTCAAGGTCAGTGATGTGTGACTCCTTCCAATTAACTTGCATGTGGCCGACATGGGGGAGTGTTATTTTTTTTCTTCCCCGTCCGTTGTGTGCTTCTGTGATATGCGCTATCTGCCCTGTGGTCGGTCTCCTCGGCATGCCTGTGTTGGTCTATTCTTGGACAATGGCTGTATTCACCGGCTTCTGTCGTAGGGCTGTGGTTTCGGAGTTGGAATGGAAGGTCATTCAGTGCTGTCTGCTCTCCCTTGTGTGGGCGGCAGGCTGCCTTTCCGCTCTGCGTTGGGCCTTGTGTGTGGATGTTATTCTTGGGCCACCTGTTGTCGGTCCCCGGGCTCTTTGGTGTTCCGTTTTATATGTCTTGTTCATATGTGCAGGGTGGTATGGATGTTTCAGTGTGGTACTGGCGTTCCTCTTCCCGAAGGGGCCCTGCTTCTCCTAGTTGGTGTTGCCGCCGCTGTGTGCTACGCCATGTTTGTTACACTGGGGGGTGTCCTGCTGTTGCGTGACTTCACTGACATGTGTGCGTCGGTTGTGTGGCGTTGGGTGTTGTCCGTGAATTGGGCGTTGGGGACATGTCTGTGGCAGGCCTGTCACGTGTCATGTGCGTTCGGGGTGGGGCTGATGTGTGTGCTGCTTGGTTGTGTCCCTGTGTCTGTGTGCGACGCATGCATGGCGCTGCGGTTGGCCTCTGCGTTGTGCGCATGTGTGGCGGCGTCATCGGCGCTTTGGGGCCGTGACGGGGTGGTTGGTTCCTAGTCCCAGGTGGTGTGTACACATGTGTTACGCGATGTTACGATTTGGCCTGTGTGTCATATGTGGATGCAATGGTGGATGTGTAGTGTACACGCGCTGGTGGGGGGTTGTCCGCTTTTTCCGCCCTTGCACTGTGTGCGCTGTTTGCGTGCACTTGTTGTGTGTGTGCCTACCTGCGTCTCCGCGGTACGTTGCGTCCTTGGTGGTGCATCAGCAGGAGCATGGGGAGGGCCTGCAGTGCTGGATTCATGCTCGGGGGAGCCGCTTCTTCGTTGTCCGTGCTCGGCGTCCGTGTTACCGCTTCGGTTTGTCGTACGGTATCTCTTGGCCGTGGGAGCCGTTTGTTTGCGGCATCGTAATTTATACGCCGGGCGGGACGTGTTTCGTCGGACGGTGTGTGTCAGATTAGCTGCGCCGCTACGTGTACGGGCGCACTTTGATGGCGGACGGTGTTGCTGGCTTGCCGGCGGTGTTTGGCCTACTTTTCGCATCGTAATTGGGCGGGCGTGTGGACTGCTGCGTGCCGGCGCTAACTGGTGGTTTTTGCATCCGCCAGCACGGCGGTTGTGCTTCCGCCCGACATCGTAATGAGCCCCTTAGTGTTTTGAGATGGCGAGGCTCCGTTCAGTGATGGAGGCCATGCCTAGATACATGCAGGTCATATGTTGAAATTCTATCAAGATGTGTTCTACTTTTCATCCTATTGAAGGGAATAAATGTGTAATATTGACTTGTATAAAAATACCACCTAATATTTGAGCACCTGAGAAAAAATAATTTTATAGCATGTGCAATACAAGCTGCCATCATTACAAAATACAATTATGCATTGCCCCAGAGAAATCTAAACAAATTGTTCATTTCTCTTGGACAATTAGAGGCATATTGATCAACCAGTTGTGTTGCCCTTGCGCCACACAATGGGGCGCAAGGGCGAAGAAACTGTTAAGTAAGATTTATCAAGCCACACAAGGCCACCTTGCATGGCCCTGTGTGGCTTGATAAATCTAGAGTAACGCAACGAAGTGCAGTGCAAATCGCTGTGTTGTGTTATTTACTCTACCTCAGGGAGCTGTTCCATGGGTGGAGCGTGGGTGTTCCTTTTCCCACGAGTTAGAACTCAGTTAATAAGTGGTCTTTTTGACTTATGATGTTACTCTGCTAAACTAATGTTGGGTGGGGTGCCTTTTTACGCAAGATTGATTGAGACTGGAACCTCATAAGGTAAATTGTGGTTTTCGGAAATTGTTTTTTGGAGTGTCATGATTACTAGTGTATGAGGTTCTACTTCCACACAGGCAAAGAACATACTTGAACAATGATATAGTTAGCACAGCCGACAACATTGTTTGGGGCCCCACTGAGCATATGTTGCATGTGTGGTCTCAGATTTTGAGGTTCTTCCCTTGCATAAATCTTCATAAACAGAGTCTCATAGGTACTGTGAGATGTAACAGAAACTACAGCTGACTTAGCTAATCACATTCCTTGTTACAGTATTTATATGATGCCGAAGAAGCATGCACAGAAGGGAGTGGCTCAGTACTTTTCCTCAGCCAGGTCCAAGTAAGCCTGATGCTCAACAAAAGGCCTATCTGTAGAGGAAGGAACATCACCCTTCGGCTATGTCTATAAAGGTGCTCACGAAGGAGGGCATTGGTTCGAATTTGTGCATTTTCAAATCTGAACTGCATGAGAAATAAAGGTTGACATGCTTTTCGGCTTGGCCCTCTCTGCAGGGCCACCCCAAACGTTTTACCTTCACAACTACTATTTTCTCAAATTTGTTTTTGTTGGCAGTGGTCTCTGTCCACTTTACTACTTCTAACCAGTGCTAAAGTGCTTGTGCTCTCTCCTTTAAACATGATAAAATTGGCTTGCACCCATTTGGCACATTTAATTTACTTGTAAGTTCCTAGTAAAGTGGTACTACCTGTACCCAGGGCCTATAAATTAAATGCTACTAGTGGGCCTCCAGCACTTATACTGTCACCTACTTAAAACATGTCTCAGATCTAGCATTGCAGCCTGTGTGCAGTTTTAAACTGCAATTTCAACCTGGCAAAGTAAACCTTTTGCCAGGCCTAAACCTCCCTTTTTAGGTCTCGCAGACCTGCGTTGCAGCGCACATGCGCTGCTCGCTCTGCGAGGCTTTTTGTAATCGAGCAGATTTCCGAAGGGGAGTGGAAGCCCCGCCCATTATTTTCATTGGCTGGCGTCATCCTTTATGCTAAACGCTGGCCTCCGATTTAAAATGATGCTTCTTTGTTACCCCCCTGTCTCCTTTTGGGATGGTCCATCCGGACTCGATCGTGTACTCGCGGCGTTACACGGTGTCCTTTATAACTCCGTACGCACTATGTTTTTCCGGTCAGTCACGTGTTGTCTCCCGACCACCAGTTTCCATCCCTCGCTGCTCGATTACTTGCTTCATGGCCAACTGCTGAACGCTCGCTCCCTGTGCTATAGCTGACTCCCCCTCCCTCCTGCTTGTTTCAATTACGGTGTGAAATGCTTTTTTTTATTTAACCTGCGCTTTCAGTTTCATGGCGAGCACAGCTTTATTTATATGCGGCTCGCCGTATTTACTTTAACTTTTTTTTTTAATAAAGCGCCCCATGCCGCTCTTTCACTTAAATATGCTCCTGCCCCCCGCACCCTCCGCTGCACATACTCCTCGCGTTTAAGAAATCTGCGGGCGCCATTGTTCCCCCTCCCTCCCCCTCCATCAATGCCCTTCGTATGCCTTGTTTCATTTCCACCGGATGCAGTGTCTGCTTTATAGTGTTTGCGTTTTTTTTTCCGATATTGGGGCAGCTCTCACAACCTCTGCCTCAGCACACACGGCGCTACCTCAACTCCGGTTGCAGCCAGTGCTCCAGCCCAATACCCGCCTTCGTCACTTTCAGGCTTGCAGCCCCGCCATGGACAAGGGGGAGGAGCAAAAGGAAGGAGGGTGCCAACATTTTTTACCGTCCTGCGCATAACTCGCAATACTCGTCCTGCTCCATGTCACTTTAAAAACGTGTCCCGCAGTGTCCTAAAACTGCGTTGGCAATAGGAAAGCAGGAAAGGGCGGAGATAAATTACCCCCCATCTCGGTTTTTAGCTATCATGTAATGCGCAGGAACAAAAGTAGCATTTAACAACGACTCATTTAGAGCAGTTCCTTATTAAGTCATCTGCCCGTCTGCTAAGAAGTGCCTACGGGCACGAACACCGCTGAGTGCCTGATTTACACGCGTGGCTGGCACACGGTTACTGTGTGTGCTCATTAGCAAGAATGTTATGATCGGGCTCTTGTTTAAGTGAGCACTTTTTGGGTGTTCACGTACAATGATGCAACTACTGGCAAAAAACAGCAACGTCCTTTCTCAGCCGGTCGCACGGTTTTTCTCTCCATTCTTGTACACTGGCCTACAAAGGTTGTAGATTGTTTACACTACATACAGAAGCCCCCCACTATATCTCTTCACATCTGGGGTTGTACTGTTACAGCGTTGTACGTAAGCCCTGGTTCCGGTGGTTCTAGTTCAGCAGCTAGAAATGGGTGAGCCAACAAATTAATACAGAGAGCCAAGCCAGGGCCGAGCCAGGGGCCGGCCTCTGATGTCACAGCTGAGCCAAGAGTCTGGCTTGCTCTTAGCGCCCGAGCACTGAAACTATTTTGCCGTGTAAGTCGTCCAAGAAAGATCATGATTAACTACGATAGTCTCTTAAAAAAAATGTACTTCTTTAACAAGCGGAAAAGTTTCACCTTCACCAAACATAAACTTAGAAAATTCATACCCCCCTCCCGCCCTGAGTGACGACAATATCATCAGTGAACTAAGAAGCAAGTTAATTGTTGTACAGCGCACACCCTGAACTCATGCACCCGGGCCTGCACACACCGGTGCACCAGGGATGGGCGTGGTCTCACTTTCCAGGTTTATTGTTGTGGTGACAATGCACGGAACTGGCTCCTGCGAGAGTGGAGTAGGTGTGTGGGGGTGTAGTGATACGCCCCCGCCACTCTGATAACCCAGGCAGCCTGGGTATGTGTAGTGGAAACTTGGCGGGGGGTAAATGAAAAAATACCTCCCCGCCTCCTGTCATAACCCAGGCATCCTGGGCATCTGTTGTTTATAGTTGGCGGGAGTGGGGAGTGGGTGTAGTGATTCTTCCCCGCGTCTTTCTCTTAGTCCCTCCTTGTTACCGCCCTGTCTCCTTTTGGGACCGCCCATCCGGACTGGATCGTTTACTGCGACTCGCAATACTCGTCCTGCTCCGTGTCACTTTAACAAGCATTTGCAATGCAATAGGTCTCGCAGTTACATGAGTTTAAGCTATTGGCATTGTAAATGACAATGCCTTTTATTTATGTTTTTAAAACGAAAACAAAAATAAAAGGCATTGTTATTTGCAATGTCAATAGCTCAAACTTGCGAACATGCGAGACCTATTGCATTGCAAATGCTTGTTAATAAACCTGTCATACCTATGCTAGGCCCTAATCAGTCCATAGGACAGGGTGCATTGTATTTGGGTCACATGACTTGGTATAGTTGGCAATTGTCCTTTGTGTATTCCTCCTAGACAGTGAGACAAAGGGAGACTGTGTTGGAAGATGGCCATCCAGACAGGATGTGGGGGCAGAGCTGTTCCCTACCCCAATTACATTTCAACAAGCTGTCTCCAGCACACTCACAAAGAACTTGACACTTGTCTTTTGTCACCCTTGAACTCTTGTAGCCTGGACAAAGGAAGTATAGAAATCTTCAGAACCAGATCTAAAAAGACGTATCTCCCACTTCGAAGGCTGACACCGGGTATAAACAGTGGACCCTCAGACCATCTCTTCAGTTCATTCATGAACCTGCAGAGGACACCCAGAAGGACTGCCTTGTACCTCAGAGGACTGCCCTGCTGCTTGAGTCCTGCTTTGTTTCTTAAAGGACTGCCTTGCTGTTACCAGATGATTGCCCTGCAGCTTGAAGCCTGCCTTGTACCTCAGAAGACTGCCCTGCTGATTGAGTACTGCCTTGTTGCTTGATCCCAGGTCTACCTGAGTGACTCCAAGGGCTAGTTGACGGGCCTCTTGTTCTCAGCTACAGGGACATAAGCTCCAACAACCTTGACCTCGTACCTCATCCCTGCTTGAAGTGATTCCTGCCCTCCAAGTGGTTTCTCACTAGTTCTGGTCCCTTGGAAGTGGTACTAAAGGTGTCCAAACTGCCAGAAAACTAAAACTTGGGACTTAAAAAAGTTTGCACCAGAAAATGGCCTGAGAACTGACAAGAGATGGGGACCTACCAGCTCGCTGATCTACCCGAGGTGCATAGCCCGTTGGCCTGACCTCGCAGTAGCTCCCACTACGTTCTTCCCTGCAGCAGCAAATCCTGTTCAGCGGTTCCTCTCGGAAAGGGTATCCAGCCTCATCTTCAACTAGGATTATTGATATACAAAGGGAAAACATGCTCTCCTTTCTTCTACTTCTCTCTAATCCTCTTGTGTTTCTGAACATTCCTCTCCTCCAGAAAAAAGGAGCAGAGGATCAGAATGAGAAGATAAAATGATTACGAAATTATTTTTGATACATCAGCATTTAAAAAAAAAAGAAAAGGTCTGTGAGTTAAGGCGTGTCTGAGCAGGAGTCCCTATATTCTAACCATTCTGGGTCTAATTTATCTGATGAGACATTTTCTTCACCCCTTGCACAAAAGACTATGCTAGACAGGGTATTATGGTTGTTATTTAGGTTGTAAGAGTCCCTACACCCTCATGTAAGGGGGTGGAGACTCATAAATCCTACTGCTGAGTGGTGATTTCTGCCTGGAATTAGTGCATAAAACCCAAGCAGAGACCTCCACCTAGGCCAAGGTGAAATGTATGTGTGGAGATTTAAGCAAGTCGACTTCCCATTGTGAACTGAGCCAACAGTGTCCTTTTGATGTTAACATACATCATACTACGGAGCACCAAACATGCCTGCTCAACCATCCTACCACCTTTAGGGAAGTCAGAAAGGTGAACTCTTAAGATCTTGTTCCATGGAATTTTGCAATCTATTTAAAGAAGGAATTGGTAGTGAATAGTGTCAACTTGGATTTCAAGAAATAGAAACTTTGGCACATAAGACTTACTTTTCTGTTTGTACATTCAGAATACTTTATCTTGACCCTTCGTCTAGATATTTCTCCCCAAAAATCTCTCACTCCTGCAGACAACAGTTTCTTTGTTCATCATAAAAATAGCTCTCAAATCTATTTGTAACTGTAGGTTCAACCAAAACGTGCAAATAACTTGATTTACATATGCAAGTTCACATTTTGTTGAATAAGACAAAAGACAAGGTGACGGACGTAACGGATGGCACTATCACTGTATCCCTGCTGTCATATCAGGTGGTTCGTGCACAACTCTCCAGCACCTGTCACCTTTCAGTGCCACTGACAACAGATTTCCAAATACTTTTAACAAAAGGAGGTGCACCGAACACAAATAAGGTAGTCCGTTGATTATTTCTTTAAATTCTTCTTTTATTTCAAATCAGTTCATAAAAACAGCCAGCGCGTTTCGTTCCCCAAAGATACAACTTTTTGGAACTTCATCAGGGCTTATGCCTCCAAATTAAAATTTCCAGATAATTTAAGAGATTGTTCTGTTGACGATTCACGCAAAAACATAAGTTTCTAAGGATTTCACCTAAAACACCGGATAATTGGACATAATAATCCTTATGTTGCAATATAAATTTCTTCAGGTATTGGTTGTAGATATAGTTATCAATAAGTCGCACTGAGTTTGAATTCCGGCGAGGATGGCTCGGACACATGTAATCCTCGCAGTAACGAATTAAAATAGGAGGCCACCTTGATAAGCAGCCACGTCACAGTCCAAGTCGCCAAGCTTGGCAAGGATTATTATGTCCAATTATCCGGTGTTTTAGGTGAAATCCTTAGAAACTTACGTTTTTGCGTGAATCGTCAACAGAACAATCTCTTAAATTATCTGGAAATTTTAATTTGGAGGCATAAGCCCTGATCAAGTTCCAAAAAGTTGTATCTTTGGGGAACGAAACGCGTTGGCTGTTTTTATGAACTGATTTGAAATAAAAGAAGAATTTAAAGAAATAATCAACGGACTACCTTATTTGTGTTCGGTGCACCTCCTTTTGTTAAAAGTTCACATTTTGTATTAAAAAATGTGAAATAACATCTAGAACGGTATTTACTCTTAGGTATTATTACACCTCTATGACTTAATGTTACATATAGGTAAATCTGCTTCAAGTGGCCTGGAGTAGTCATTGAGAGTGAGGATTGGCTGAACAATGTTGCACACTCTGACTTTATGGGCATTTAAAATCCATTTCTGAACCTATTCCCACTTTGAAAATAATTAGACATGTACTCCTGTCGTGGAGAGAACTAAAACCGTTTCCAGGGTGAGAAAGAGCAGGGAACGCTCTGAATTTGCAAGATTTGCAGAAGATGGGGGTTTTCCCTGGGAAGAACATGTTCACCATACAGAAAAAAAACAAAAGAAATGGGAGTATAAATGCTCATTTGGAGCTGTATTACAGACAGTGCCCTTGGCGCGCAATGGGCGTTCCTGCCTAATTTCTGCACCCCCACGGCACTGCAGTATTACAAAAGGGCCCATAGACACTTCTGCAGACCCTTCTGTAATACAGCCAGCACTTGTGTGCATACAGCACCGGCACTACCTTAAGGGTCAATTTCTCATCTTCATGGGGCCACTCTTTGCCTCTGTTCACACACCACATTATAGACACAGAGGCAAAGAGGCTGTAATGGGGTGCACTGTCAATGTGCCCCACGAAAGGCAGCCCTCTGGAGATAGGAAAGGGGCTTCCATGGATCGTCCAGAGATCCTCCTGCCAGTGGGTGCAGTCACTTACGACACCCACCGGCAGGGGGATCTCAGTTTGAAGTGCAGGGGTGAGCCACCGACACTTCAAACTGAGATTCCCCTGCTTGAATCAACCACTTTGTCTTTCACAAATATATTGCCTGCAGGGCAGGTGCAGGTTCAGGGCTGCCCTCGGCAAACACATTGAGGGGTATATTCACAAGAACGTGTGATAACAACCGCAAGAGTAGCGCAACGCAACTTTCAATATCACAGCCTAGCGCGGGAAAATAACCCTGTGTCAACGTGGAATTCACAACACGGCGGTAGCATGCGATAGTTGGCCGACACCGCGGCCAATGCTCGCGACACAACCAACCCGACCGAGATAAAAACACAAACCACAACGTGAAAAAAGCTGCGATGGACCAAAGAGCGATAAGAAAACAGTGACAACCAGCGCGAGGGCAGCAATACGCACGCGCAATGCGGGAAAAACCACAAGAACAGTATACGGAAAATGCCACAGAACAAAATACATCAACAGCGGAGTACCACGGATGCACCCTGGCCAACTGCAGAGGACAACATGCACACTACAACATCCACGCACCGTGGAAGAACAGAACCCACAGGCACACCACATGAAAGAGACCAGTGGCAGACAAATCAGAGCCACAGGAGCGACACACCCACCGTGCAGCATACACACATAAGCAGAAGTGCACCCGGACAGTGACAACATCCCGGTACAAACAGCAACACCTCCACAACTGAACACAGGACACAACTGGTTCGGAAAATGTGCACAACATGGCAAATCACATCTGAAACCCCAGGTACATGTAACATGACAATGTACAATTCCAACCTGTGACCTGCAAATATGTTTTATTCACACATGCAGTGCAATTGGACATCTACTACTGTCCCATGAATGCCACGGATGGTCACAATGTGACGTGCTCATGAGAAGTAAGTGTCAATGATGGAGTCCCTACGGGCCATTCCTGCCGCAGCTGCAGTGGGATGTGGGCCACCTGCCCCATCACCACCATCATCGTCCGGTACCTCTGGAACTGGGATCCATGGGGCCCTGGTGCGAACACAGATGTTGTGCAACACACAACATGCAACGATCATCTTGCACACAACGTCCGGGCTGTACAGGAGCTTCCCACCAGTGCCGTCCAGGCACCTGAAACGTGACTTCAACACGCCAAATGTGCGTTCAACGATGCCCCTGGTGAGTATGTGGGCCGCATTGTACTGCCTCTGGGCGGGTGTGTTCGGGTCTCGGAGGGGTGTCATCATCCAAGGGCAGAGTGCATATCCTTGATCACCTGGGACAGTGCAGGGAGAAAAGAGTCAATACTTGGTTCGGCAGGATGTGATGGCAGGCCCACCAATTCAGTGACGCCTGTGCTGGCTGTGTGGGGGGTGAGTGTAAGCCAGCCCTCAGGGAGTAGCATGTGCTGGCAACTACACCAACAGTCATCAGGCACACAGACATGCAATGTCTGAACTACAAGGGGGGATGACTCGAGTCGCACAGGGCTAGTCGCCCCGGATGCACAGCGGCCGACACGGGCCCACCACCATGGGACGCTGACCTGCGGGAGACCGGGGTAGGGTCATGGGGGCAGAGCAGTGTCTCACATGTGTCATGGCCGCATTCCGCATCTCCACACGTTCAGCTGTTGTGTGGCTGTGGTGCCATGTGGAGTCTGTATTGGATGCAGGGATAGCCCAGGATGACCATGGAGTGGTGTAGTCGTGTCTGGTAGGGGGTCGTGTAGTTTAACATGTCGGATGTGGTTAGGTCACATGTGCATCCCCACAGTTGTGCCTTGTGCGTTGGTGGCTGTGGGATGTGTGGTGTGTTGAGTTGGTACTTACCAACGAGCAGTCCCGTTCCATATGTGCCATCCTGGAAGCGCTGGTTGATGATGGACTGTCGGAAGATGAAGGAATCATGCACACTGCCTGGGTAGTTGGCGACGACATTGGTGAACATTCCCCGGTGGTCCACTTTGCCTGCACATTGATGGAATGCGTGTGCTTCCTGTTGCGGTAGTGGTGTGCAGTATCCGCAGGGGGCACAAGTGGGACATGTGTGCAGTCGATTGCACCCAACACGGCCGGGAATCCGGCTATGGCGTAGAAGCCTTGCTTAGTCTCCAGCTGTTCCTGCGCAGTGTTGGGGAAGTGAAGGTACTGGGGTATGACCCTGAGGATAGCATCCAGGACGGGTGTGATGAACTTTGATAGGGCTGGCTGTGAGACCCCTCCGACTCTGGCAGTTTTTGGTTGGAATGTCCCAGAGGCCAACAGGTGCAGCACTGCCAGCAGCTTTGTCTGCGGAGGGATGTTTGTTCTCCGCTGTGTTGGGACCATCAGCCTGTGGGCGATGTGGGTCAGGATGCGGAGGATGGTTGTCCTTTTGAGCCTGTAGTGGGCAATGACTTCCACGGCATTAGGTCTGTGAGAGTGGTGCGTTTTGGTAGGTCCGCTGTCTTACTCTACGCTGCCTCTGTGGTGGTCCGGGGGGGAGCGGGTCCGGGTCCTGGGGGTGGCGGTCCAGGGGGTGGTGGCGGGGGGTGTTGTGGCCCAGTTGGGGCTCCGAGCTGCATGTAGAGTAGCTCCATGGCGTCGTTTGTTCTTCGAGTATGGCTGTGTGCGGGACTCCGTTGCCTACTGCAGGTGGACGTCCTTCTTTACACCTGCTTGAGGCAGGTGTTAAATACCTGCGGCTACCGCACCTCATCGCCTGTTTTGTGTTCTTATCGCCGATGTGGCTGGTCGTTGTGAATGTTGAGGTTGTCTCGACATTTCACACGGGAACGCCCACTCTGCATCTCATTAGCGATATTTGCGTGGGTCCTCTGTGGCGATATTTTTTGTGGCTGCTATTGCGGGTAAACTGGTGCTGTGGGCTGTTTACACCGGCTTGTGAATGGGGGGGTAAGTTTATCACGACTTTGGCTGCGATAAAGTGCCGTTAATTCGGCGATAGCTCCTTGTGAATATGCCCCTGAGTGTGATAGGGCACACTGTGTCTGTTTGCCCCTGGCACAACTGTTTAAATGTGCACCGTGGCGCCAACAGCGACAGCGTGTCCATGAATTAAAACGGCCTTGGTGAGCATTTACACATGAATTATTGCACCCTATTTACAATTATGCATGTATTTCACTTACATACTTACTCTTGTAGGTACAAATTGAAAGCTATGACAATCTTACCTTCTCTTGTAAATTCTTTGGGCCAACCTGGTGTTTTAAAAATTTGGAAAAAAGCACCGACAGATTTACTGCCTAGCAATGGTAAATATTTCCACGTTTTAGAAATTCAAAACGTTTCCAAAAGCACTCACAGAAACTGGGAAAGGCACATGCACAGGTTTCATAAGGGATTCTGGAACGTTTTATCTATTCTTACCCATTACAATGTAAAGAGCTTCCTGCATTCCTAAATTACACAGCATACAGCTGTGCATATGAAAATAAATGTGTGTGATTGTGATTGCACTTTTTTTTGTCCATGGGCAAAAAAAATTTCTGTCCTAGAACCCCTTCCCTCAGACCCCCACTAATTTTGTGGGTGTTCATTGCCTATTCCAAACCTGGAAATTGATGTATTACTGTGAATACCATCCAACAAATTAGTTTGGGGAACGTACAGGGTATTCCCACCTTAGAAACCCCATGCATGGCTCCAGGGAGTAGATTAACTAAAGTGGTTTTACACTTCGAAAAATTTGTTTGCATTTGTAAGCTAAATATATATAGATAGAGCTTTGTGAATTGGGTCCTTTGAGAATTCCCCCAAAAAATAAAATCTAATCTCAAAGGTAGGATTAAATCTGTTGGCATAAATTTACAATTACTTTTGCGAATTAGACCGTGACTCATTGCTATGTTTGTTCTCACATACTTTTGAATCATTTAACCAATCTTCTACCCACCTCAAAGCTAGAGTTTTTATCATATTCTCTTTGATCATCCTATCATTCATTCACATTCACAACTACAAAACCTTCTCCTATTTCGTCCATCAGCATGTTTTGACTATCCTCAGAGGTGATATGTCCAGAATGTGGTAGTTTGTCACTTTTTAAACTATTCATATGGCTGAATTCTTGAAGTTGCACACCCTTGCAACTTTTGTGGCTTAGTGAAATCGTGTGAAGCGTTTGCACAAATAGGCTCCGCAGAAACCATTTCTCTTTGACATTAAATTAGTGAGGTTCCTACAGAATACGATGAAGGGGTGGTACATGCACACCTAAAGCGTTAAACAATAAAGTTCGGAATAGTAAAGTTGATTTTCTGCGTGCGACCAGGGTATCGCTGACTGATGTACCAGCATGAGGGACAGAATACGCCATTGCCCCTTTTAGGTCTGGGATATAGTTGTTTTGCCTCAGACCTCATAATCCATTACCTTCTTTGGCTTGGGACCCCTCAGCCATTGGCTTGAGAGATTATGAATCACATGTTGGATCCCCCCACAGGAGCAGTTTAGCCTCATTTTCCTTTTATTGGATGTAACCTTCTACCCCATTGGGATGCATGACAGTCTATTTTACATTAGAAAAGTAAGGTCAATCTACACGAATTCAATATTTGTTTCTGAAAACTACAAAGTACATACTCTCATAATATAGTCAATACTTTTATGCTACTGTCCTCTGCCCCAGGCCACTCCCCCAATACAGGTACTCAGAAGGTTTGCTTTAATTCCTGCTGGTGGCTCCTCTCCTATTGCCTGAATGTTGCTCACACAATGAACACACCCTGCAGTTTTTCTCCCCTACTGCCAAGACACTGCTCACAACATGGGTGTGCCCAGTGGCTCCTCCCCTCCCGCTGAGCTGCTGCTGCTGCTCTTAGAAACCTCTGACAGCTACTCAAACACACACAAATGTAAACAAAGCAAATGGGTGCGACTTGTAAATCAGTGTGAGCCATGCGCATGGATAACACCAAGTTCTCCAACACTCGTTTACCCAATTTTGGATCCATGAGTTCAGTGATTAATTTGTGCGGGTGTTTGAGGGGGAAGGGAACAGGCCCATGTTTGATGAGCAGGACCTTTTTTTCATATCAGACCTTCACCGAGAGTAAGAGGGAGAAAGAATGAGTAAGAGAAACACAAGAAAATAATGCGGGAAAGAAAACATTCCTGCAAGACTGAGATAAAGAGATAGAAAGTGTTGGGTGGTGGAAGACAGTGAGATGGATCCACTGACCAGTCTTGGTATTTGGCAGCCCTACACTTTCAGAAATAATGGGCCTTATTTACAAGAAAGTGATGCAGCGCTGCACCGCAAGCCATTTGACTGCGCCGTGCCGCGTCACTTTCTAAGCACAGGGATGCACCATATTTACAACAAAATGACGGCTCCCTGAGCTCTCTCCTGCACTGGCACACAATTGGCTGCCATGCGCCAACGCAGGCACCCTTGTGCCATGGTGCAAGGGTGCCTGCATTTTCGGAGAGATTGTTTTTGTGCAGGAAGGGACACCTTCCTGCACAAAAACAATCACGAGAGGTGTTTCCCTCTTTCTACATGTGCTGCAAAATGCAGCAAGCATAGAAAGAGGAGAAAAACAAAGAGAAATAAAAGTAGTTCTCATCGTTGCGCCTCCTTACACCTGCCCTGGGGAGGCGTAGGATTCTAACTCCATCCCAGGTTTGCGAAACATTTCAAATCTGGGAATGCGAAAGAATCCATGGGTGTTGCGTGGGAACACCCACAGCAACACCCATGAAACACCCCTTTCATACAAAGTGCTGCGTGAAAAGGGGCCGTATTTACAAGGCCACGAAAAGCCACTCAGGGTGACTTTACGTGGCTTTGTATATATGGAGCACCACAATTCCTCACTGGTATGTCAAATTAAATGAAGCACCGGCAGCACAAGGGGCTCGTAAGTATGCCCCAATGTGTTGTTTTTTTTACAAATTAAGCACCATATGGGCTGATATAAGACATATTGTGTTATTTGTATCACTTTCTGAATAATACACAGCTAACAAAGGGAAACATGTCATCATCAAGGGCAGGAAAATAACTGTTAACAAGGTGGAACCGAGTAGGCAACACTACCACGACTGGTGTTGATGTTCGGAAAGGGATTTCTCCAGGGGAACATATTTCGATCACAGAAAAAAACAGCAAATGCATTTTGAACATATACATATGTGTAAGTGTACACTACGGTTACACTTATGCATGTGTAAATGTCTTATTCGGCGTAAATCTGAATTACTGTATCTTCGGATAAGTTAAAAGATAGCTCATTGTCTGTGGATATCTGAACAATGAAGCAGCCTACAAAAGGCAAACGTCTCAGTGAAAGTGGAAAAAATCCAGCAATGGCTGACGATGGAGCTGCAATCTCATTAGAGCTGAATCCGAGGAACAAAGGGAAGACGCGCTAATGACAGACACATAAAGGCGGGCAGACAGCGCGCGCAGAAGCAATCCTAATTAAAGTATCATTTCCTCCAGGAAAGCATCAAAGACAGATTATGCAGACTGGGCCAAATAATTGGTGACTCACTCGCTTTAAGGGGATGAAACACTTATGAGAGTTACTGCATTTATAAGAGAGGTGCTGGACGCTTTGGGGTTGGATTACAGGGGCGCGCATACACTGGGGGCCTGGATTAATTGATCATCATGGAATTCTGTGCAAGTTTTTTTAGAACAAATGACAAACATATTTAGCTTTGATATTTCAGAGGAAATGATTACGAGGTCACAAAAAGAAGTCATAAAACATAGTTGATATAATGACAGGAAGAGAGTGTTAAGGAATGCATTTGTGGAATGCTGGTGATTACAAAGCTAGACAAGTTTAGAACAAGCATTGGTTAAGCCAAAAGCTTTGGCTTTTCTAAAACATCTGAAGAATGAATGCTACAGAAATTGAAACAACCTTTTTTCAGTAGCTTCCATTTTTCAGATGGTTTTGTTAGCGCTCATTCCGCTGAGCTACCAGCAGTGGGGGCTTGCCGAGGGAGTGCTGCGGGGCGGTGAGGCGGGGAGGGGCAGGGTGGTGGGTAGCAAACTCCGGCATACAGCGCAAAGGAGTTAAGTAAATAAATAAACACATAAAACAATTTACACTGCGCGTGCTGCATTGCCGAGTTGGCGTTGCAGCGCAAGCAATGTAAATTGTTTTTTGTGTTTATTTATTTACTTAACTCCGTTGCGCCGTATGCCGGAGTCTACTACCCCCCACCCTAACCCTCCCCCGCACCGCCTCACCGCCCAGCAGCACTCCCTCGGCGAGCCGCCACTGGCTACCAGGCTGCTTTCTGACTTTCTAGTGGAGGAGGAAGAACACACCTAAACAGCCAATAGTAAAACAGTAATACTGGTATACTCTTGTGGGCTGAGCCGAGATGGGATTCGCAAAGTCTCAAGACAATAGCTGAAGGTTCCAGATCAAAGAAGCCAGTGGCTGAAGGAGGCTGATGCAAAGCCCCCCAAGATATTACAAGGACCTATTCACAAAAGCCATTTTGGAGTACGCACTGTAGTACTACTTTACATAATTCCAAATGCGATTCATAAATGTCCGGCTAAAGATCTCCACCCATCTTTTCTATCTTTTCTGCAAGTGTTTTCTGCACTGGTGCCAGAGTTCTCTACAAATAGGCAGAAAGTTACTAAATGTAACTTTTTGGGATGCAAATTCAGTCATAGGAGTTGCCACCCATCATTTGAGAAGGTTGATGCTCATAAATCTGAATCTAGGTGTACACCTACCCAAGGAAATAGTGAATTCCATCCTCAAGGAGATTTAAACCTAAACTCATGAGGTGATCTACACATGAATAGAGCTCAACATATGTGCCATAAATAGCACAAGTGCCAAACGTCAAACCTAAAACTTTTAGGGGGTAATGGTGAAAAGAAACAACTTCACATGCATGCTTTATTCCATAAAATCATTAGAGGCATGCACCTTTGAAATTACAACACACAGACAACAGTCTGCAATATCACCTTACAGTTCCACATGCTCATTAAGACAGTGAAACATACACTTACAAAAACAGTGCAAAATGGTTTCTTTGCAGAAACAGTTATACCCTGACCTTTACTACAACAGATACAGACATTAGAGTACACTGGAACATGTGTGCACACACGTGTACACATCTGTGTAGGCTGAGCAAGGAAAAATACTGTCTGACTCAGACTAGTGTCTGCCAGTTTCAGCTAGGTGCAGTGCTAAGCCATAAGTAGAGCTCTTGCAGACCACAGCTTGATTCTTCCATTTAGTAAGTACCCAAGATGCTGTGCAGAAGGGTGGGCCGGACTGCATCTGTATGAGATGTTGGGATGATGTGGCATTCAGCTGATGCCAACCATCTAGAACTCCCCACCTCTATATTTAAACCAGTCCACAAGGGAGAGACTTGTAGAAAAGAAAGAACTTCAGAACAGAAAGGACAGGCTCACCATGTGGACAAGCCCCTGCCAGGAAAGGTCTTCAGGCTTGTACTTTCTGAGAATCTGTGGCCTCTATCTCCAGGACCCCTGGCACTGGCCCACCCATTCCTTCTGGTAAACAGTAGAGGGTGCACCCTTTGTGGGACTTGAAGGAGAGGATCCTCTGGGACATCTGACCACCAGTAGTGGCTACAGGTGAACTGTGAAGGGATTCACCAGATTCAGATTCCTGAAAGAGACACAAGTGCTCTGGAATTGGCTAGGAGATGTTTGGACCTGGGGAGTGAAGGCAGACAGTGTACTCTGCCTTGAGAGTCATAAGGTGCTGCTGCTGGATGACCCGAGCCAAGAAGTTCTAGGATTTGGGAATATGAGGGCGGGTCCCTGATGATCTTCCTCGATAGAAAAGCAGGAGTCTGAATATAAAGCTTCAGAAGAGGAAAGGAGCTGTGAAAGAGCCTATTTAAATACCACCAAGAAAACCAGCAAACCTACCCAGAGTCATCTTTAGGATTTTGGGACTCCTTCCAAGACATATTTTGGATGTTTTTATGTGATCCCTTTTCTGAAAATTTAAGGTATGGTTTAATGTTATTTGGTATTGTGTGTGCTTGAATTAGCAGAAAATGGGTAACAAAATTCAATTGTGTTTTAAATGCTGGCCCCCAAAGATTCCTTGCCTGGGGTCTCAAAATTCTCTAAGGTGACACTGCTCAACCCCCTACCGCTCTGAGCAGCCATTTATTGTATTGATTTTACACTGAACTTGCGTCTAACATGTGCTCTATAAATCATAATTTTGGTATAATATTTGTAAAAAATTTGTTATATATGGACCCAGTCTCGTAGAAAGTGCTTATTAAATTGTGGTTTGAAATACAGGGTCAGTTGTTCCAAGCGCTCATTTTTCCTAGTTTCATTTTATACAACTACCACTAACATTTCAGAACTTGCAACACGTTGGCCACTGTGGGTGTCTAGGGACTGATTTAAGTGTGCCAAAGCATCCGGTCCGGCAGCACCACACAGAAATACGTTCTGATCCCTCCCAGGAAGGAAAAGTGTTTAGCTCTCTGAGCGGTCCATAGTATGGGTACAATTGTAACTTTGACACACACTTGATCATAAAATACGGGACGCACTCACTCTCCTTTGCCTGCCAAGTTGCCAAATAAAACATGCAGTTACAAAACATATGTACTAAAATAGCACAGCGCTAGTAATTAAAATTACACGCAGCCAG
Organism: Calotriton arnoldi; assembly: GCA_963921515.1. NCBI lineage: Eukaryota > Metazoa > Chordata > Amphibia > Caudata > Salamandridae > Calotriton > Calotriton arnoldi. Next base: position 1,239,545 of record CAWUFW010003647.1, read on the forward strand.
TTTGTCATTATCACAATCACTAATTACCCATGGTTTCCTAGTAACTAATTCATCTATAAACTTCACTCAGACCTGGTTGCCTTCTGTAGCTCTCATGCTGCCTCAAGCATAAAGCCGAAAAAAGAGGCTTCTTATGTCCTCCTGAGTCTCTAACACCCAAACGGACTCCTGACCAGCAGACTACCATCCACCAGTGGACTAGAATAGGGGCATACTAACAGCTTCTACAGTTTGTTTGTTGACTGGTGCAGAGGTTCCAGTCAGCGCCAGACTTAGAAGCCACAGCCCTATAGTATTTCAATGGCTGTGCACAACTGTTGGAATAGGTGATTGGCTGCCAGGGTCTACTCCGCATCCACAGAAGCCCTGTGACTGTGCTGGCATAGTAGAAATAGTTTCACTGCAGCAGGGCAGAAATTGCTATGCTGCCTCCTGCTAGGCAAAAAAGCAGTATGTACGGATTTTTAAATTGGTAGGCGGTAGGAATGCTGTTTCAGTCGGCAGGGTTGTCAAGTATGGTATCCCCACAGATGGCCCTCCAAGCTGTATGCTAAAGATGGTGAAAACTTTGAGACCGATTCACAAAGGTAAATTTACATGAGTAGGTCTACTCATGTGCAGATCTACTCCTAGGTCCAGGTGTAATTTTCCACTTTTTCCTATTCATCATTTTTGAGTGAAAATTTGCAGCTGAGTGTAGACTTAAGAGTCTCCACACCCTCAAATGAGGGGTGAGCCTTTTCCAACCCAATATATGACCGTAAAACTACTGTTAATATCTTTCTGGCTGTTTGTGGAGATCTCCTTCACAGGGGCAGATATCTCTGTTTAGAAAGCCATTGGATAAATATATATATTTTTAAAATATTAATACAATTATTCTAATATAAAAAATAAATGTAAATTAAATTCAAAATAATGAATAATTAGCTAGTACTAATATAATAAAATTCAAAAATATTAATCTATAAAAAATAATTTAACAATAAGATCACCCACCGTCACTAACATAGCATTGGAAAGTAGGCCAAAGTAAAACAAATTAGAACATTGGAATGTGGAGCACTCCATTGAATACAATGGAGTGCTCCGAGCTTCTACGGGCCGGTAAAGGCCCGCAGAGCAACATTCCAATGTTGCTTTTGTTCACAGCTATTGCTGTGAACAAAGGCCTCTCGGAGCTCGAGGGGATTTAAACCCCCTCAGGCTTCGAGAGGCCTTTGTTTTATTTGTTAGAACATTCTGCCCTCTAGTGGCAGAAGTTCTAATAGCCTTATAGCCCTTCGTAGCTGGGCTATACCGGCTATTAAAGTCCTGCTCCGTTGTTAAAGGCCCGAGCCGAAAAACATGGGAGCGGGCCTTTAATAGCCAGTATAGCCCACTACGGCGGGCTAGAAGGCTATAGTAGTGCTTTGTGATACTTTGCACTACTTTGGGTCAAAGGGCATTCCATGTGTGGTACATGAGCATTCCCATGGAACCACCCATGTGTTTTGATGCAAATCCCTATCTACTAACATTGGTATGCAAGGATTTACACCAAAAACGTATGCCTCCTCGATTCAGGTGTAACTGTGGAGCAAGTTTTAAAAAACATTCTAACTTTGCATGTGTGCTGCACTGTACAGCACACATACTAAGTGGAAAAAGTATTAAAGCATATTTTTTCTACTGGAAGGGTCCTCCTCCTGTACAAAAACTATGCTTGATAGGAACGCAAAGACCCTTGCACTATGGTGCAAGAGTACGTTTGTTGGAGCATGGCAGCCTAAAGTACATCAGTGCAGGGGGAGAAAAAATAGCACTATATCTTAGTAGATATAGAGCTGTCCTGCTCTGTCCCTTTCACATAGCACAGCAACTTTGGTTGCTGTACTGCGTTGTATGAAAGGTTTGTAAATCTGCCCCTAAAGCAGCCTTGGGTGATGTTTTGAACCAAACTCATGTGCTTACTCTTGAATAAATAAACTTTGACGTTTTGCCTCACTAGACAACATATTGGAACAAATGGTGTTTAGGAAGAAAACCTTTCGGGCGTGGTTTGGCGCCAGCGGAAGATTGGCACTTTTAAGCTCAGCTGTCTGACGGGCCGCAGGGGATGAAGAGCTTCAAGCGGCACCATGCTTCATTAACTTTCCAAAGTAAGGGCACCTAGCAATGAAGGATTGCAGCTTCCTTTCTTTGTCTCTTCTCAATGAAAACTGACATTGTTATCTGTAACTCAGAATGTCAGCATGTACACTGATAAAAGATGTTGGGACCGCCATTTTGGATTACCTGAAGAGTACTTGAGGAAATTTTCACTGCGCGCTTTATGAAGTGGATTTTGCTTGTTTATTGCTCTTAAAGATACAATGCTATGGTCACAAGGCACAACTATTATATTTAAAATCTTCTTCACCAAGGTTATATGAATGGTTTCACACCAGCTCTGATTATAGCCCTTTGGCTATCATTCAGTTTTAATTCTCTCATTCACGTGACACTTTGTTTTTTTTTTTTTCATACAATTTGGGCAATCCTGAAAAACATTAACTCTTTGTCTGTTTGCTGATCTGTGGGGAAAACAAGTGTTAGAACCGGGATTCCCTAGTTGGCTGAGGTAGGTACCTTAGGCCAAGTACGGACCCTCGCTTCCACGTCAGGGAAAGGAAGGACGCCTTCTGAGATAGCCCCTGCTCACCCCCTTGGTTGCTTGGCATGAGCAGCCAGGCTTATCTTCAAGGCTAATGTGTAAAGTATTTGCAACCACGCTTTCAGTGACCCAATGATGACACCACAAAAGGACTCCACACGAGTTTCATAGAAAAACCAGTATATGTTTATATAAAAAGATATACGATGAGACCACACAATAAAAATCCAACATATGCGTATTTGTAATATTCCTCCTGGCCGGTTATTAGGCCAGCCAGCCCCTGTAGGGTCTGGCGGTATTAATGAGCAATTCTAGGTGATCCAATGCAATTCTAGTGCAATGCTATGCAGTTCATAAAGCAAGAATCAGGCACTTTGCAATGTAAAAATAATGCAGTTCGTTATGCAACAATCCAGCAGTTCGTAATGCCAAAATACTGCAATGCGTAATGCAACAATCAGGCAGTTCATAATGCAAACTAATGCGATGCGTAATGCAACAATCAGGCAGTTCGTAATGCAAAACTAATGCAATGCGTAATACAACAATCAGGCAGTTCGTTATGCAAACACAATGCAATGCGCAATGTAACAATCAGGTAGTTCGTAATGCAAACTAATGCGATGCGTAATGCAACAATCAGGCAGTTCGTTATGCAAACACAATGCAATGCACAATGTAACGATCAGGCAGTTCGTAATGCAAACTAATGCGATGCGTAATGCAATAATCGGGCAGTTCGCTATGCAAACACAATGCAATGCGCAATGTATCAATCAGGCAGTTCGTTATGCAACCCCAATGCAATGCGCAATGTAACGATCAGGCAGTTAGTAATGCAAAAACAATGCAATGCGCAAGGCACTTTGGCACCGATCACGGTCCTTCAGACGGTCTCTCGGCCTCTCGTACTGACTCGCGGTCAGCTTCTGCCAACATATGCCCCCAACACGGGTATGGTGTAAACCAAAGTACAGCTCAACACTCCGGCCCCGGTACTGCCACTCCTTGGCACGTACAGGCCGCGATACGAGCTTGAGCAGAGGCTCGTGCTGCAAGAATGGGAGAGGCCGAGAGCGTCCCTCTCCGAGCCCGCACCCCGCCCCAGGCGGTGACACACGTTACCTGGGGCGTGCGACCTTGCTCTCCTCTCCTCCTCTTGTGACTTGGGCCTCCGATGCGACTTGGTTGATTCCGGGCCGATGGCGATATCGAAGATCTCAGCAGCAACAGGGCACACGGACACAGTGTCGCTGAGACTCCCTTGAGCTTCGGGTGTGCACGGTCACAGGGCAATCTTCACGAAGGTCTCAGGCTCCACGAAGCACACGGCGTCGCTGAGACTCCCTCGAGCTCCGGGCGCACACGATCACAGGGCAATCCTCACGAAGGTCTCAGGCTGCACGAAGCACACACACACAGTGTCGCTGAGACTCACTTGGACTCCTGGTGCCCACGATCACAGGGCACTTCTTACGAGGGTCTCAGGCTGCAAAAAGCACACGCACACAGCCTCGCTGAGACACACTTGACTTTCGGGTGTGCACGATCTCAGAGCAATCCTCACGAAGGTCTCAGGCTGCACAAAGCACACGCACACAGCGTCGCTGAGACTCACTTGGACTCCAGGTGCACACGATCACAGGACAATCCTCACGAAGGGCTCAGGCTGCAAAAAGCACACGCACACAGCGTCGCTGAGACTCATTTGGACTCCAGGTGCCCACGATCACAGGGCAATTCTTACGAAGGGCTCAGGCTGCAAAAAGCACACGCACACAGCGTCGCTGAGACACTTCTGGAAACTTTTGTGTCCAACTCACGCTCTCTGACCCTTTGGTTTTCCTCCAACTCCTCTGGGGAAAAGCTCCTCCCGGAATGGTTACTACCAGCCCTGAGGCTGGTCCTCCCACCGGCAAATCCTGTGGACCAAATCCATTCCCTGGGTCATCCTCATCCACCTCAACATCACCTGTCTCCTGAGCCCCTTTGGCTTCTCACCAGGCCCTCAAGGCCATTTGCAGCTCCTCCTTCTTGGCTCTACTTTTCATGGGACATCCCAAAGCTCTGCAGAATTGCCTCAATGGATCAACTTTGTAGGTAAGCAATGCCTCAATGTTGAACTCTAATTCTGCAGCCTCACTGGCTACTTGACTCCTCTGAGACATGATGTGTGGCTTAAAGGTCGCTGTAGCGGGTTAGGAAGGGACAGGAGACGTGGCTGTGGCAAAGAGGGTTTTATTGTAGAAAGCAAACGTCTTCGGTGTGTGGCCAGTCTATAATAGGGTAGTGGTGAAAGGGGTGGCTTGTCCTTGGTGTCCCGGGTCTTCGCCGAGCCCCGTCTGGTCTTGGTCCACTCCAGCTCGAGCCCGTCCGGTCGTGGAGATATGTAAACAAAGGAAAACAGGGGCTCTGTATGAGTGGGTTGGTCTTGAACACGGGTGTGAAAGGGAAGGGTAGTGAGGGGGTATCACTCAGTGCTCAACACATCTATTTTAGGTGAGGAGGAGTGCTCAGGAACGGGGACACCGGGAAACAGGAGTTTTTATCTCAATTGATGGGGTCTCTCCTTTTTACCCACCCACCCAGCCCGCGAAACGCTCTCGTACCTGAGAGAGCCACGCTCCTCCTGGAGCGCGGCTGGGCGACTCGTGGAACCGTTGGCCTCCTGGCGCTCCGTCGTCTTCTCTCCGCACCGCCTCGGTCCTTTCTCTCACTTCCGTCCAACTCGCACTTTCCTCGCCTCGGTCTTTCTCCTCAACTCCTCCGGTGATGCCACACGCCGGCTTCCGTATTCTCTCTTCCTTTGTTGGCCAGTCCTCCTCGTCGTCATCACTGGGGGCGTGTCCTATGGTCCAGTCTCCCACCTTAAAGGAACGGCAGCCCATTTCCTCCTGTTTGTCCTTCTCCCGTACGTTTGTACGTAACCACTTGTCCTGCTGCTGTGAAGGGAGAGGGAAAACGATGGTAGTCGCGTTTTCTTGGTGTGCAGGTAGGTCTGTCCTTTCAATGCCCGGACACCCCCGGTTACACACCACCCCCCTTGGATTCTCCCGATCGGGGAGAGGATATCTGGAAAGGTAATCCGCACTCTTATTGTCTGCCCCTTTACGGTGTTTCACCGTAAACGAGAAAGGCTGAAGGGAGAGGAACCAACGCAGAACCCTAGGATTAAGCGAGATGTTACGGCTCATCCACTGGAGGGGGGCGTGATCCATGTAAAGGGTGAAAGGGTGGCCCTCAAGATAGTACCTTAGCTTATCAACAGCCCATTTGATAGCCAGGCATTCCTTCTCTACAGTGGGGTATTTGAGCTCTCTTGGGAAGAGTTTACGGCTGATATATAGGATGGGATGCTCACTACCCTCCGGTGATAGCTGAGAAAGGACGGCCCCTATGCCATAATCCGATGCGTCAGTGTGAAGAATGAAAGGTCGGGAAAAGTCAGGGGAGGATAAGACCGGATTGGTGGTGATGGCTTGTTTTAAGGTGTTGAATGCCTTCCACATGTGTGGCGTGGGGTGTAGGAGTCTTTGAGCCTTTACGTCTTGTCGTAGTGTGTCTGTCAGAGGGGCAGCTACGTTTGAGAACTGAGGGATGAACCGACGGTAGTAACCGATCAACCCAAGAAAGGCTCTCATGTCTCTCTTTGTGTTGGGGAAGGGGGTTTCAGCTATAGCTCTGATCTTTTCGATTTGTGGTTCGATCATTCCATGCCCCAAGACATAACCTAAATATTTCACTTTCTGGTAGCCCACCCGGGACTTACGAGAATTGATATGTAGACCAGCCTGTCGTAGGGCTTGTAGTATGGTTTTTAGATGATCAAGGTGGGTCTCCCATGAGGGACTGAAGATCACTATATCGTCCAAGTAAGCGGAGGTGAATGCTTGGTATTCCCGGAGCACTGTGTTCATGAGGCGTTGAAAGGTTGCAGGTGCCCCATGCAGGCCGAAGGGAAGAACCGTAAACTCGGACAGTCCGTCTGGGGTGGCAAATGCTGTTTTCTTCCGGTCTTCTTCCCTCAAGGGCACCTGCCAGTAGCCTTTGGTGAGGTCCAAGGTGGTGATATAGCGGGCCTCACCCAGTTTTTCAATCAGCTCGTCTATCCGTGGGATGGGGTAGGCGTCAAATGAAGAGATGCTATTGAGGGTTCTGAAGTCCATACAAAATCGGGTGCTCCCATCCGGCTTAGGCACCATCACAATGGGAGAAGACCATTCACTCTTCGAGGGTCTTATGACACCGAGTTGAAGCATATCTTGTACTTCTTTTTGGATTGCTGCCCTCTTTGCTGCGGGTATCCTGTATGGTCGCTGTTTGATGGTTTTCCCGGGGGGGTCTCAATACGGTGTTCAGCTAGGATCGTTTTTCCAGGTTTATCAGAGAAAAGGGGGGAAAACAGTGACAGGATCCGTTGGAGTTCTTCTTTTTCTGGGTCCCTTAGTTCTTCATTGACCACTAAGAATTCCAGAGTATTGTGAGAGGGAGCCTGTGTCGGTAAAGTAAGGTGAGCCGTCTTTGGTATAGGTCCCAACCATTTCTTCAAGAGGTTTATGTGGTACGTCTGGCTTCTCCGAACGGTAACCTGTACTCGGTAGCTGGTTTTCCCGATGGTCTCGGTGATACGGAATGGACCTGTCCATTCTGCCTGGAATTTTTTTGTGGACGAGGGTAACAGTACCAGTACCCAGTCGTCGACCTCCAACTTCCTCCACCTTTTCCCTTTATTGTAGAACTTCTTCTCTTGTTTTCTCTCGAGATTGGAATACGCCAGATCTCTCAGCTTTCCTATTTTGGACTTCAGGGCCTGGGTATATTCCAACATACCACGGGTTTCATTGGCCTCTTCCTTCTCCCATGCTTCCTTGGTCATCTCTAGCAGTGATCTGGGTTGTCGTCCATATAACATCTCAAATGACGAACAACCGAGACTGCTCTGTTTCTGTCCACGGATGACGTACAACGCCAGGGGCATCAATTGGTCCCACTCTCTGCCATTCACGGTAAGCATCTTTTTAAGCGTTGCTTTGAGTGTTCCGTTATACCTCTCCACGAGGCCATCTGTTTGAGGATGATGGACAGATGTTCTAATGTGTCGCAGATCCAGCAGCCCACAGACCTCCTTCATCATCCTAGATACGAATGGGGTTCCTTGATCCGTCAGGATCTCCTTAGGGAACCCCACTCGCGAGAACAGTTCCAAAAGTTTCTCCGATATAAGGCGGGTGGTTGGCGCTCTCAGGGGAAAGGCCTCAGGATATCGGGTGGCGTAGTCCACTATCACAAGTGCATACTGATTCCCTCTCCCTGTCTTTGGTAGAGGCCCTATGAGGTCCATTCCAATCCTTTCAAATGGGGTGCCTATGATAGGAAGAGGTTGTAAAGGCACCGCTGGCGGACGATGGGTGTTCCTCTTTTGACATATCTCGCATGTCTGACAATGGCTTTTTATGTCTTTATATATCCCAGGCCAGAAGAAGTGCTGCAGTACGTTTTGGGTTGTCTTTTCGCTTCCCGTGTGTCCAGCGGTCAAATGGGAGTGTGAGAAGAACATGACCTGTTCTCTAAAAGACAAAGGCACTAACAACTGCTGGGGTTCTTCTCTAGAAGCCTGTCGGTATAACAGGCCTTCTTGTATACTGAATCGGGGATACGTGGGAGAGGGGTCGTACTGCGTTCGGTGTGCTTGTTCCCAGGCATTGAACAAAGTGGCGTCGTTGGCCTGTGCGAACTTAAAGCTCCTGTCTATTGTCCAAGGGTCGGGGCTTATCAGGGCAGGTACGGGGTTGTCTGTTGTCTGTCCTGAATGATCTGTTATGATCTGCTTCTGTACCGTCTGTAGGAACATTTCTGAGAACTCGGGGTTGTCTGTTCCTATAATGAGGTCTTCGGGCAGGCTCTCTAATACTCCCACCCGGATAACGTAGGTCCTGCCATCGGGGTGTTCAAGGGTCACCTCTGCTATAGGATATGGCCTGACGTCTCCATGAACACACCTAATGTGGACCAGGGTGTCGGGGATCACCTGTTTAAGTAGCACTAACCTACCCTGTATTACGGACTGCCTACAACCGGAGTCTAATAGGGCCTTTACCACTTTCCCATTTACCCGTACACTTACATGAAACGCGCTCCCCATCTCCGCGGTGTAGAGAATGGACCTAGGGATGTATCCCACCTCCATTGGTTCGTCGGCCGGTCTACGGTGAGGGCACACCCGGGCGATATGGCCCCAGTCCCCGCACTCAAAACACTGGGGTCCCCTGAATGATGGTACCTCTGGTTTAGGTACTCGGTGTTTTGTGGCTTCCGGGGCAACCCGGGGTCTCTTATCAAATCTCATAGGGAGGGGGCGGTTCGGTTTATCGGGTTCCCCCCCCCCGGTTTAGGCTGGGCGCGGGAGTACGTGGTGGCCATCTCCACGGCCTGCTCGGTGGTCAGATGAGTGTGTTGACGCAACCATTTCTGGGTGTTATAAGGGAGGGCGTCCAAATACTGTTCGAGATAAATTTTATCCATTATCTCTTCTTTTGTACTCATGGAGGGAGTCAGCCATTTGTCCGCAGCCGTTCTTAGGCGAAAGAACAATGTCTTGGGGTTTTCCCCGGGGCCTCCCCTTTCCTTCCGGAAGCGCACCCTGTATGCCTCCGAGTCCAGTCCCAGGTGGTCCAGAATGATGGATTTAACGTCAGCATAGGGGGTGTTACCTGCTGCGTTGGCCACCTGGTAGGCAGCCTGTGCTTCCCCGGTCAGGAGGGGGGCCAAGAAGAACGGCCATTTCTCTAGGGGCCAGCCACAGGCCTTTGCGGCTCGCTCGAAATTGAGCAGGAAGGCGTCGGGGTCCTCGCCAGCGATATATTTCTGCAGCGAGACCCCGGAGGGTCCTGGGGAGACGCCTCCGTGACCTACGGGGTGATAAGTGGGTTGTCCTGTAACCATTTTCTGTAAGCCCTCTACTTGTGCGGTTATGGTGTCTCTGAAGGTGTCTCTGTCCGCCTGGGCGGACGTCATCTGCCGTTCCACGGCCCATTCCAGCTTCTCCTGGCCCTTCACCAAATGCTGTATCAGCGTGTCCATCATGTTGGAGCCGACGGTGTCGTCTATGCCTGCGTTCTCCACCACTTGTAGCGGGTTAGGAAGGGACAGGAGACGTGGCTGTGGCAAAGAGGGTTTTATTGTAGAAAGCAAACGTCTTCGGTGTGTGGCCAGTCTATAATAGGGTAGTGGTGAAAGGGGTGGCTTGTCCTTGGTGTCCCGGGTCTTCGCCGAGCCCCGTCTGGTCTTGGTCCACTCCAGCTCGAGCCCGTCCGGTCGTGGAGATATGTAAACAAAGGAAAACAGGGGCTCTGTATGAGTGGGTTGGTCTTGAACACGGGTGTGAAAGGGAAGGGTAGTGAGGGGGTATCACTCAGTGCTCAACACATCTATTTTAGGTGAGGAGGAGTGCTCAGGAACGGGGACACCGGGAAACAGGAGTTTTTATCTCTATTGATGGGGTCTCTCCTTTTTACCCACCCAGCCCGCGAAACGCTCTCGTACCTGAGAGAGCCACGCTCCTCCTGGAGCGCGGCTGGGCGACTCGTGGAACCGTTGGCCTCCTGGCTCTCCGTCGTCTTCTCTCCGCACCGCCTCGGTCCTTTCTCTCACTTCCGTCCAACTCGCACTTTCCTCGCCTCGGTCTTTCTCCTCAACTCCTCCGGTGATGCCACACGCCGGCTTCCGTATTCTCTCTTCCTTTGTTGGCCAGTCCTCCTCGTCGTCATCACTGGGGGCGTGTCCTATGGTCCAGTCTCCCACCTTAAAGGAACGGCAGCCCATTTCCTCCTGTTTGTCCTTCTCCCGTACGTTTGTACGTAACCACTCGTCCTGCTGCTGTGAAGGGAGAGGGAAAACGATGGTAGTCGCGTTTTCTTGGTGTGCAGGTAGGTCTGTCCTTTCAATGCCCGGACACCCCCGGTTACAGTCGCTCAAAAATAGAACCAAAAAAAATCAAAACACACAATATGTGGTTACGTCGTGGTCAGCGCTAACCTTGTGATGTACACCAATCACTGTGAGTGAATTTGCAAATACACGTTCAAATTCCAAAACCGCTGACCATCAACGGTAGGTCCCAACCGCTGCCACCAATGTTAGAACCGGGATTCCCTAGTTGGCTGAGGTAGGTACCTTAGGCCAAGTAGGGACCCTCGCTTCCACGTCAGGGAAAGGAAGGACGCCTTCTGAGATAGCCCCTGCTCACCCACTTGGTAGCTTGGCACGAGCAGCCAGGCTTATCTTCAAGGCTAATGTGTAAAGTATTTGCAACCACGCTCTCAGTGACCCAATGATGACACCACAAAAGGACTCCACACGAGTTTCATAGAAAAACCAGTATATGTTTATATAAAAAGATATACGATGAGACCACACGATAAAAATCCAACATATGCGTATTTGTAATATTCCTCCTGGCCGGTTATTAGGCCAGCCAGTCCCTGTAGGGTCTGGCGGTAATAATGAGCAATTCTAGGTGATCCAATGCAATTCTAGTGCAATGCTATGCAGTTCGTAAAGCAATAATCAGGCACTTTGCAATGTAAAAATAATGCAGTTCGTTATGCAACAGTCCAGCAGTTCGTAATGCCAAAATACTGCAATGCGTAATGCAACAATCAGGCAGTTTGTAAAGCAAACTAATGCGATGCGTAATGCAACAATCAGGCAGTTCGTAATGCAAACTAATGCGATGCGTAATGCAACAATCAGGCAGTTCGTAATGCAAAACTAATGCAATGCGCAATACAACAATCAGGCAGTTCGTTATGCAAACACAATGCAATGCGCAATGTAACAATCAGGTAGTTCGTAATGCAAACTAATGCGATGCGTAATGCAACAATCAGGCAGTTCGTTATGCAAACACAATGCAATGCGCAATGTAACGATCAGGCAGTTCGTAATGCAAACTAATGCAATGCGTAATGCAACAATCAGGCAGTTCGTTATGCAAACACAAGGCAATGCGCAATGTATCAATCAGGCAGTTCGTTATGCAACCCCAATGCAATGCGCAATGTAACGATCAGGCAATTCGTAATGCAAAAACAATGCAATGCGCAAGGCACTTCGGCACCGATCACGGTGCTTCAGACGGTCTCTCTGCCTCTCGTACTGACTCGCGATCAGCTTCCGCCAACATATGCCCCCAAGACGGGTATGGTGTAAACCAAAGTACAGCTCAACACTCCGGCCCCGGTACTGCCACTCCTTGGCACGTACAGGCTGCGATACGAGCTTGAGCAGAGGCTCGTGCTGCAAGAATGGGAGAGGCCGAGAGCGTCCCTCTCCGATCCCTGCACCCCACCCCAGGCGGCGACACACGTTACCTGGGGGGTGCGACCTTGCTCTCCTCTCCTCCTCTCGTGACTTGGGCCTCCGATGCGACTTGGTTGATTCCGGGCCGATGGCGATATCGAAGATCACAGCTACAACAGGGCACACGCACACAGCGTCGCTGAGACTCCCTTGAGCTTCGGGTGTGCACGGTCACAGGGCAATCTTCACGAAGGTCTCAGGCTGCACGAAGCACACGGCGTCGCTGTGAATCCCTCGAGCTCCGGGCGCACATGATCACAGGGCAATCCTCACGAAGGTCTCAGGCTGCACGAAGCACATGCACACAGCGTCGCTGAGACTCACTTGGACTCCTGGTGCCCACGATCACAGGGCACTTCTTACGAGGATCTCAGGCTGCAAAAAGCACACGCACACAGCGTCGCTGAGACACACTTGACTTTCGGGTGTGCACGATCACAGGGCAATCCTCACGAAGGTCTCAGGCTACACAAAGCACACGCACACAGCGTCGCTGAGACTCACTTGGACTCCAGGTGCCCACGATCACATGGCAGTTCTTACGAAGGGCTCAGGCTGCAAAAAGCACATGCACACAGCTTCGCTGAGACACTTCTGGAAACTTTTGTGTTCCTGAGTTTCCACAACAGGGAGCCAGCTCTCCTCGGGCCCTTGGGGTTAAGTTACTTCAGGACACAGCCCAGCAAAGTCCTTTCAAGCAGGGGGACACAGCAAAGTCCCTTTAGCCTCTACTTGGTTAAAGCAGCAAACTGCAGGCCAGGCCCAGAACACACAGCAAGGGTCAGTCCTTTCCTTCAGTCTATTCAGCTGTTTCTTCCTTGGCAGAGGTTCCTCTTGACCACGAAGTAGGTTCAATCCTTTACAGTCTTGAACAGTTCCGTTCCATTCCAAAGTCCAGGGGTTTCAGCTCTCATAGTTATACCCCTAAATGTCTTTGAAGTCTTTGTGTTCAGGGGGGCACTGACCCCTGTCTAAACCAGTTCTGGGTGTCTCCCTGCCAGTGACACCTTCTGCCTTTGATAGTGGGGGTCTGGCTCCTTAATCACTCAGCAGGAGATGGAGCCATTGTTTTATGGCAGCAACCCAGGCCTCTTCACCTCCAGGGGCTACTCCTTACCCCTACACTCCAGATACAGGTCAGCCTGTTGCTGTCTCACCTCCTCCCCTGGGTCAAGACATTCCCCGGAGCCTATCACATTTAAATCCAGACAGTCAATCCACAACCAGGCAGAGACACACAGAAATGTTAGAGCACAAAAACCCAGCCACTTCTAAAAGAGTGGTTTCTAAACATGCAATTCAAAAACCACCTTCACAAAAAGATGTGTTATTAAATTGTGAGTGTAGGCACACTAAACTTCACCTCTCCATCTTAAGCCTTTGGGAAGATAGGCTGGAAACATATTACACAGCCTTCCCCATTCTGTTCTATGGGCAAGATGGCCTTTCACCAGTGAAAAACGAAATGGAGAGTATTTCACTGTTAGGACATGATACACACCTCAGTACATGTCCTACCTTTCACATACACTGCACCCTGCCCAGGGGGTACCTTGAGCCTACCATAGGGTTGTCTGATGTGCATAGAAAGCGTAAGGCCTGGCAAGTGGGTGCACTTGTCAGGTCAACATGGCAGTTTAACAAACTGTGCGCAGGCACTGCAGTGGCAGGCCTGAGTTCTCTCTTTAAGGCTACTTGTGTGGGTGGCACAATTAGTGCTGCAGGCCCACTAGTAGCATTTGCATTACTAGCCCTGGCACACATAGTGCACTTTACTAGGGACTTTATTAGTAAGGCAAATATACCAATCATGGACAACCAATTACCATTACACTTTACACAGGGAGCACTTGCACTTTGACACTGATCAGCAGTGGCAAAGTGCCCAAAGCATCTAAGTTGGCAACACCATGTCAGAAAAAAGGTCTAGGGGGAAAGCGAAAAGTTTAAGGAACTTTAGCCAAAAAGGGCCAAGTCCAACAACAAGGAATTCAAAATTGTCTATTTTGAGAATCTTTAAAGTCATGACTGTTTAATACCATACTTGCTAGGAAAGAGCAGCCAGACTTTGTTAAGGGAAGACATATTTTAGTTAATACTCAGCTCTTCTTTAATATTTGAAGCAAATCCAACTCCTATAAACATTAATTGGCGGCTATCTCTCTTGATGCTGAGAAAGATTTTGATCGTATGAACCAGACTTTTATTTTTCATACTCTTTCTTGGTTTGGTTTGGTTTTGGTCCTAAATTTATCAACCTAGTTTCCCTTTTATACTCTTCACCTAAAGCTTCTATTTTTGTTAATGGCTTAGAGGAGTAAGGTAGGATTGTTTGCTTTCTCCCTTACTCTTTGATCTTGCACTAGTACCCTTTCTTGCTAGTATAATATACAATACAGACATATATGATTTTCAATATGGTGATCATCATTCAAGCTTTCTGTTAGTGCAGATGACATTCTCTTATTCTTATCACATTCTGAATCTTCGTTAGCAGCATTTCTTCAGTAAGTAAATAAATTTGCTCTACTTTCTGGATATAAACTCAAATTCAGATAATGTGAAATTCTTCACCTTATCAAATTATGCCTTAAACAGGATTTAAGTTTTTCTAATTTTGCATGACACATGAAAAAAATAAATCACTGCTGCTAAATTATCCATTTAGTTTCTAAATGGAAGCCCTTATTTCTATATTGGTGGCGGTGAGTAGGTTCCATTAAAATGATGTTAGTTCAGCTTGTTCTTTATATTCTTCTTACAATTCCTATAAATATTACTTCTCACTTTTTAAAGATAATATATTCTATCTTGTCTTACTTCTCATGGAGCAATAAGAAACCCCGTATGTCTCTACTTATCCTCATAGTCTGTCCATCTGCTTCTATCATTACAGTCCCTTCAATACATCCTATAATGCTAGATAGAAAGTGCACATTGAATTACAATGGGAACTTAACATACAGGCATCCGAGCCTATACCTTTATGGAACACAATTTGGCTCAAAATTGGGAAGTACTCCTGGAGAGCTAACCCGACTCAAACCTTATTTTTTATTTATAGCAGATTTAAGGTAACCCCAGTCACTTTTAATAAAATGATGCCTAATATGTTACCCTCTTGATAGTCGTGTAATGCTTCTCTTTCGGATTTGAAACATGTTTGATTTGATTGTCCATGTACTTACCAATTTTGGATACAAGTTTGGAAACAGATCCATTCTATTTTTAATACTAATGTTCTATTTAGTTTAGCAAATTCACTTCTAGGAAGTTCTTCTAACATGATTATTATAGATTTGGTAATTGCAGTTGCTTTTCAGCACATACCTAAAAGTTTGAAAAAATTCTGCAAATGTATCATCTTAAACCTGGTGGTATGGTATATGCTCTAATCATAAAATGAAGAACGAAAGGGAACCGGTGCTGGTCCCCGTCCAAGCTGCACAGCACCGAATGAATTAATCAAATGAATCAAAATCTCAATATTCTTCCTCATTTTAATACTCTTTCATCCAATGCTTTTCAACTCTTGTCAATGTTTTCAATTCGTTTTATACATTCAATATACCCAGCAGGGGTTATTTAGAAGCACAAGGGAATTTAACGTATCCACAAGTCACGATATTTTTAAAAAAATCCAATGCATTTCGGGAATGTTTCCTTCGTCAGGGATATCGTGACTCGTTTTTTTACTGTCTCTGTGATGCCTCAAACACCTTGAAAACTCATCCCGTTCTCCTCGCCACGCTAATAAAATGATTAATCCTATCATTTCACAGAAATCTGGCGTCAGAACCGAGTCAAACGGCACACTAACGGTGAATGAGGCATCACAGAAACAGTTAAAAAACGAGTCACGATATCCCTGACGAAGGGAACATTCCCGAAATGCATTGGATTTTTTTTAAAAATATTGTGACTTGTGGATACATTAAATTCCCTTGTGTTTCTAAATAACCCCTGCTGGGTATATTGAATGTATAAAACGAATTGAAAACATTGACAAGAGTTGAAAAGCATTGGATTAAAGAGTATTAAAATGAGGAAGAATATTGAGATTTTGATTCATTTGATTCATTCATTCGGGGCTGTGCAGCTTGGACGGGGACCAGCACCGGTTCCCTTTCGTTCTTCATACTTTGCATGCGCATTGGGCGGAGCCCGATCAAGCTAGCACGCCGCTACAGTTGGAACATTTGAGTAATTGGACCATAGAAGAAATTGAGTACATTGGTGTGCAGCTTACCACCTATATATTTTCACTAATCATAAAATGAAGCATACGTCAACCCAATTTCTCCGGCTATTAAACAAGGTAGAATTTGGTCACTGGTTCCTGTTTCTCCCAACCTCTCATCTAAAGCTTTTATGTTACATCAGCCATAAATTGAGGAAGTTCCAAAGCCCCCTTAAATTTTCTTTTAATATTATTACAAATGTTATTACTTATATATTTCTACTATACATTTATGCTAGTACTTCTTTTCGATGACTGTATCCTTTTCACATATTTAATATTTAAGTTTACATGCCTTTTTTATAGTATTATGTTTATGCCATTTCCCTTTTCTTCCCTTCCCTTATTCTTTCCCTCTGTTTCACTTTCCTCTCCCTCTTTCTGAATTTATTTTATTATTCATACATAATGATATGTTACTTAATTCTTAACTGTTAGTTTAGCTCAACATATTGTTATTAATTTATTTTTGTACCTCTAATATTATTAATGCTTATCTCTGTTGTATTTCCTTCAATAAATGCCTTTTAACCCTAAAAAAGAAAACCGAAGTGGAATAGTAAGAAAACAATTGATGCAGAAGGCCGTTGCCATGCTACGGAAGAAGAAACGTCAGAGATTTACAGGCTGACTTTACAGATATTTGCAATGAGGACACCCTCTTTCTATAAAGAAGTTTGCAAAGCTCAAAAAGGCAGCCTTGCATAACATGCTAGCTCTTCTGTGGGAAAAGATAATACTCTTTGAGGCAGCTTGCAGTTTCTTAAATGGGATGTGAAGGTTTCGCGTTGTGAAAAATGAGAAAACATAGCGTCTGTATTTCCTGAAAAGATGATTAATGTAAATGATGAGCACAAAGCATCGATTAAATGGATGCGGAATGTTTTACCAATAAATAAATAAAATAGAGTATAGCAAATCAGTCACTTTAAGAAATCTACATCAAATATTTCATTATTGTTTTGGAGGGTCCTTTTTTGACAATCACTCATGGGTACAGGCAGCATCTGTTGGAGTACGTGTTGACTGATTGAAAAGAGTGATACCTCTTAAAAGCTTTGGGCTGAAGCGACATATGCATCTCTAAAAAATAAATCTCATTTACCATACCAAAATGACGCTCAGCTCAGCAGAAAGAGTGTGTCAGATGGTTGCGATTGAGGAAAGCACATCTGCTTTTTGTCACCTAACTGAAGTGCAGCATACCTCCATCCTGAGGCAATCCTGTCGGACCGCAGTTTTAAAATAAAACCCTCTTCCACAGACAATATATTTCTCGACTGACAGGCTCATAAAAAAAAATGAATAAAACAAATCGTCCTCACAGATGCACATGGTTCTACGCTAGGCGAAACCAAAAGCCATTCATTATTCGCTCTGACAGAACCAACTGTCACTTTGTTGTCCCTGACAAAACCAACTGCCAACTCCCATCCCCATAAAGCATGGGGAGCCCGTCAGCCAATCAGAGCGGTTCTACACTAAATTATCCAGTCATTGAACAAAAGCATGTGACTCAGACACACTCTTCACAGGACGTGACCAAAGAGAGTGGCCATTGTCTATTTTATTCCCTGTAAGGTATGTTGAGGCTTAGCACAAGGGGCTGCCCCATGCCAGTTACACAATTAGTCACTTCAGCCGAGGATGGGTCAAGACCTTTGCTGCACAGCCACTGAATTAACATATTACAACTTAAACCAGCCCATTCCCAGAAAACCCTTCCCCCCTTTTTTTTTTTACTGGACAGTGAAAATGGAAAGTAAATGTACCATTTGCATTTATCAAATTGTTTCTCAAATAGGGCACGTAAACATGAACTTAAAGTAACCTGAGTGCAATGACTTTGTAATATGATTGCATTTAATCATTTCATGTCCCTAACACAGGATGACTCTGATACTCTCGGATTACACACCATTAGGATCACAAAGGAAAATAAAAATCCTCGAGACATAGTGTGAAAAGAATTTTCTGAAAGAAAATCTAGAACAATCTAAGACTATGATCTTTGGGAAAAGCTTAATCAACTTTAAATCGAAGCTGAACCCTAGCCCAGTGGAAGTGGTGAATTCATAAAAATATTTAGGACTGACGTTTTACGTTTACTAGCAGCCTTAAATGGGATATTCACATGAAAAATTTAAAGACTAGGGCCAGTTTCAAATGGGGGGGCAGATCTACAAGCCCCTTGCGACAACTTTACGCCGCCGTTGCGTCACTTCTGTGACACAGCGGCATCGTAAACAATGCGCCACGTTGCAACATATTTACAACGTGACGCATCTAGGGAGATGC
This sequence comes from Calotriton arnoldi, assembly GCA_963921515.1. Taxonomy (NCBI): domain Eukaryota; kingdom Metazoa; phylum Chordata; class Amphibia; order Caudata; family Salamandridae; genus Calotriton; species Calotriton arnoldi. The sequence goes on from CAWUFW010003647.1 coordinate 1,258,081, forward strand.
ATCACTTTGTAAAGCCCTGGGCTACATTATACCTGCGTCAGGTGTAATGTATGCAGGGTGGGCGTTCCGACATGAGAAAGCCTCGTAAAAGTGACGCAGTGAAATCTACAAGATTTCACTGAGTCACTTTTACGACGCTACTGCGTCAAAACCTTGCACCTGCTTGAAGCAGGCGTAAGGAGTGACGCAGCATGTTAGGAATACAAAAACAACAATTGATGGACAGAATGCAGAACAATGTCGTACATTCACCCCAGTACAGAGATCTGGGCCTAAATCCATCGGTTTTTTGCTCACCATGCCATTCCAGTTTGGACCCAGCCATATGCAAATCAGTCTTGACCCTGCGCTCAATGGGAACAGTCCAGCCCGAACTGCCAGGCCAGGTCCTCCATGGACTGGAAACAAGCATCCTAGGACCGGTTTCGGGCTTTCAGCCCTCATCAGCCAGGATAGCTTGACTCCAGTGGCATGGAGAGCACGGGACCCAAGTCTGGGCATACCCGTCCCACTCAGGGTGACAAATGCAAAAACAACAACTGATGGACAGAATGCAGAACAATGTCGTACATTCACCCCAGTACAGAGATCTGGGCCTAAATCCATCGTTTTTTTGCTCACCATGCCATTCTAGTTTGGACCCAGCCATATGCAAATCAGTCTTGACCCTGCGCCCAATGGGAACAGTCCAGCCCAAACTGCCAGGCCAGGTCCTCCCTGGACTGCAAACAAGCATCCTAGGACCGGTTTCGGGCTTTCAGCCCTCATCAGCCAGGATAGCTTGACTCCAGTGGCATGGAGAGCACGGGACCCACGTCTGGGCATACCCGTCTCACTCGGGGTGACAAATGCAAAAACAACAATTGATGGACAGAATGCAGAACAATGTCGTACATTCACCCCAGTACAGAGATCTGGGCCTAAATCCATCGGTTTTTTGCTCACCATGCCATTCCAGTTTGGACCCAGACATATGCAAATCAGTCTTGACCCTGCGCCCAATGGGAACAGTCCAGCCCGAACTGCCAGGTCCTCCCTGGACTGGAAACAAGCATCCTAGGACCGGTTTCGGGCTTTCAGCCCTCATCAGCCAGGATAGCTTGACTCCAGTGGCATGGAGAGCACGGGACCCACATCTGGGCATACCCGTCCCACTCGGGGTGACAAATGCAAAAACAACAATTGATGGACAGAATGCAGAACAATGTCGAACATTCACCCCAGTACAGAGATCTGGGCCTAAATCCATCGTTTTTTTGCTCACTTGCCATTCCAGTTTGGACCCAGCCATATGCAAATCAGTCTTGACCCTGCGCCCAATGGGAACAGTCCAGCCCGAACTGCCAGGCCAGGTCCTCCCTGGACTGGAAACAAGCATCCTAGGACCGGTTTCGGGCTTTCAGCCCTCATCAGCCAGGATAGCTTGACTCCAGTGGCATGGAGAGCACGGGACCCACGTCTGGGCATACCCATCCCACTCGGGGTGACAAATGCAAAATCAACAATTGATGGACAGAATGCAGAGGGGGGCACAGGGTCAAGACTGATTTACATATGGCTGGGTCCAAACTGGGGTGGCGTAGTGGGCAAAAGAACGATGGATTTAACCCAGATCTTTTGACTGGGGGAGAATGTTTGCATTGTCAGCATTCCGTCCATCATTTGTTTGCTGTAACACTTTTCGCCCTAAGTGGGATGGGTATGCCCAGACGTGGGTCCCTTGCTCACTGTGCCACTGGATTCAAGCTAGCCTGGCTGAAGAAGGGTGACATACCCTGAAACCGGTCCCAGGATTCTTGTTTCCGGTCCAGGGAGGACCTGGCCTGGCAGTTCGGTCTGGACTGTTCCCATGGGGCACAGGGTCAAGACTGATTTGCATATGGCTGGGTCCAAACTGGGGTGGCGTAGTGGGCAAAAGAACTATGGATTTAACCCAGATCTTTTGACTGGGGTAGAATGTTTGCATTGTCAGCATTCCGTCCATCATTTGTTTGCTGTAACACTTTTCGCCCTAAGTGGGATGGGTATGCCCAGACGTGGGTCCCTTGCTCACTGTGCCACTGGATTCAAGCTAGCCTGGCTGAAGAAGGGTGACATACCCTGAAACCGGTCCCAGGATGCTTGTTTCCGGTCCAGGGAGGACCTGGCCTGGCAGTTCGGTCTGGACTGTTCCCATGGGGCACAGGGTCAAGACTGATTTGCATATGGCTGGGTCCAAACTGGGGTGGCGTAGTGGGCAAAAGAACGATGGATTTAACCCAGATCTTTTGACTGGGGAGAATGTTTGCATTGTCAGCATTCCGTCCATCATTTGTTTGCTGTAACACTTTTCGCCCTAAGTGGGATGGGTATGCTCAGACGTGGGTCCCTTGCTCACTGTGCCACTGGATTCAAGCTAGCCTGGCTGAAGAAGGGTGACATACCCTGAAACCGGTCCCAGGATGCTTGTTTCCGGTCCAGGGAGGACCTGGCCCGGCAGTTCGGTCTGGACTGTTCCCATGGGGCACAGGGTCAAGACTGAGTTGCATATGGCTGGGTCCAAACTGGGGTGGCGTAGTGGGCAAAAGAACGATGGATTTAACCCAGATCTTTTGACGGGGAGAATGTTTGCATTGTCAGCATTCCGTCCATCATTTGTTTGCTGTAACACTTTTTGCCCTAAGTGGGATGGGTATGCCCAGACGTGGGTCCCTTGCTCACTGTGCCACTGGATTCAAGCTAGCCTGGCTGAAGAAGGGTGACATACCCTGAAACCGGTCCCAGGATGCTTGTTTCCGGTCCAGGGAGGACCTGGCCTGGCAGTTCGGTCTGGACTGTTCCCATGGGGACCAGGGTCAAGACTGATTTGCATATGGCTGGGTCCAAACTGGGGTGGCGTAGTGGGCAAAAGAACGATGGATTTAACCCAGATCTTTTGACTGGGGGAGAATGTTTGCATTGTGAGCATTCCGGCCATCATTTGTTTGCTGTAACACTTTTCGCTCTAAGTGGGATGGGTATGCCCAGACGTGGGTCCCTTGCTCACTGTGCCACTGGATTCAAGCTAGCCTGGCTGAAGAAGGGTGACATACCCTGAAACCGGTCCCAGGATGCTTGTTTCCGGTCCAGGGAGGACCTGGCCTGGCAGTTCGGTCTGGACTGTTCCCATGGGGCACAGGGTCAAGACTGATTTGCATATGGCTGGGTCCAAACTGGGGTGGCGTAGTGGGCAAAAGAACGATGGATTTAACCCAGATCTTTTGACTGGTGGAGAATGTTTGCATTGTCAGCATTCCGTCCATCATTTGTTTGCTGCAGCATGTTAGGAATAGGCATTCCTAACCATTGCTGGAGTTGCGTCGTACTTCCGACACGACTCCAGCAATGCGATGCCCTTACGCCGACAAGATGCCTCACGCATCTGTCTATCCTTGCGCCACAGTGCGCCGCATTGTGAATGCGGCCCATCCATGGTGGCGCAAGGGTTTTTGTACGTGTCGTAATTTAACTGGCGCATCCCTGCTAATATGCAGGGATGCACCAGTTCTTGTAAATCTGCCCCGGGGTGTTTGGCAAAATTCAATCAGATCAGATGTCTGGGGGACTGTCATTGGCCACTATAATAGCATGTGAGGGCAAAATTCCTCCTCTTGCCTTATATGGGAAAGAGGTTTTTTTGCGTGGGTTCTACACGTATTTGGGATCAAGTAGAGAGTGCAGTACTTGGTCTACTTATAGGAACAATGGTGCAAAGTATAAGACGGTAATTGATTTTCATGTCGTGGTATCTTATTGCTTGCTCCCGCACCTTGAAGATCCTGAATAAACTGTATAAGGATGAGGACTTAAAACAAATCTCAAAGCTATGTCGGGTTAAAATCCTTATTAGCGAAAGGAAGTGGGCAAGGACTATATTTGATAGGATAAACAAAATCAAAGTAAGGAACACTTTGATGGGCTCAATAGGGACATGGGACCTTACCCCAACAAACAAGCCTTGACGGAGCCACCCTTTAAAGGGTTCTATAGCCTGGACGGGTTTTATCTGTTATAGGTTCACTCTGGATACCCTGGGACATGAGGATATTGTCCCATACCTTACACAGTTGCCTGATCCCAAGTTGTGTAGGGAAATTTTGGGAATGAGGCTGGGGTGCAACCCACTCTTTACTAGGCCAGGATGGCATATGGGTGTGCGGGTTAGAAATGGTCTTTCTCTATGTTTTTTTAAATATGAACTGCTCATTATGTCATATTATAATGTATTGTCCGCCCGTATGAAGTTTTTAAGACCTATATTTTAAAAGACACAATCCAGACTCTATGCAATTGCACTTTTGACAAATATGCTATATTTGATGTGACTGTGGGACTTGGCTGTTTGCTACGTTCAATTACGCAGAGCTTTTGATTTTGATCTTGCTTGGTTTATATTGTTTTCAGCTGTGGCATTAATTGTTTATAGAATGTTTTAAAGGACGATTACTCAAATAAACCTATTTTACTGTTACTACTACTAGTAAAATAGGGCTTCTGCGGAACATCACATCCCTCATTTCACACTCTTGCTTCTGCCGGTTTGGACACCTGCACAGCTACTTGGTGTTCCCCCTCTGTACTAATCAGCACCTTTAACTTGTTTTACAGGTTCAAATGTATCATGGAAGTAGGTTAGGTTTAGGTAACATTTATTTGCATAGTTACCAAAAACCATTTCAATACAAAAAAATCAATTCTCAAAATCATTAATAGACATAGAAATAAAATTACACTGCACGTTCATATCTGCTAAAAAAGGGTCCTTTTCAAATTCCGAGTCCTGAGAAATACCTCTCATAAAACATTCCATTGATACTTCACTTCACTTAGAGGCGGCTACATAGTCTATTCCCCCGCTCCCTTACTCTGGCATTTTTTTTCCACCTGTCTCAGAAACTTCACCAGACAACAGTTCAACTGTGGATCTCCGGGTGCAAACAGGGCCAACACTGCTTGTCTCCTAGTGCGTATCCCTCGTTGGTTCAAATGAGGTTTTAGTAGTTTTTTCCTGTCTTTCAAGAGTTCTTTACATGAGCATAGGAGATGCAGCAGATCTTCTTGTGCTGTGCCACATAAGCGGCAGTTGGAGCCCGCTTTCTCCCTGAGCCAGTGAGGGAGGTGCTGAATACAGGGTAAAAGTCCTAATCAATACTTTAGTAACTTAATTTTAGTTGCTTTAGCATACCCCAAATCAAAATAATTCTGAGCAGCCGGGGCTATGTAAGTACTTAGAGTCATCCAACCATGAGCCCTTTTGGAGAGAGAAGCCTTGTCCTCGATCCACAACAGATGCTTGACAGTTTTCCATACCAGTTTTTTAAAAGTGGTGTTATTGGTCGGTGTGCCCCAAAGCTGCTTTAACCCCGTGTTGATTAGGCTGTTGTGGAGATACTTTGAAGCTAGTAATGCTGCCTGTAGTTGTAACTCTTTCCACAGATACTTATTAAGAGTTCCTGATGCGGCTTTCCTGATTTTATCCCAGGCAATGATATATGCCCCCTGTCTTGCCAGGGTCTGTTTCTGTATGCCAAATTCTAGCCTGATCTGTGCAGGTGTGGTGTATTTGGGCAGGCCGAAAATAATCCTATAAACTGTTGTAATCGTGTTGTCTAATGCTTTCGAATCCCTACCCCTCTGTGCTTCACAGTCGTAGGTAATTGTTGGAATGAGTTTGGCACGTATCACCTTAACCAATGGCATTATCGACGGGCCGCTCAGTTTGGAATTAAGGTCCTTTAACGATACTGCCAGGGCGAGGCCTTTACGTCGGATGCAATTTTTCTGAGCAGTAAACTGGCCCCTTTGTCGACAACCACGCCTAGATATTTATATTCCGATGTTGATTCAATATGTGTGTTGCCCCAGAACCAGGTTGGGGGTTTCTTTAAGTTTTTCTTGATCGTCATAGTCCTTGTTTTTTCCAGGTTGATAATTAGGCCATTTGCTTCTGAATATTTCTGCGTGGTGGTAAGAAGATGTTGTAGACCTACCTGTGTATGACTGATCAAGACTATGGGGTCGATTCCGATCTCGGCCGGAAGCGCACCTAACACTATTCGTCCGGAAAAAAACCAAGCCGAACGCGTGTTTCCCGACCAATTTGAACATTCGTCCGAACGAGCAAGTACGATGCGCATAACTGCCCAGATCCCGACCCAGCCGTACTCACCCAATCGAGCTCCTGTTCCCCGCCCGAGCTGGATCCGTAAACGCAGAATCGAGTCGCAGGGAAGCCAAAATACAGCACCTTCCGGCCGGACTAGTACGATGCGCCTTCCGTACGCGCCGAACCCGTCGCTACGTACGGCACGTCAGAGCATCCGGGAGAGGTGCACATAAGCTCCGATTCGTGCCACAAGACGATCCACGGCTACGAGACGAACACGCCAGCCACGAGTACGAGTCGAAGCAACGAGAAAGCCGAACAAGACGAACCAACCATGAATCCCATCGCGCAGGTCCTACCAATACTCTACATCTATTACCGGAACCGGTACGGACGCGTACGGCGCAGAAGGTAAGTCAAACACCCACCACACAAACAAACGACACGTACCCGACATATAACACACACACACATAGGGATGCAGAAATGACTTACACTAGCAACAGCAGAACCATAGGGGCGGGATGTCTATCACCAATGCCATATACACCCATAGGGGCCTGGATGCCTACCACTAACACCACCCCTACTCAGGGGGGCCTGGATGCCTACCACTACCACCACCCCTACTCAGGGGGTGCTAGATGCCTGTCACTACTACCATCCCCACTCATAGGGGGATGGATGCCTACCACTAACACCACCCCTACTCAGGGGGGCCTGGATGCCTACCACTAACACCACCCCTACTCAGGGGGGCCTGGATGCCTGTCACTACTACCATCCCCACTCATAGGGGGATGGATGCCTACCACTAACACCACCCTTACTCATGTGGGCCTGGATGCCTACCACCAACACCACCCCTACTCAGGGGGGGCTGGATGCCTACCACTAACACCACCCCTACTCAGGGGGGCCTGGATGCCTGTCACTACTACCATCCCCACTCATAGGGGGATGGATGCCTATCACCAACACCACCCCTACTCAGGGGGGGCTGGATGCCTACCACTACCACCACCCCTACTCAGGGGGTGCTACATGCCTGTCACTACTACCATCCCCACTCATAGGGGGATGGATGCCTACCACCAACAGCACCCCTACTCAGGAGGGCCTGGATGCCTACCACTAACATCACCCCTACTCATGTGGGCCTGGATGCCTACCACCAACACCACCCCTACTCATGGGGGCCTGGATGCCTACCACTACTACCATCCCCACTCATAGGGGGATGGATGCCCACCACCAACACCACCCCTACTCAGGGGGGGCTGGATGCCCACCACTACTACCACCCCTACTCAGGGGGTGCTAGATGCCTGTCACTACTACCATCCCCACTCATAGGGGGATGGATGCCTACCACTAACACCACCCCTACTCTGGGGGGCCTGGATGCCTGTCACTACTACCATCCCCACTCATAGGGGGATGGATGCCTACCACTAACACCACCCCTACTCAGGGGGTGCTAGATGCCTGTCACTACTACCATCCCCACTCATAGGGGGATGGATGCCTACCACTAACACCACCCCTACTCAGGGGGGCCTGGATGCCTGTCACTACTACCATCCCCACTCATAGGGGGATGGATGCCTACCACTACCACCACCCCTACTCAGGGGGTGCTAGATGCCTGTCACTACTACCATCCCCACTCATAGGGGGATGGATGCCTACCACTAACACCACCCCTACTCAGGGGGGCCTGGATGCCTGTCACAACTACCATCCCCACTCATAGGGGGATGGATGCCTACCACTAACACCACCCCTACTCAGGGGGGCCTGGATGCCTGTCACTACTACCATCCCCACTCATAGGGGGATGGATGCCTACCACCAACACCACTCCTACTCATAGGATAGGTAATGCATGACACAACCAGCATACTCCAACATAAGGAATGTAAGAAAAACACATCCCCCCATCACCATGACAAGCGTGTATAGATTGTGTCAAATGCCTACAACACTGAACATGAAATTGAACATACAATGTGACCCCCTATCACATGTGCCACACATAAATATGTGTGGCCTCCACAATGCAAGCAGACCATGACCACTGTGGCAATGGGGTCTAACACCCCATCATCACAGTGACCAAAAGGTAAGTGTGGGGTCCATAGCTGAAGCACCTTTTGAACATTGTGCCAATGGGGTCTAAACCCCCATCATCACAGTGACCAAAAGGTAAGTGTGGGGCCCATAGCTGAAGCACATTTTGAACATTGTGACAATGGGGCCTAACCCCCCATCATCACAGTGACCAAAAGGTAAGTGTGGGGTCCATAGCTGAAGCACATTTTGAACATTGTGGCAATGGGGTCCAACCCTCCATCATCACAGTGACCAAAAGGTAAGTGTGGGGTCCATAGCTGAAGCACATTTTGAACATTGTGGCAATGGGGTCTAACCCCCCATCATCACAGTGACCAAAAGGTAAGTGTGGGGTCCATAGCTGAAGCACATTTTGAACATTGTGACAATGGGGTCTAACCCCCCATCATCACAGTGACCAAAAGGTAAGTGTGGGGCCCATAGCTGAAGCACATTTTGAACATTGTGACAATGGGGCCTAACCCCCCATCATCACAGTGACCAAAAGGTAAGTGTGGGGCCCATAGCTGAAGCACATTTTGAACATTGTGACAATGGGGCCTAACCCCCCATCATCACAGTGACCAAAAGGTAAGTGTGGGGTCCATAGCTGAAGCACATTTTGAACATTGTGGCAATGGGGTCTAAACCCCCATCATCACAGTGACCAAAAGGTAAGTGTGGGGTCCATAGCTGAAGCACATTTTGAACATTGTGGCAATGGGGTCTAACCCCCCATCATCACAGTGACCAAAAGGTAAGTGTGGGGCCCATAGCTGAAGCACATTTTGAACATTGTGGCAATGGGGCCTAACCCCCCATCATCACAGTGACCAAATTGTACGTGTTGTCATGGCAAAAGCTGCAAATGCCAAACAGCATGGATTATCCCTGGTCACAGAACAACAAACACATCAGTGACATAGTAGTGCTTGTGTCCCATAGCAACTTAGATTGGGTGAGGCAAACAGTGCAGTGCAAATAAGACATACCTTTGGCCATGTGCAGACAAACATCACCCATGGGGGCTGACACTGTCAACATTCATCAATAACACAATGACAGAAGTGACCATCATAATACAGACCCACATATCTGCACCAATGAGCACACAAATGTAGATATCCTGTGGAGACTGTAGATGTGAGGTGAACAAATACCATACCATGGCAGCAATGGGACATACAAACCATGATCACTGTGCTGACTGATGACCTAGGAGTCCCAGGGACAGCAGGGGAAACCAACCAAACAACATACAGCCAATGGCACACTAAAGTTATGCCAATGCAGTGGTGCAGATGCACAAACACAAACAGGCAGCCCCACACTGCATATCAAACACAACAGGTGAGGGGGGGGGGGTACCAGTGTCCCCAGGCAACCACACAACACATGAGGAGGCCTGAATCCCAATTACACAGATGTGCATACAGTGCCACACAAAAGTAACTCATGGATCCGAATCCCCTATGTGGGCAATCAGGCATTGTTAGATGAGAGGGAGCCCAAATTACACATGTCACACAAGCTTGTAGGAACAGCAACTAACACAGCAAGACACAGACCCACCACAGCACTACCCCCAGGGTCCCCACATTGTGGTGACAAGGGCCTGCATGATAATCCCACTGTGATGACAAAGCTAGATGTCGTTCACACTGTGAACCACAGTCATGTGTCCTGAGCAACAAACTACCATCACACCTACACAAGCACAAATCAATCAGCACGGCCTGTCAGCCAAGGCTAATATGGAGGCAGGGGTCTAGCCGTGAAACAACTCTCATCTGCACACACTCAACACCACACACCTTGATCTCCAACAATGTGCAGCAGTGAAGCTCACATGCACTGGTGACATTGCACATGCACCCATGACAATCCCAGGGGTGGTGGTGGGAACTAAGGTGCAGAAACCCATCACACATGGCCAGTCAACAAGACTCGTGAATGTCTGACACACTGCACAGTACGCCATACATGGGCATGACGTCAATACCACACCAACCAATGGGATCCCGGCCACAGGCACACACACCAATGAAGAAGCCAAGGTCACCCACAAAGAACACACATAGACAACTTCCAACATTGCAGCTCTGACCCTGAGGAGTGGCAGCAGTCACACACACAACGTGTCACAATCACTGAAAGCTAACACAAACTGTAAATTACATGACAGGTGTAACCAACAAGTGCCAAGGGGAATCCTGACTGTGTCTCATCTGCGTTTGCCCACAAACTCAGCCCTGACAGCAAACACACCTATGGGTGACACCCTGATGACCAGTAATGTGCCATGCACCCACATCCCAGAGAAGCCAGGGAGAAGACTTTGGGGGAACATAGGTCAATTCAGCAAGCATCACAAACAGGAACATCACTAGGGATCCCAGCCTGCCTAGCAAAATGGAAGTGAACACACACAGACATGCTCACACAACACACACCTTGTGCTCAGGCAATGTCACAGAATTACACACTGCCATGAGGGGACTCCACTCCTGTGTAAGGAAAGCTGTGCCATACGTTGTCTCAGTAGGGCTCTATCATGTCAGCAGAACACTTGGTCACTCAGTCAACAATTAGCACTAAATGAAGGCTCCCATCATATCAGCCTGGTCATGGGAGTGTCACCGAAATCATCAGCACAGATCCAACACACATGTATAGCAAGTTGCACTGATAACACAGATGAGTCCTTCCCCATTGATGCCCAAACTTGCATGTCCAGTGGAGATGGTCACACGGTCAGGGAAATAGACAAATTGAACAATGGCAAGCACAACAGATGTGCAGGGGTGTAAGCCACAGATGTGATATTGCAAATAAAAGTAGGAAATCCCATTGCCAAATCTTGCAAACATGACACCCTCATATTGCTGCAAAGGATGACATGGATACACAACAGGATAGGACACATTCCCCCTGGACCACATGGGGTCCTGCACAGTAACACTTCATTTTCCTGAGATCAAAAATCACCATCACTGCAGCAAGGGCATGGTTAGCATCATCAACATCATGTACATCAGAAGCAAAACCACTAGAGAACAGAAAGTAGCTTTATTCAGCATATGTGTGTGAAAAAGTGAAAGTCAAGAAAAATAACAAAGGCCAATGGCCAGTCCATTATCAAAGTCCAAACAGGGTGACAGTGGCAGATGTCACCCTTTGCATGCCTGCACTGCTACACACCAGGGACATTCCCTCGGAGGGGCATACGGGGGGCAGGCCAGGCACCGCAGGGACAGGATCAGGGCTCACCAGAAGGAGGCAGGGAAGGGGTGGTGGGTGCTGGAGAGTCACTGACAACTGCAGTGGAGGTGTCTGACATGGTGTGTGCCGGCACAACTGGGGGCATGAGTCAGATGGTGTGGGTGCCGGCACGACTGCAGTGGGCCGTGCAGATGGAGTGGACAGGTTCCCCACTGCAGTGCCCAAGTCAGACGGGGTGGTAGTGGACTCCACTGCAGTGCCTATCTCCAGGGGAGTAGAATGGGGTTCAGGTAAGGTGGGCAGGACAGAGGGGGAGGACACGGTCTCCACACCAGTGGCACAAACATGCGCAGCGGGGGGGTGCTGCTGGAAGAGCAAGTGGTAGGGGAGAAGGCCGGATCCTTTTGGGGATGGTGTATCTGTGGGTGGGGGAACCTGGGGCAGGGTGTGGTGAGGGAACCTGTGGAGTGGGGGCCTGAGGGATGGAGGAAGGAGACTTGGTGGTTGAGCTGCAGGGCGGCAGCGGGGTCTTGCTCTTCCGGGTCCGGGGGGACTTGCGGATGGGGGCCTCAGTCTGTCTGTGCCTGGGGGAGGGTGTCCGGGGGTGAGAGGCACTCCCCTCTGTGTGGGTGGACTTCCTCTTCCCCCTTGTATGCTGGATCAGCTGGATTGGAGGGGAAGAGGCCGAGGTCACAGAGGAAGATCTGCTTTGTAGGTGGGGTTGCAGGTGAGGCAAGGGAAGGGGCCTTGGAGGGAGAGGTATCGGAGGACTGCGGAGTGACTGTGGATGCCTGTGTATGTGTCTGTTCCCCATCCCCTGTGTGTGTGGTATCAGTCCCCTGAGGATGCCTGCGTGCACGTTTTGTTTTTGTAGTGGGTGTGTCTGTGCTGCTCGTGTCTGTGTGTTTGGGTGATTGTGCAGGTGTGCATGTGCTTGGGACAGGTAGGGTGCCAGGAAGTGTGGATGGGGCAGAGGTAGGAGGGGTGAGGGACTGTTGGAGGAGGGACACTGCTGCCGTCAGGGAGGAGTCCATGGACCTATTGCTCCTCTGTAGGGCAGACATGCCCGATGAGATGCCCTCCATAAATGACACCAGCCGAGTCAACAGAGTGGTGTGGGCATGGAGGACACTCAGCATTGCTGTCTGCCCTACATGGAGCTGGCGAAGTAGGTACACAGACTCCTCACTCAGGGTAGCAGGGGACACAGGGGCAGGGGGTGCGGTGCCTGGCACGAAGGAGACACGCTCCCGAACACGGGAGCCTCCACGGACCTCTGGAATGGGAGCCGATGGGAGGGCGGTGGTGGTGGTGGTGGCGGGGACAGTAATACTAGCTGGGGTGTGGTGGCTGCTGACACCCGCCTCCACAAGGGAGTCATCCTCCGAGCTGCTGTGGTCCTCAGCTGAGGTGGATGCAGCTGAGGACTCCTCGGTGTGGCTCCCCTCGCCCTCCGTGCCACTGGGTCCCTCCGACCACTCATCGGCTGCTGACCCAGTCTGGCTCTGCGGCTCCTCATGGTCCGTGGAGCTGTCCCCTCCTGTGGCCGTGGATGTATCTGCAAACAATTAGGGAAACAGACAAACATCAGTCACCTGCACTGACCGCACACACCACAGTAAGTACAGCACATTACAGAGCAAGCCCTGGCATCCTTAGTTGAACATTGCCAAAAGTGCCCAAACAGAGTAGGAGAAGCCAATTGTCAGTCTGATGGTCAACCATGGCACTCACATCCCTCCTGGCCTTGCACCCATCTGTCTGGTGTCTGTCGGATGGCAATACCCCAGTGTGGACACATGCACCACCTACACAGTAGTTGGACAGTGCAGAGAACACGGTGAAGTATGTGAACATGCACACATCACAACTCTTGCCACTGAGTCAGTACAGGTGTCCGGATAAAGGGATGGCCAGAGTCTATTTTGAAATGCATGTGATGCATACCAGCACCAGACACCATGATGCACCCATGTCCTGATAGTCAATGCCACAATGGGGTGCATGTAGCACATGTCACTCCCCTGCAGGATCACTCTTAGGAAGTTTAATGCCATGGCACAGGCATGCCTGCAAAGTCATACATCACTGTCTCCAGTCACATGGGCAGGGCACCCAGCCAACAACAGTCTGCACTGTGTCACAATCCTAGGTCATGGGGAATGCAAGTCCTGTAGCTGACAAGTGCACATGTCCATCCCCCACAAACCACATCATCTGAACTCTTATTTGTCCACGTCATACCAATTGGACATATGGGAGACCTGAAACACAACCCTCGGAACCTGAGCACCTCACAATCTGCTGTGAATGGGAAACAGCTGCCTGAACTTCACATTCGCATACCCAGTCTGCACAGTCAAGTTATCAAACACCTATATGTCACACAAGTATCGTCTCCTATGGTCACATCTCCAGTGGCATGCAGAGCCCTAACCGATAAACACCCCAGTAGTCCTGACAACAAAGCCACAGCACAATGACACAGAGGCAGACACCTGAGGGAACATTTCACTGAGCACAACGTGTCAGCTGATACACGGGAGTGGGAGTACAGAGTGTATTGTATGGACTGGAGTAGGCATGACTGTCCTGCGCCACGTGAAAGATGGATGAGCCCTGGACAGTAGGCAGGTGGCTAAGTATGTGTGACACACTTGATATACATACTCCTGAGGCCCAAACATTGTTCCCACCCGCAGCATGGGTGTGTGCCAAATACCCCAGGCACATGTGGTGAATCAGATCAGCAATTGGACCACATATCAAAGTTACACGCAGATTACATGTCAGAACTCAGCCATTGTCTAAGCAATGGACCCACCCATGAAGCCCACAACAAAGTTACGGGAACAAATGCTGTCCCCCACCTTGAGCTAAGCAAAATGCAAGGACACAGTACCCAAGTGACACAATTTCAGGACTGTAAGGGCCACACCTGGGTATCAGATGAGGAGTGGGCATGTCACAATTGAGGGACATGGGTCCTGGACCACAAGACTGATGTACTGTGGAAGTTTAACCAGGCCAGAGGAGGGCACATAGCATGTCAGACAAAGTTCACAGTGCAGTCATGGACTCACCCCCTCCTTGCTGCTGTCTGGCCTTCAGCTGCCCATCCAGATCAGGGAAGACCACCGCCAGGATCCTGAGCATGTGGGGGTCAGGGTCCGGTGTCCACCCCTCCTGCGAGGAGGCGACAGCTTCAGCTGGACCCTTGCGATCCTCCGGGTCCAGCCCCGAAGGTCCTGCCACCTCTTCTGGCAGTTGCGGATCCAGCGCTTGTAGACCCCCACAGATCTTACTGCCCGGGCGATGTTCAGCCAGTTTTCCTGCTTCTGGTGGGCATCAACCTGTGAGGATGACAAAGTGTAAAGGCCATTACTACACATGCAACATATCCGTGCATCACACATTTGGATATACATGTCTCAATCACAGGGGAACATGATGTACACAGGCAGTGCAACGATGGCTATGAACAGTTTGCCAGCAGTTACTACATGGTATCATTGCCTGGGAAGTAAAACCTTGTTGGAATGCACTGTTACTGCACTATACCTGTTCAGTGCATGTAACTACACACTATGGGGGGTGACAACTACTCAGTGATCCTGCTAGCCAGTGGCGTGCACACTGTAAGTCTTGCTAGTCAGACAACATGCACATTTAGTAAGGCAGTGGACAGCACACTCACCTGCTCCCCTGGTTTCCCATACAGCTTGCTGTACTGTGGAAGGAGGCTGTCCAGCAGGGCCTGGTTCTCCTCAGTGCTGAAGGCTGGGGCTCTCTCCACAGTACGTGCCATTGCAGGATCCAGAGGATGCATATACAGCAGCAGTGGTGGTGGCAGATGTCGTCCTGGAGCATGTAGTGCAGGCAAGTGAGCTCTCAGGGGAACAGCCAGCATTATATGTGTGCTGCTGAGGCAGATACTGTCCCATGTGTCTAAAGTGATAGGTCCAAGTCGTTTGCATCTTCTGAATCTGGCCAATCCATGGAATTGCACCACTTACACACGCCCACAGCATCCTTCAAAAGTTCAACTTCATGAGACCCATGAATTTACAACATTGTTGTGGGTGGCCAACTGAATTCACAGCATCAGACTCGTTAAAGATTCGAAAACGCGTCCGTTGCCATGCCAGGCCATAGCCAATGCGTGCGCACCGATCGGTCCATTGCTGTACAACGCGTCCCTGTACAAGTCACTCGCATATGTCACCATGCCTGTCACAGGTGAACGTATGCCAGCCACATTAACTTTCCAGGGACTCAGGGGCACACCTACAACACCACAGCCTGTCCACACTGTATCCTAAGGCATGTAAGGCTGTATTACCTTTTCCGTGTATGGGGGTCAACATGTGGTTTTTTGGGTGGCACTTGGGGGCAGCCACTCCCAGGCTGTGCACGTGTTCATGGGGAAAGAATCCTTGGTGTGTTGTGCACATGACCACTGTGATGTGCAACTGTTCATTTCAGAGCATGTGGCATGGTCCCATTTCCAGGTTGTGTATGTGTATGTCATGTCACATACCCCCTGAGTCCCATGTGGGACGGTATGTACGTCACAGGGTGACCCATTGCCACAATAGTGATGGCCCTCCACAGTCTGTGTGCATGTTGTGTTTACAATGTCTCTGATTCCATGTGCACAATGGGAGACAGTCTCCACATCCACGTAGTTTGTGCATGGACTTTGATGTTGTGCGTGCGTGTGTGTGTCACAGACGTCCATGTCTGTCCTGCAGAGGCAACAGGGACCACTACCTGTGGGGGTCATGGTTGTTTTGCTGTGGTGTATTCATGATACGCCATGTCATGCCAGTGTCCATGTGGCAATACAGGGTCCCTGGGAATGTACCTGTCAATGAGCTGTGATGCCTGGGGCACATCTGTCCTCACATGTCGCTGTGGTGTGTGTTTGGAACGTGACAGCAGTACATGGGTACTGTGACACAGCCTAATGATATCCCATAGCACAACCTGGGACTTGTTGACGACACATGTTGAACTGTGATGTTAGATGTTGGCCATGTAGGTGCCATACATGTCCTTACAGAACGGCACACACATCATGTACTTGTGTCTCGTAATGATGTATCATGTGATATTGAGTATGGTCTATGCCACATATGTGGGGTGACTGACAATCTTTCTTTCTTCACCTATGCACTGCAGGGCACCAGCTGTCCATAGACCATTCCCTGACCTTGCAACCATGGTTGAACGGGACTGCATCCGACGGTACCGCTTCACCAGGCCGCTGATTGAGGAATTGACGGTGCGGTTGGCCCCACATTTGCAACCTTGCCGGACATACCCTACAGCGCTGACCCCCAAGGTGAAGGTGATGGCAGCCCTACACTTCTTTGCCACCGGTACCTTTCAACACACTGTGGCGTCTGCTGGTGGGATGTCACAGACCATGTTCAGCCGTGTGCTACGCGATGTTTTGGAGGCTATGTTGAGATACCTGAACCAGTACATCTATTTCCCTAAACGTCAACAACTCACTGACGTCAAGAGTGACTTCTATGCCCTGGGGAGGATGCCGCAATGTCATTGGCTCCATTGATGGGACACATGTGGCTTTGGTACCACCACAGGCACATGAGCAGGCATACAGGAACAGAAAACATTACCATTCGGTCAATGCTCTGGTGGTATGTCTTGCAGATATGAGCATCTCACACGTGTGTGCCCGTTTCCCCGGTTCTGCACACAATGCCTACGTGATGAGGAGTAGTCGCATCCCGAGGATGATGTCACAGATGCGGAACCAGCGTGCCTGGCTTTTCGGTGTGTACTGACTTTGTACCATTGTGTGTGTTCTGCAATGTAGTATTCCACCCTCTTTTCCAAATCAGCTAATGTGCAATTGTCTGTATGTAGGTGACTCCGGATACCCCAACATGCTGTGGTTGCTGACGCCCCTCAGGAACCCTGTGACACCAGCCCAGGTGCGCTACAATGAGGCACATGGTCGGACCAGGAGAGTGATTGAGCGGACATTTGGTCTCCTGAAGAGCCGCTTCCGCTGCCTGGACAAGACAGGAGGGGCCCTCCCATATGCCCCAGCAAAGGTGTGCAAGATTGTCATCGTCTGCTGCATGCTACACAACCTGGCAGTGCGGAAGGAGTTGCCTCTCATCCTGGATGACGATGACCAAGATCCGCCACCTGTGGAGGATCCTGGCCTGGGCCACGATGCCAGTGATGGTGATGATGATGAGGGTGATGTCCGCACACAGCTCATCACCAACTTCTTCAGCTGAATGTGAGTATCCAAAGATGTCATGTCAATGATGTGAGTTTGCGTGATATGTGTTGGTGGTGCTCTGGTGCTGTTTGAGTGTGTCCATGTGCTACTTGACTGTATGCGTGCAGCGATGTGTCCTTACAGGTAGTCTGTACTCCCCAACAGTGTTGACATGCTAACTTGGTTTTGTGTAGGTATCTTGTGACATGTATTGGGCATGAGTATTGCAGTTCTGTCCTGTTCTTCAGTGCTTTTGACTGTGTGTCATTTCTGTCCTTCACAGGGTACTTTCAGAGTTGTTTGGTCAACTGTGATCCCCCGACACCGTGATTCAACTTCCAGGCTGGAAGCTGTTGTTTCCCTACAGGTGATGTGCCCCACACCCCTGGACTTCCTTTCTTCTACACTTGTTGACTGTGTGGCCACTGCCACGTGGGATTACCTTGCATCTGTAGTGGAAACAACATGTTGCAAATGTGTAATAAACCTGTGCTTCACTTTGGGATGTGCGTTGTCTGTGGTCACACATCTGACTGACATTTGCTTACTGCACCAGTGGGCTAGTTAACACAGACTGTGAATAGGTGTGGTGTCTGTGCATTGCACTGTATTTCCTGGCAACATCAGTGTAGGTGATGAGTCAGATGGCCCTGGTGTGTATGTGTTGTGTAGCCCTAGTGGTGTGTCTCCCTCATATGTGTCACGTCGCCATGACTCACATGACGGTGTTGTACTTGCTGTAGCAGTTAGCATGCACAGTGTCATTTAGCAGATCATCATCTCCATGACAGAAACCACTTTGGAATCACAACAGAGGCAAGTATGGTGTATTAGTGACTTTATTTACATACATGTGTGAGTATAGTGCACAGGATGGTGGGTGCTGTACATTGGGATTGTAATCCAAAGTTCCCAGATGAGTTGGAAGTCTTGGTAGCAGAAATGTCCTGAGTAAAGTCAACAGTCATCTGATAGATTGGTCCAACTTAAACTCCCCATGTCATGTGGGAGAGTTGGGTTGTATTCGACAGGGTGAACAGTTTGCACACAAAGGTGAATTTCCAGAACAGGTGTTGGGTTCCTGGGGGATGTACATGGCCATCGGCCTCTCAGTTGTCCTTCCTCGGACGACCCCTCTTCTTTGGGGGGGACCCTCACGTGCAGGCTGCTGCGGTGCAGGGGACTCTCCGCCAGAGTCATCCTCCCTCCCTGTGGCAGTTGCAGTTGTTGCAGCACCAGATGTTGTGGGCACACAGGGAGGTGTGGCCATGTTGGTGCTAATCTGGCGGAGGCATGTCAATATGTCCCTATGCACCGCTGTCAGTTCTTGCAATGTGTCCCACTTGGACTCCATGCCAGACATGTGTGTCTCCACACGAGACATGTGTGTCTCCACACGGGACATGTGTGAGTCCAAGCGGGTATGATGGGCAGCCTGCTGCTGTTGAATGTCCTTGAGGATCCCCACTACCTGGCTGACCTCTCCAGTGCTATTCTGGTACGCATCAGCAATGCATACCAGTTGTGGGTCATCATGCAGTCCAGACCCCTCTGCAAACAGCGACCTATGTCTACCACCCCTCCCACCACCCCTGGCGACACGTGCGGGACCTGCGGTGGCACGCACAGGTGACCTTAGGCCCCCTTGGGGGTTGTTACTGGGGTTGTTGTCCGTTGCTCCACGTTGGTCCTGGGTCCGTGTGCTGTTGTCATTGGTGGTCGTTGGTCTGTCCGTGTCGGCGGGGGTGGTCTGTGTGTTGGCAGTTGTTGGAGGGGTGGGTGCAGGGGGTGCAGATGGTGGTCCTGCTGGTGCTGCATGATGACTCACACCGGAGGTGCCAGGTAGGTCTTCGCCATCCGAGGAGGGCAGAGGCTGTTCCACACCAGTGAGCTCAGTGTCCCCCGGAGCCTGGGACAGGGACTCCTCATCGTCTGCTGCTGTGTCCCCATCATCACCTGTTTTTGGGAGACACACACAATGTATGTTATGTTTCTGCAGGCATCAATGGTTCACACACCTGACAGTTGTGACTGTACCTCTGGATGCGGGCCTGTACATTGCATTGTCCTAAGTTGTCACAGTCAGAGGTTGATATTGGTGTAGCACATTGTCCTGCAAACTTGAAGCATTTCAATGTGAATGTTGAGGTGTGTACATGGACAGCATTGGTTGTATTTGGTGGACATCCGGCCCTCCTTCTCCCCCCAGCCCAGTTATCCCACCATGAAGCATGCCACCCTTGCAGTGGGTTCAGGTTGACTCTCAGGATGTCAGTCAGTGGTGTCCTGTTGTTTGTTGGTGCCCAGTTCCCAGCATGGCCTTGTGCTCCCCACAACAGAGCACCATTGTCAGACATCTTTGAAGTGGCTTTTCACTCCCTGAGGTGTGCATGCTTCAGTGTGAGCTTGCTGGGCCATGTGGGTGGGGGATGTTGAGCTGTGACTACCACTCCCATCATGCTATTGCCTACACCCCCCTTCCCAGCATGCCCATACTTCCTTCCTTTTGAGTGGACTTCACTGTGTGTGAGTGTGACATTAATGGCAAGATGGCTGACAGTGTGGTCCTGTTGTTTGTTGGTGCACAGTTCCCAGCAGGGCCTTGTGCTCCCCACAGCAGTACCCAGTGTCAGCCATCTTGTCAGTTCTTTTCCACTCCCTGTGAGGTGTGCATGCTTCAGTGTGAGCTTGCTGAGCCATGTGGGTAGGGGATGTTGAGCTGTGACTACCACTCCCATCATGCTATTGCCTACGCCCCCCTTCCCAGCATGCCCATACTTCCTTCCTTTTGAGTGGACTTCACTGTGTGTGAGTGTGACATTAATGGCAAGATGGCTGACAGTGTGGTCCTGTTGTTTGTTGGTGCCCAGTTCCCAGCAGGGCCTTGTGCTCCCCACAGCAGTACCCAGTGTCAGCCATCTTGTCAGTTCTTTTCCACTCCCTGTGAGGTGTGCATGCTTCAGTGTGAGCTTGCTGGGCCATGTGGGTGGGGGATGTTGAGCTGTGACTACCACTCCCATCATGCTATTGCCTACGCCCCCCTTCCCAGCATGCCCATACTTCCTTCCTTTTGAGTGGACTTCACTGTGTGTGAGTGTGACAGCAATGGCAAGATGGCTGACAGTGGTGTCCTGTTGTTTGTTGGTGCCCAGTTCCCAGCAGGGCCTCGTGATCCCCACAACAGAGCACCAGTGTCAGCCATCTTTGATGTGGCTTTTCACTCCCTGTGAGGTGTGCATGCTTCAGTGTGAGCTTGCTGGGCCATGTGGGTGGGGGATGTTGAGCTGTGACTACCACTCCCATCATGCTATTGCCTACACCTCCCTTCCCAGCATGCCCATACTTCCTTCCTTTTGACTCTGCTTCCCTGTGGGGTAGTGTGCCTGTGCTGAAAGGATGGCTGACAGTGTAGTCCTGGCGTTTGTTTGGCTACAAGTCCCATGAGTGTCCCTGTGCTTCACACAGCATAACCCAGGGTTGTGGTTCTTTGTGGGATATTTAATTAGAGTGTGAGGCATTGCATTCTCCCAGGTGAGTTGTGTGGAGTTTGTGTTAAGGGGGTGTGTGTGTGAAAAGCTGCTTGTAAATATGGTCAGAGCTGTCAGTCCTCCTTCCCACCCAGCCAGATATCCCACCATGGAACGTGCTTCTATTGTGCAAGTTGGCTTTCAGGATGTCAGTCAGTGGTGTCCTGCTGTTGGTTGGTGCACAGTTCCCAGCAGGGCCTTGTGCTCCCCACAGCAGTACCCAGTGTCAGCCATCTTGTCAGTTGTTTTCCACTCCCTGTGATGTGAGCATGGTTCAGAGTGGTGTTGATGGGCCAATTGTGAGGGTGAGCAATATCTGTGACTACAACTCCCATCATGCTATTGGCTACACTGACTTCACCAGCAAACACAGCATTCCTTCCTTTCAGTGAGCTTCTCTGTGAGGTGGTGTTCTAGTGGTGGCTACATATCTGACTGTGTTTGTTGGTTAGATTTGTGCCACTGCCTAGCTCTATTTGTTGTTGGGTTTGTACATGTCATGACACAGTTACATATCACTATGAAATGGCATGTATTGTGTTTATCTGACTGACATACACATCTTGGGATGATTATCTTTTGGTTGCTGTGGATTTGCTAAGGGTGCATGGTTTGACTATCCCCTTGACAGTGATGTGTGTGTATTGTCACACAATATTGTGTATATTTGTTGTGTACTCACCAGGCTCTGGGATGTTTGATAGTCCATATACGCTCACTGGTGGTAGGATGGCCCGCACCTTCTCCTCCCAGGGCCTGAGGTATACTGGTTTGGCAGGAGGGCCACTGCCGGTGTGTTGGCTCAAGGCGTAATCCTTCTTGAGTAGGTCCTTGACCCTCCTGCGCACATCATACCACCTGTTCTGGATGTCTTCCTTTGTGCGCAAACATGGTGATTGTGCGTTCACCCTGTCGACGATCCTCTCCCACATCTTGGTTTTCTGCGACATGGGGGTCTGTTGGACCAATGTACCAAACAGCTGTGGCTCTACCCTGAGGATCTCATCTACCAGGACTTCCAATTCACTGTCTAGGAACTTTGGATTCTTCTTTGGGGGCATGGTGATGGGTGGTGGTGGTGATTGATGTGTGTGTGGGTGTGCAAGTGAGGGTGTGTGAGTGTAGGTTTTGCTGGGTGTATGTGAGGGTGCTATTTGTTGAGGTGCTGATGGTGTGTGGCTTGTGTGATGGATGAGCTGTGAGTGTGTCTGTGGTTGCTGTCTGATGGTGTTCTGTGCTGGCAGGTCAGTTGAATTTGCAAAGGATCATGGTAGGGATTTGTGGCCTTTATATGGGTGGAGTTGTGGGTGTGTCTTTGTTCCATGTTTCCCCCCCAGTATTTATTGGCTTTGTAATTGCTTGTTTGGCCCTTTTTTTGTATTTTTTCCTTTGTACTTTTTGTGCATGTAGGAGACGTTCTTCTGACCGAGTAGGACGCTGCAGTTGTCTCGTGCGAGCTTCTCCGAGTCGTTCACGCTGTGTTTCTGCTGTGTTTCATGTGCGGCGTACGCGTCGGTCACGGAGTATTGGGTTGCCTCGGCTGGGTTTTGTATGCGTGGCGGTCGTACGGCTTGGTCTCCGTGCGACTCGGTCTGGTTTTCCATGCATTGCATCGTACTGCGCGGGTCGGAGTTCGCGGGTACGTTTCGTTCGGGTTCATTCCTGGTGTGTGTCGGTCGGTTCGATTCGCGTTGTTTCCCGGCCGGATAGCTGGTTTCCGTGCGGTTCGGTCGTTCGGCTTGTGTTCCGTACGAGTCGGTCGTGATTCGCATGCATTTCATCGTACTACGCAGGTCGGGCAGCGCCGGTACGTGTCGGTCGGACTAAATTCCTGAACCGAGTCGGTCGGTACGTTTTCCGGCCCGAATCGGAATCGGCCCCTATGTCGTCCGCATAGAGGAGGCCTGGTAATACTAGGCCACCTAACCTTGGTGCATGTGAGTTGCAGGCATTTAGTGCCGGAACAAGATCTGCTAAAAACAGATTAAACAGGGTCGGGGCTAACATACATCCTTGTTTGAACCCCTTCTCAGTCGGTATACGCCTTGAGAAGAAGGATCCATCTCCCAGCTTTATCTGGACCCATGTATCTGAATTCAGATTTATTATCAGGTTTAACAACGTCTGTGGTATACCCCAGCTTGCCAACTTAACCCAAAGATTGTTGCGATTGTCAAAAACGGCCCTGTAGTCAATAATCATGGAAGTAGAAAATGCATAAACTGGACATAGGACAAATGCAGGTTACTAAGATGCCCGTCTATAGGATCCTAGCTACACAGAGAACATGCACTGCTGTAAGGGAGCTCCTTCAGCCAAAAGCGCTTATGCTTCTCATCTCCATGGCACACTTAGAGGCTCTAATTCCAATTACCGAAGCCATGGTTGCACTTTTAGAAGCAGAATTTTTCATCTTGTAAATGCATCGGTGCAGTTTCGAAGCCTGAGGGTCCCGATTCCTTATCAGGATCTCTTTGCCGAAGGAGGACAGGGCAGGGAGTGCGGATGCTGCACTTGGATTTTTTGCTGGGACACCATGCATAGCAACAGGTATGCCTCTGCTTATGCGTTATATAGTGACTCTCATCATCCACCTGGATATATTGATGGAAACCTACTATTGTCAGTAGTCTTGCAAAACATGTCTACAGTACCAATGGGACTGGTGGTATGGAGTCATAATATTGATGTTTAAATATCGATATGCCATAATATCGATGTTTAAATATCGATGTGACACAATATCGACCTGCAAGAATATCGTCAACCAAAATATCGACATGCAGGTAAGAAATATCGTTTTTGTTAATATCAAAGTTAGTAATATCGTTAGTCAAAATATCGTTGTTAATAATATCGAAATTTATTTTAGTGTTCTGTATTTTAGTATATGTGTTAAAAGTATAGTTTATTTTTCTAATGTATGTTTGAAATTTTTAGAAGTAATTCATTTTAATTTAAGTAATTTTTGCGTATTTTAGTTCCGTAGCGGGTTGTGGGTTTATAGGGGAATAGGGTGGGAAGTAATTTAATTCTAATATATTTATTAATACATTTTTGAAATTATTCATTTTTTAAGAAATTAAATATTGCGTTTTAGTTCCATAGCGGGTTGTGGGTTTATAGGGGAATAGGGTGGGAAGTAATTTAATTAAAATTAATAATGTTAATTAATTAATATTTTCGTATTTAATCATTTATATTGTTAATTGTGTTAATTAATTTGTTATTAATTGGTTATTAATAATTAATTGGTAAATATGTTAACTGTGTCATTTTTTAGAAGCGGGTTGTGGGTTTATAGGGGAGTAGGGTGGGAAGTAATTTAATTAGAAATAATTAATTAATAATTGTAATAATTATTATTTATACATTTAATATTTTAGGTTGTTAATTGTGTTAAATATTTTGTTATTAATTAGTTATTAATTGGATATTAATTATTAATAATTAATTGGTAAATATCTTAATTGTGTTATTTTTTTAAGAGCAGGTTGTGGGTTTATAGAGGAGTAGGGTGGGAAGTAATTTCATTATAATTCGTTAATTAATAATTAGTAATTAATATTTGTGTATTTAATATTTCATATGGTTAATTGTGTTAAATAATTTATTTCTTAATTATTAATTGGTTATTAATTATTGATAATTAATTGGTAAATATGTAAATTGTGTCGATTTTTTATAAGCGAGTTGTGTATTTAGAGGGGAGTAGTGTGGCAAGTAATTAAAAATTAATATATTTTTAATTTTTTCAGATAATATTTATTTATTGTTATTTTACAGTCTTAATAGTATGAATTAATTTATTACTCATTGTTTTTAATTTTATTGTTGATTGTTATTAGTTAATTAATTAAAATTTAAGCAATTATGTTAATTGTGTCATGTTTTACAATAGTGGTGGTGTTATTTATAGGGGTATTTGGTGAGAGGTAAATTATTTTTTATTATTTAAGAATTTGATAATTAATGTTTATTATTTTGCTGGAGTGGGAATAGTAAATTATTCACCTCCGCTATCCAACACTTTCCCTACTGTTGCAATTGTTGGAGTGGGAATAGTAATTTTATCCCCTCCACTATCCAACACTTTCCCTACTGTTGCACTCTGTGGAGTGGGAATAGTAAATTATTCCCCTCCGCTATCCATCACTTTCCCTACTGTTGCACTTGCTGGAGTGGGAATAGTAAATTATTCCCCTCCGCTATCCATCACTTTCCCTACTGTTGCATTCGTTAGAGTGGGAATAGTAATTTTATCCCCTACGCTATCCAACACTTTCCCTACTGTTGCACTCTGTGGAGTGGGAATAGTAAATTATTCCCCTCCACTATCCAACATTTTCCCTACTGTTGCACTTGCTAGAGTGGGAATAGTAAATTATTCCCCTCCGCTATCCAACACTTTTCCTACTGTTGCAATTGTTGGAGTGGGGATAGTAATTTTATCCCCTCCGCTATCCAATACTTTCCCTACTGTTGCACTCGTTGGAGTGGGAATAGTAATTTTAGCCCCTCCGCTATCCAACACTTTCCCTACTGTTGCAGTTGCTGGAGAGGGAATAGTAAATTATTTCCCTCTGCTATCCAACACTTTCCCTACTGTTGCATTCTCTGGAGTGGGAATAGTAAATTATTCCCATCCGCTATCCAACACTTTCCGTACTGTTGCACTTGCTGGAGTGGGAATAGTAAATTATTCCCCTCCGCTATCCAACACTTTCCCTACTGTTGCAGTTGCTGGAGTGGGAATAGTCAATTATTCCCCTCCGCTATCAAACACTTTCCCTACTGTTGCACTCCCTGGAGTGGGAATAGTAAATTATTCCCATCCGCTATCCAACACTTTCCCTACTGTTGCACTTGCTGGAGTGGGAATAGTAAATTGTTCCCCTCCGCTATCCAACACTTTCCCTACTGTTGTACTCGCTGGAGTGGGAATAGTAATTTTATCTCCTCCGCTATCCAACACTTTTCCTACTGTTGCACTCCGTGGGGTGGGAATAGTAAATTATTCCCCTCCGCTATCCAACACTTTCCCTACTGTTGCACTTGCTGGAGTGGGAATAGTAAATTATTCCTCTCCGCTATCCAACACTTTCCCTACTGTTGCACTCCTTGGAGTGGGAATAGTAATTTTATGCCCTACGCTATCCAATATTTTCCCTACTGTTTTAGTTAATGTAGTGTAAAATGTTGTTTTAAAGATAAATATTTATTTTAATATTTTATTTTATTATATATATATAATTTATTGTTATATTTATCTTACAGGTTTATGTATATATATATGTCTTTATAATTTTTATTGTGTTTGTAACATTTTATAATTTAATAAAATAATTATTAATATTATTAAGTAAATATATATATAATTTGTTTTATATATGTATGTTTAATTTATTTTTATATTACATTTATTATTTATAATTTTTAACATTTTTAAATAATTCTAACTGTTTTTATTAATTATATTTATTATTTAATTTGTTTTATATTATTTTTAAGACATTTAAAAAAACGATATTTTGAACAACGATATTTTAAACAACGATATTTTGGTTTTGATATTTTTGTACTTACCTTTGTAGAGATAGGATGTCGATATTTTGTCCATCGATATTCTGGTAGGTCCATATTGTTGTCGTCGATATTATGTCAGTGATCCGGGACTGGTATTGACATATGTATTCCATAAAGGACCTGTTAATGGAATACTCATGTATATTTCCACCACTAATTCAGGAATGAGAATAAAAAGCTTTATTCCACTGCTTACGTTAAGTCATCAGCAGTGGGAGATAGTGCCTTTAGTAATTGTTGGAGCCATATTTGTGTACCCTCCCTCCTCCATTGTGATACTCACTTAAACAGCTCAGTACTTGGCCAAGACTGCGGTAGGTGAAAAAGGAGAAGATCCAAGGTGATATCTGTGTGAATGAAGAATATGCTGAAATCTACACCTGGGAAGCCCCTTAGAGCCCTTGACTCATAGAGGGGCAGGAATGTTTGTGCACAAGTTAATTTATGCACATACATATAGCCCCTGAACTGAGCAGTGCAAGGGTAGGATGTCAGTGGGCAAGTTAATTTGAGCACCGCTATCTCATTTTGCACATACACAAATGCTCAGGAAGGACGTTTCAAATTTCTTGACCTCCCTCTATTTGTTCATTCACAGGATGGTGTCCTGGGTCTATAAATGATGCCATGGCTACGTGTAAGAGCCTATTGCAATTCAGCATTTAATAAGCAGCAAAGTAGTGAATTGTGGTTCGGCACAGGTTGGTAGACAAATTGATCCTCTCCCGACTCACACTTTTTCTAAGCAATTGTGTGTTGCTCACATTTAGAACTCCTTTCAGAGGGCTATGGGGAAATCAGGAGCTACAGGGCCAAACAGTGGGGTTTCAGGAATTTTACTCCAGCTATTCCAGGGCCCGACCTACCATAGGTCCTGAGTAACTGGGCCAAGTAGTACCTCACCTAGCACTTGACTCTCAGGGGTAGCGTGAGTTGAGGTAGATGGGCTTCTCAGGGAGAGGTAAGTGCTAGGCAACACAGACTCATAACTCCACATACAAACAGCAGCAGCAATAAATGGATGGCCCAGTCAAATACAGGTATTTATGAAAAACAAAGTATTTAATATAAACACACAAAGCATGTAAGGCACACTAAATAATCCACACAGTCCTCTTAAGGTCAACGTGCTAGCGGTCTGCTGGGCGTAATCCCTGAGTAGCTGGTCTATTCTATCTTGGGTGGTTAATCTCCATTCTATACAGGAGGCGACTTCCTGATGTGGCTCACACTAGTCCCATGCATCTAAAAGTCTCATTCTTTGCCTTAAGAGTTCAGGTTTAGCGCCATCTACATGCTAATTTCATGCAAGTCCCCAGCAAGCCCAATGGCGTGGAACAGTCTTACCCAATCCAATGACAGCTGGCAATCTGGGGAGTCCCTCAAAGCTAACCACACAAGAAAAAGGACGTAGAGATTGGCCCTTCCCTCGCTCTCCAAACCAGACATGGTGTGTTAGCGGCCCAATGATGAAGCATGCCACTATTAGTGGGTGAGGGCAATTTTAACAACCCTCTGGCCTGTCCAATAGGAATTTAGTTTATTTTCTCTCTTTTCGTTTCTCCTAGAGTGGGTTGGGGCCTTATTGTCCTTCCTTGTGTGTGAGGTTCAGAGTCCCTCAAAGCTCCTCTATGAGCAGTTTTCCTCACTGATGCAACTGCCTCCTCAATCCTTTGATGGCACTCATTGATGTTGATCATCCGTGCTTGGCTCCAACTGCGATCGGTAAGTATTCCCTCCTACTTACTTGGTACAAAGAACCAGGGAAACTTCACTGATCTTCATGGTGGCCCCTTCCTGGTTAAAAGGAGGTCTCTAACATAGCCTTGCACACAGGTGACAGTACGCATTGCACTGTGATCCATTCCTTGTCACATGGAGGTCGCCGACTCTAGCGCACACATAAGCGATGGCCCGAACTTCACTGTGGTCCCCTTCCTGGAAAGGGACCACTGACTTTGCAATATCGGTGCGATGGCCCGCAGCCCTGAGTGGACTGACCTGTCTCAAACTTCTTTCACCAGGATCCAATCACCAGGATCCCTGCTGAGCACTGTACCCTTCAGCCTCTTTCCTCCTCCTCACAGGGCTTCACTGGCACTCTCTTCACAGGGTTTGCTGGTGTTGATAGGCAAAAGATACACAATTGATGGACGGAACAGAATGCAGAACAAATAAAAACATTCACCCCAATGTCTAGAGATCTGGGTTAAATCCTCATTCTTTTGCACACCATGCCACCCCAGTTTAGACCTGGCCATATGCAAATCAGTCTTGACCCTGTGCCTCATGGGAACAGTCCAGCTCGAATTGTCAAAACAGGTCCTCCCTGGACCGGACACAAGCATCCTAGGACCGGTTTCGGGGTTTCACCCCTCATCAGCCTGGATAGCTTGAATCCAGTGGCACAGTGAGCCCGGGACCCACGTCTGGGCATACCCAGCGCACTTAGGGTGAGAAAGAAAAGGATACACAATTGATGGACGGAATGCAGAACAAATCAAAACATTCACCCCCAGTCAAGAGTTCTGGGTTAAATCCATCATTCTTTTGCTCACCATGCCACTCAGTTTAGATCTGGCCATATGCAAATCAGTCTTGACCCTGTGCCTCATGGGAACAGTCCAGCCCGAACTGCCAAACCAGGTCCTCCCTGGATCGGAAACAAGCATCCATGAGCAGAGCGAGTGAAGTGGACTATCTTAATTACTGGTGCTGCCCAGTTTTCTCAAACCAGGACATGATTGTTCACACCAGACGGGTATCACAGCAACATCAGCAAGGCCTGGAAAGAATCAGTGTGGTCCTGCTCATAGGGCCATGTGAAGGAACACACCACCTGAAGAGTCATTGCCTCCACCTCCTCGTGGTCCTCTCAGACCAAGACTGCTAGCAGGAAAACAAATTCAGAAAGGCACTATGCAACAGTGTGTTACTGGAAGCAACCACAATTTAGGGACTGTGCGACCTAGCCACAATCTCTTGAGTGGGGTAGAAGGGGCACATTGGAGTAATACAAAAACATAACGGACTATACGCTCTCAGGAGGGCAAATGCTATAACTTGCACTGTGTAACCATACAATATCTGGCCTTGATGAGCAGTCTAGGCTATATCCATACTCACAGTAGTTTCACCTTACCCATTCAACCAACCCACAAAGTACCTGCAGTAAATACCCTTTGCAAGACTCTACAGGAAATGTGGGCCAACTCACAAACTCAATTGCAGGCTGCAATAGACCTCTTGAAAAAACAGGCAGACCAACACTGACACCATGCACCTTCATGTTCTTCAGGAGACTATGTTTGGTTGGCCACAAAATACCTGTGCTTGGAAAGACCCAAAAACCTTCCGCCGCGCAATGTAGGGTCATTTAAGATCCTAAAAGTAATAAACGCCATGGCAATGAAACTTGATTTGCCAGAAGAATAACAAAACCATCCAGTGGTCCATGCATCTCTTCTCAAACCCTTTGTTCCAGCCTCCCATCCAATCCCTCCACCTCCCCCACTCCTTGTAGAGGGCCATGAAGAATTCAAGGTAAACCATATTCTTGACTCCCAAAGACAACAGGAACAATTGTTTTCCCTCATTGATTGGAAAGGCTATCCCCCAAAAGAACCTTCATGGGAGCCCACCAATGATATGCTTCCCCACGCCTTTTAAGACTCTTTCATGCTTGAAACCCCAACAAACCAAGGCCCATCAGTCTGCCTTTGGGGAGGGAGTACTATCATGACTCGCATTTCATGTACACTGTGTACACGACCTGTGTCTCCAAAGGACCCTCTAGGCCTGGCCTCTCATGACATATCAAATTGAATGACCCCCTAGGCCCACCACTCCCTTTACACATAGGACAACCTCCTTGAATCCTGTATACCTATCTATGCATCCTTATAACTTTTTATGATCCTTATTAGATTAGTATTAGGCCTGAAGACATGTCCTGGTTGTGGTATTTATTTCACATCTCCTGGGTCTCTCCGCTTGCCCAGGGCAACAGGAAAGCACCTCCGTCCCACCACCTTACTCTTGAGGCCTCCTTTCACCCAGTAACAGGACAAACAAAGCGGGTCTTGAGATCTTGCGAGATCTCGAGGTTCCGAGAGGCAGCCATATTGGAGCGTGGTCTATAAAGACCAAGCACCAAAGCCTCCACCTCACTTGGCTTCAAGAATTTGCCTGGGAGAGGGATCTCCCACTCCAGCTCCCGATTCCGGCATCCCCGCTCCTGTTCCTGACTTGGCGGCCCGACGGAGTTTAGGGGCGACCATCTGGCATCTCATGGGAGCATCCAGCTCCTGAAAAAAAGAAAGACAAGAAACAAAAAGAGATATCATCGTGGATTCCACACAATACCCCTTTTATTAGTTTATTAGAAATTGCTGCTAAGACATTATAGAGGTACTTAAAACATTGAACTGCATACTGTTTTTAAATTCCAGTGACACAAAGGCATTAACAGAGACTTGAGACATTGAACCACATAGTCTTTCCAAAGGCGGAATTTCTGTGATTTCATTTTCCTATGCCTACAAAACGAATCACTGGAAAGATTCCCTATGCCAATAACAGGAATTATTGGATACATTACGACCTAAAGCTTTGGTGAGTGAGCATGTAGGTTAACATGTGGGGAGGGACTGAATGTATCACATATGAGAAAAGGTGCATGTACTGAATTACTCACCTCCTCTCTGTGTTTGCTTCTAAAGGGGGTGTGTAACAATTGTGGAAGCCTGTACCCGGAGATGAAAAGTAGAATCTGAGCCTGAGGGAGCACTACAGTATATTCTAAAGAGAGTCAAGATATCTCCCTTCCTTCTCCCTTTCACTCTTCCCCCTTTCCCCTAAAGGCTAATCACCCACACTCAGTTTACTACTTAATGTCGAGGACTACTCTGAAGGTGAGAGGTCGGACTATCTTTGTTCCCGCGGAACCTGGACTTCAGGTGAATGGTACCTTGACAGATGTCGACAACCTGGTTAATATAGATGCCGCTGAGGAATCCCAGTGGTTCAGCAGAGATCAAATAGCCAGCATCCTTGCAATGAAAGACGAGGTCAAGGAGGAGAATGGTCCTCTCCCAGAAGAGTTGCACAGCAATGAGAAAGATGGCTCAGTAGATAGGGTGAAACTTGCCCCTAACCTTACTCCTGAGCAGTAGATGGAGTTCAGAGAGGGACTGAGATGATTTGCTCACCCCACCTTGTGTCACCTCAAGGGTAATTGCAGTTCTTGTACATTGCATAGACACTGGGAACAGTTTGCCCATGAAAAGCAAACTATACAGCATGTCAGATCTGGTTCTTGAGTGCATCTAGGCAGTGATAACGAAGATATTGGACCGGGGAGTGAGTGAGAAATGAAATTGTCCACTAGCCAGTCCTATGATACTGGTACCTTAGGGGGGGTCAACAAACCTTTGTTTTGCCTGGACTTCGGGCCCTCAATTCTGTCATGAAGAATAATGTCTATCCTATCGCCTGCACTGAAGAGCTGATGGACAGATTGAGTGCTGTCAATTAACTCTATACTTTTGATCTGACCAGTGGTTACTCTTATAATTTGAAACAAGTACTCCTGTCCACACCGGCACTCTCAAAAAGGTTCCTAGACCTCCTACCCACCACACTGTTTAAAATACTCAAAGTTCACGCTCCATTTAGTGTCTAACCCTAGCCACACTGAATCTGAAGCCAGCAGTGGAAAACACTATAATATCCAATATTAACGTCTGATTATACATTGTATAATAAGGAGCTGCACTGACTAGAAACTCATCCATTGTGTTGCATATGGCCCTACGATGATCTGTTATGAGATGGCACTGTAAATAAGAGCTTCTGTACACAACTGTGTCATTAAAGCATGGGGCAACCAATGTCTTAGTATCCCATTGTAACTTTTCTGCAGTCTACTGAGACCTGCTCCTGTTGGAATGTACCAGGGCCTGCTTCTGACTTCACTTCTTCCCAACATCTGTGAACTCCCAAAGGGCACTTTGAAGTGCCCAAACAACGCTGTAGGTGGCAGCATCACCTTCACCTTCAGTTGACTCTCTGTTGCCTGTCTACTGCAGAGAAGTGGGTCAAGCAAGTCTGCACAAACCTCTAGAAAGTAGGAGAGGTGTGTGCCATAGGCGAATCCTCCTGCTGGGTTCCCCTGCCACACCCAAGCCTTTAAAGGCATGTAATATGTCTGTATGCATGTTTGCATAACACAGACCTACCCAAAAGTACCAGAGTCATGAGGGGAGGAGGTGTTGTGTGGTTGTGCTCAAAAGTGAGTCCATCCTTGTAATAGGACAATGTTGAGTGCCGCTGTCCTCTCTCAGAGTGGGAGCAGAGTGCGGGGGGAGTGGGCTATAAAGACCCCTTTAAGATGCAGAGGGGGTAGCAGAAGGCCAATTGTAATTTGCTTTATGTGTGGAGGGGCAGAAGGGTATGAAGGATAAGAGTGGAGAGGGTGGTATGAGATCAGGCATTTTTTCATATTTTAAACTGGTACACAGTTATCTGGGTGGCTTTGGATAATTGTGCTCTGTTCTCGCTCTCTATGATGTCGTTCATAACATGCAAAATTAACCCGTTATTAACACCTACCCATGTACAATGTTTTACTTTTAATACCATTAAAGGCAGTGCTTTCTTGTGGTGCCAGTTTCTGACAAAATGTTACAAATACATCTAATACATCACACGATTGTCCCCTATGCTGCCTTTGAACAAATACATTATGGTGTTGAGCTGGCACACAGCATATGCTGAATTGAAACTGCCTACTTTTTTTTCTTTCTTTTATTTTTTTAAAACTTTATTTATCAATTTTCTCAGAATCAGTACATCTTAAGTCTCAACCGATGTTTCGTATGATAACTTAAAATACAGAAAAGGTAACTTCACAGTCTGTGGATAGTTTCTTACATTCAGAGCATGATAGCGTAGGTTTTTTTTTTCCCCATTTGCATCATAAGGGAGAGGGACACATGAGAAAGAGGTTAAAAGCATTCGCACCAAACATGGTTTGTTAACATTTCTTAATTTTCTTATATAGAGTTCAACCCGTAATACAATAGGCATAGTTGCATAATGTCTTTACGAAATCATCTGTGTTATAATTGAGCAGCACCTCAATATCCGCATTGTCTACACTTGCTAAGGCCAAGTAGAATTTGGCTTATGTGTTGACCTTGCAGGATGTTATTTGAACTACCCCCTGTATTGCGTCTCTTATTGCCTCTACCCTTCTATCATCTTCAAGAGTGTCTAGTGCGGCATCTGGAATGGAGAGAAGGTAAGCCTTAAGGGGGTCCCATATGTCTTTGGGTTTAGTGGAGAGCGGAAGTAGCTCCGCATATATGAGGTCCTGTTCCTGCCATGTTGTCATGTGCACAAAGCCATTCTTTAAATTTAGGGGCTCTGCCCCTACCCCATTTGCAGGCAACTTTGCGTTTCGCAATCAGTAGACCTAGCGCTAAAAGCTTCTTGTATGGAGTGTCCACCCCTTCCGAGTATCCCAGTAATGCTGTAATAGGGGAGATCTGTAAGGGATCACCCACTATCTGTTCCATGGCCACAAACACCTGGTGCCAATAGTCCTTAACAGGTGGACAGTCCCAGGCCAAATGCAGAATCCCCGCCCCCTCCTGCTTACAGCGAGCGCACCTATCATCATCCCTCAGGTGGAGCCTGTACAGTCTAGCCGGCGTGTAATAACGTCGATGTAGGAACTAATAGTGTATCAGTTTTAACATGCTATTAACCTGCTAAGCTGAAATATATCCCGTTTGTTTGCAACAAAAGTCCCACTGTTTATCTGATATTGTCGTGCCTAGATCTGCCTCCCAGACATGTCGGGACATTATCTGGGGCATTTTGGTAGCATTCTGGGTGTTGTGATAAATGCGTGACGTCACATGGCGGGGTGGCTCTGTCTGGAGTATGTCATGGAGTGGTAATAGGGTCTGAGGTTCCTGAGGGTACTCCGGCGTGAGGGCGCGAATGCTTTGTCTCAGTCTCACATACATGAACAGCTCCATCGCTGTGGGAGCTCTACCTCTGAAGAACTGCTCACTGTTTAAAAACCTCCCGTTTTCATATAAATCCCCCCATGTGTTCCTTTTGACATTCTCAAGGGCCTGTCTACACGCCTTCTCGTAGGTGACCTGCAATTCAGGGTGATACGCAATTGGTGGGCGAGGGGAGTATAGCATAGGTATATCTAGTCGTGTCGCTATTTTACTCCACGCAATACTGGTACATTCCACAGTCGACGGGATTATTTCTCGTTTTGGAAGTTTAGCCGAAATGAAACCTGATGGGGGAATTGGGTCCATATATCCCATCTCTACTGCTAGGTGAGGCATAAAAAATTTGGGGGAGGTACCAATATGTCGCATAATGTGCTTGCCCACAATAATAATATAATTCAAGGTCAGGCACTTCAAAGCCGCCCCGTGAGTACGGGAGAGTGAGGACCTCCCACTTTAGTCGGGCTTGCTTGCTTCCCCATGCCAGACGGATCATTTGTGTTTGCAGGGTTTTAAAGAAGTTCCTTCCAGGGTTATATGGGATATTAGTGAATAGGTAAAGCATTTTTGGGAGTAAGACCATCTTTTTTAACGATATACGCCCTGCCATAGAGAGTGACATTGCAATCCAGCGGGATACGGAATCTGTTATGGTGTCTATGGCGCTACCATAATTGATACGCATCAGTGTACTCTTTTCTGTTGTCACTTTGATCCCCAGATATTTGACCTCCGTCTCGTTCCATTCTAGGGGATAGTCTAGTGCATATGGCATGACTTTATCTGTGAGGGGGAATATACTCGATTTTTTCCAATTGATTTGAATGCCCGAGTACTCTCCAAATATAATGAGCTCCCGCAGCAAGGGGTTCAGGTTATCCTGAGGATTTTTTACATAAAGTGTAATATCATCTGCGTACAGAGATATTAGGACATGTCTGGAGGGGTACGCTAATGCTCGATCCTTGTGATGCTGCCTTAGTTTAGTTGCCAAAGGTTCGATTACTAACGCAAATAATATGGGGGATAATGGGCAACCTTGCCTCGTGCCCCTTGTGATTGCAAATGTGGGTGAGCGGGATCCATTAAGAAGAACAGTGGCGAGAGGTTTATGATATAGAAGCAGTATCCATCGTAAAAAACCCGGGGGCAGTCCCATGTGCTGCAGTATTCCACTGAGAAAATCCCATTCCACAGAGTTGAATGCTTTGGTGGCGTCAAGAAATACCGCCACTGCAGCAATATCTGGATTTATGTCTTGTAAAATCGCGAACAGGGTTCTAAGATTGTGTGATGTCGCTCTACTTGGGATAAAATCAGCCTGGTCCGGTAGGAACAATTTATCCATCAGCAAATTTAGTCTGTTAGACAGTACCTTGGCAAGAATTTTAGTATCACAATTGATCAGGGAAAGTGGCCTATATGACTCACAATGCTCGGCCAGCTTACCTGGCTTGAGCAGAGAGGTGATCATCGCTTCTCTCATTGTTATGGGGAGCTGCCCGTCTTCATATGCTTCCTCAAACACCTTTTTAAGCATTGGGAGCAGTTGTATGATGTATGTTTTGTAAAATTCGACCGGTAATCCATCCGACCCGGGGGACCGCCCTGAGCCCATCTGCATTATTGCAGTCGTGATTTCGTCCAATTCTATTTCGGCCGCAAGAAAGTCCCTTTGGGAGTTTCCCAACCATGCCAAAGTGATATCTGCAAGATAAAGCGAAAGATCCAGAGGCTGCGTCCTCTGTGAAGTATAGAGGGTAGAGTAGTATGTTGTGAATATATTTAGCAAGTCTGCCGCTTCCCTGTGTGTGTTTCCTTCAGAGTCATATAGTTCTGTGACAAAGTTAGAGAACCGTGGCTGTCTTATGAGATCAGCAATAACCTTCCCTGGACGGTCACCTTCCCCATACACCCGGGCTCTATGGTATCTGCTTCTGAACTTACTCTCTCGATCAGCCGTATCGCTGTATTCCGTGATCTTGTCTCGCAAAACGGCTTTTGTGTGTCCACCACTATTTGAGTTGCTTGCCCTCCTTTCTATCTCTTTTGTGTCCTTCTCCAGCTTATTAAGTTGTGTGCGGATGTCCCTTAGGATCCCCCCACCCTTCGCGATGCAGAGTCCTCGCATGGTAACTTTAAATGCTTCCCATACCGTGGCGATTCTAGGGACAGTGTCTATATTACGCTCGAAGAATTCCTGTATCTCTTGTCCCACCTCTTCCTTAAAGACGGGATCTAACAGGATTTCCGGGTTCAGTCTCCATTTACTATATGGGGGTTCGCACCTTGGGACCGAAAGTGTCAATCGCACTGGGGAGTGGTCAGAGTATGTTCTCGCTAAGTGTACAGCCTGCTCTATCCAAGTGCTCATTCCTCTGGTGAGTAGCCAGTAGTCGATTCTCGACCACGTCGAGTGCACTGCTGAGAAATGGGTCCCTTCCCTCATAGTGGGATGTAGATGTCTCCACGCATTCAGGAGGCAATTATCTGTTATAATCCCAGCTAGTTGGGTGTGTGCTGGAGTGTGGTGTTGTGTCGTCGGGTGTGATCTGTCCATGGCGGGCGAGACAGCTAGGTTAAAGTCGCCTCCCCAAATAACATAAGTTGTTCCTATGGAGAGTATTTTTCCCCACAACGTAGCAAAAAAATGGGGATCGTCAACATTGGGGCCATAGCAGTTGGCAATGGTAACTACGTGGGATCCTAAACGACCCCATACTATACAATATCGACCCTGGTGGTCTGTCATCGATCCCCCAGGGACAAATGGTGTATTCTTTCGAATGAGAGTCGTCACCCCACGTGAGTACGTAGAATATGATGAAAAGTAGCGGTGGGATGCCCAGCGAGCAGCGAAACTTGGCTGGGCAGCTGGGTCGAAATGGGTCTCTTGTAGGAGTGCTATTTCAATTTGGAGTCTGTCCAGGTATGCTAGTATGTGCCGCCTTTTACGAGGGTTATTTAACCCGTGTACATTCCAGGTGATGCATTGAATATTGACTTGTGTTCCAGTATTACTCATGATCCCATAACTTGAGCGGGAAAGTGTGTGGTGTATTTGTCTCTCTATGCATTTTATCTAACATGCCCTGATCTGAGCCCCTATCTGGGGGTATCAACCTGTTGCGACTGTGTTCCCCAAAAAACCCCCTCCCACGCCGACATCACCAACTTGTCGGGTATGCATGTCCCACCCGTTCCCATTCTGGAAAAACAAAGAAATAAACAGAACCTAACTTCTCATGCGCTGTCGTCATTACTGACTGCGCAAATTTCAAAAAGGCAATTCAAGGGGGGATCTCCCGCAGAGGTACCACTAGGGGGGGAGCGCGACCACCCTCTATCCCAACTGTCCCGGTGACCATGGAGAGTGACCTCCGACCAAGGAGGGCACGTGGGGACGAGGAGGGGGGATCCGGGCCTTTAGTACGGATCTGTACCACTTAAGGGGAATGGAGTAAAGACAACCACATTACAACAAGAATATAGCCATAGAATAAAAGAAATAGCAGGGGACACTTCTACTCCACACAGTGAGTTCCGTGTCCTTTACCGTCCATCTGACTGCGCCAACATCAACCTTCCCACTGCATCAAATGTCCCGGACTGGCCTGAGGCTCACTGCAGCTCACAATTAGGGTGGGGGTAAGCATGCTGCATGATCGCGCAGCGCATGTTAGCCCAGTCCCTGCAGGTAGATTGTAAGTTCAGTCTATTTTTGCTAGCGGTGATGATGATCTGGATCCGGAACGACTTTGAGTGCCCCCAGGTGACGAGCGCAGGTGCTGTTTTAGAAAGTCCTCAGCCTGCTGTGGGTTCTGGAAGAAATGCTGGGCCATATTATCAAGAACGGCGCAAACAGAAACTGCCGCTAAAGCGGCGATAAGGGGCTTGATAATATGCCCTAGAGAATTCCAATAGAAGCCCAGGTTCTGGTGTCAAGGACATCAAACCTGGGCTTCTATTGGAATTCTATAGGGCATATTATCAAGCCCCTTATCGCCGCTTTAGCGGCAGTTTCCTGCCGCTAAAGCGGCGAAAATGTTTGCGCCGTTCTTGATAATATGGCCCGCTGTTTCCCTTTGTGGACAACACGCAGTCGCGCAGGATAGAGCATGGCGTATTCGACGCTGGCCTGTTGAAGTTTTTGTTTAACCACAGTGAATTTTCGTCATGCGTCTTGAACAGCTTGGTTAAAATCCGGGTAGAAGCTAAGGATGACGTTTTCGTATTCCACCTTCTGCTTTTCTCGGGCCAGACGCAGCACCGTGTCCCTGTCGCGGTAGTTAAGAAATCTTACCACAATGTGTCTTGGTGGTGCCCCCGGAGGAGGTCTCGCCGCTAGTGTTCTATGTGCCCTTTCGATTACCAGGTGCTTAGAAAAGGCGTCAGCCACAAACACCTCGCAGAGCAGCAGCTCCATGTAATCTTCCATTCGCCCCGTGTTTGTCGATTCGGGCAGACCAAGCACGCAAACGTTATTTTGGCGCGAGCGCGCTTCCAAATCTTCGTTTTTTGCAGCAATTACTCTCAAAACTTTGTCCATCTGGGAGATCTGTTCATTATGGTTAGTCGTAGCATCTTCTAAGTCTGAGATCCTGGTCTCAGTTTCTTTGATCCGACGATCATGTTTCTCTATCTTCTGGACTATCGTGTCCATGCGCGTGGACATTGTGTCCATTTTCAATTCGATAAAGGTCAGACTGCTTCTCATGGTGAGGAGTATCACTTTCCAGTCGTTCTCCTGATCGTCGAGGGGGGGGCCCGCTTCAGAGTGTTCCTCTGGCTGCGATCGCGCTGACTTGCGGGTTTCAAACGGCAGTTTCGACTGCTTTCCATCCGTTCGCCCCATCTTATCTGCGTTAGTCCGCCACGCAGGGCACTGTAATTTGCCAAACTATTCTGCCAGACGGCTGCTCAGTTCCCCAACAGGTGTTGCTAATGCGCTTTATGCACCATTCCTAAAAGCAGCGCTGTTCCTCTGCGATGGTATTCTGTGCCAGTTATAGTAATGTCCGGCTGCACTGCAGCGGCTGCAGTTGGTGTCGCGGAGGTAGTGCCAGAGGGGGCCAGGGCTGGCCAGATGTAAAAAGAGTGGGGGGGGCAGTGCTAGTCCATCCCCCCGATGCGATCCGTAAGGGGGGGAATTATTGTGCCGTGTCATGTTCACCCCAATGTGTGGAGGCAGTTTCCCGCTTTCACCCGTGCCAGGGCCGCAGCTGCGAGAAATGATCCCCTATGATATCAAGAAGTGGTAGTCTCCCCTCTGGTCAGCCACCCAGTCAGTTACATATTGCGGGCCTTTGGCTCATCCGCCAGTCCATACATCTGCACTTTCCCCGCTCCTCCTTATTTGGCCCCAGGGGGGGGGAGAGAGAAGAGGGGGAGGGGGGCCAAGCGCCGCCTCTCCAACTTCTGCCCGTGATAGCCGGGAGGTTTTAATGCAGGCGGTCAATGTTCATGTCCAGGGCCCCCCAGGTATCAAAATTGTGGCAGTCTCAATTCACTAAAGAGGAGGGGGCCCTGTTACACGTCCCGGTCGTAGCGCTGAATCTGGGTGGGGCCCACGACAGTATCGCTGCAGGTCCCTATCTCCCAGACCAGCAGGGGAGAAGCTTCATTTGTGGCCAGTGTTTTTCTCGCCCCCAGCCCGTGCGGGACAGTTCTCCTCACCTCATCTGCAGCATGGAGGGGGCACAATGAGCTCCGGTTTGTGCTGCCGGAGTATCACGTTCTTAATTAGTTGTCCCTGGAGAGAGAGGCAGAGGAACGGCGGCAAGCGCGGCCCGCCCCACGTGCGCGGCCACGAGTTCAATTAGTGGGAGCTCCCGCTCCAGGGCTCCACGGCGAACATCTCCGTCTTCGGTGATACTGGCAGTCAGCTATTTCCCCGCTGCCTGGCGTCCATCAGTGATTCGCAGGACAACAGCAGGTACCTGCAGTATTGTGGCTTCAGTCGTGACGGTTTTGGAGCGCAATTCTTAAGTGTTGTAGAGTATTCAGGCAGATTTACGGCCCGGAGTGCCAGAGCCCCGGTTTCAAGTGGCCATCTTGGCAGCGCCCCCCCTAGCGCCCTTGAAACTGCCTACTTGTAACAGGACTACTTACGAATAAAACTGTGGACAACGTTAGAAACTGGTGCCCCTCCAGGCATACCAACACTTTTGCTACATTACATTATCAATGGAAGAATCCTTGTGCATGGCATTTGTTGTTATATGTAAATAATGAAAATTATAATAATGAAAATTGCTTTATTGCATGATTTGTTAAAAACCCTTGCAACAATATACAATGACAGAGATTCATTGCTAGGTACTTAGCTCTGATATAAAATTTAAAAGCGTTGTGGAAGCCTAATCTAAAAAGACACTGAGGTCTAGTTTAAACAGTTGAGAATTAAGAAAAAGAGAGTCATAATGACATAAAAAGCTCTATTGCTTTATGCACAGTCCCTGACACACTGTGGATTATGTTCAGTTAAGGAGGAGAGTTTGGCATCTTCCTAGTAAGGGGGGAGGGATAGTATAAGAAAACAGTATAGACAAATAGACTCCTCTGCTTGTGTCATGCATTAATGGTGGGTCTGGAGCATGTCTGTTGGTCAGTGACCAGAGGTGGTAATCTCAGTGAGGCGAGGAGTCAGGTTGCCTGCCCGACCATCGTGTGCACATCTCGCCTCCTCTAGCTTCCTAATGAAGCGATCCATAAATCTGACCAAGGCATAGTTAAGGGTAGTGTTCAAGGGGTCAAGACAAGCCAGAACCGCTCCTCTGCAAGATCTTATGTCCTTTGCAATCCAACCCCTTCGTAATAGGGCCCTTCTGTCTTCTAGGAGATTAGGACACAAGCATATCACGTGTATTATGTCTTCCCTCTGTTGGCCGCAGAGCCGACACGTTTCCTGGGCACAGTCTCTTTTCCATTTTGGGAGGTGACAGGACAGGGGAATCACCCCCATTCTCAGCCTTAAGAACTGGAGCTTAGTACGTTTGTTAAAAGTGATCGTCAGGTAGCTCTGGGGTTTCAGCTGTGGGTAAGTGCGTAGAGTCATCCAACCGTGGTTCCGTACGGAGAGGCTGGCCCTGTCTTCTAATGAGGAAAGTCGTTTCGTGCAGATTTTTGCTAACCTCTTGAATTCATGTTGGCTGACTTGTAAATCCCAAAGGTTGCTGAGGCCAAGAGAGCTGAGGCTGCGGGACCGGTAATAATGCCCCGCCGACCATCGACTTGTGTTCCACTGGATCCATAAGTAGTGGGCCAGGTTGCCTTCCTTGGATGCCCTAAGCTTATAGCAGCTTATTAGGAAGGCCACCATATGGGCCAGTGCCTGTCTGCAGATGCCGAATTCCAGTCTGATTTGTGCTGGTGACGTGTAAGAGGGAAGCTGGAAAATCGTTCTGTAAATTTTTGCGACTGCTTTGTCTAATTGCCCGCTGTACCGCCCTTTTAGAACCTCGCACCCATATGTTAGAGTTGGGATACCTTTGGCCTGGGCCACCTGAAGTATTGGAGCGAGTGTTGGACCGTTTAGTCTTTTGTAGATGGATCTAAGTGCAAAAGACAGCGCAATACCTTTCTTTTTTAGTTCTGCCAGCTGATTCACATGCCTGCCGTTCTTGTTGAAGAGGACGCCTAGGTACTTGTGACATCTGGTTGCTTCTATTCTTTCCTGGTGTAAGGACCATACTGGATTTTTGGTCCCAGATGTGCGGACCACAAGGATTTTGGTTTTCTTTTTGTTTATCTGTAACCCATTCCTGTTGGAATATATGGCGGTCGCATCCAGGAGACGTTGCAGGCCAATCTTTGAATCTTTGTGTGGCTAAGAAGAACCAGATCGTCGGCGTAGAGTAGGTTGAATAAACGAAGGTTACCCAATTTGGGTGGATGCGAATTGACTAAGTCAAGAACTGCAGAGAGGTCGGACAAAAATAGATTGAAAAGCATAGGAGCAAGGACACAGCCTTGCTTGAGGCCTTGCGTTGTTGCTATGGGCTGTGACAGTCGGGTACCGTCCCCGATCTTAATCCTGTCCCATGTGTCATGGTGCAAGAGCTGCAAAGCCCTAAGTAGGCTGTTAGGGATGTTGAACAAGGAGAGTTTCAACAACAGCTTCCTTCTGTTGACTCTATCGAAGGCAGATTTATAGTATATAAACCCCATGTATACGGGGCTAGTGTTGGATTTTGCCTGGTCGATCAAGAGGGAGAGAGTAATACGATTAACCGTTGTCCCGGTGTTATTTG
Organism: Calotriton arnoldi; assembly: GCA_963921515.1. Taxonomy (NCBI): domain Eukaryota; kingdom Metazoa; phylum Chordata; class Amphibia; order Caudata; family Salamandridae; genus Calotriton; species Calotriton arnoldi. The sequence continues at coordinate 1,301,211 of CAWUFW010003647.1, forward strand.
TGAATCCAGTCTGGTTTGGTGGTATAATTGAATTTGACTCAGCCCATGATCGTAGGGAGTCCAACAGTATACCTGCGAAGTACTTCGCTTCATTATCAATTAAGGAAATCAAGCTGTAGTTCCCTGGAGATTTTTTGTCGCCACCTTTAAAGATTGGAGCGAGAATCGATCCCAGCCATGAGGCCGGGATGGAGCTCTTTTCTAGGATGGATAAGTAAAGCGGGGCTAGCTGAGTGGCCCAGAAGGCTGGGTCCTCCTTGTAAAGGGCTGGTGGTATTCCAACTGGGCCGGGGGCCCCGTCCTTGTGTCCCTTTGCAATCTGCTTTTGGATTGATGTCTCTGTAATATGTAAAAAACAATGTTACATACATCAATTGTCCAAATAATTCTTGAACAGTCCAGTCGACTGCTGTCTCCTGTGAGCAGATGAAAAATTAACACAAATATAAAAAAGCAGTATTTTCATTTTAGTATACAATCAAACTACTACAACATCTGAGCAACAGCATGCAATCACAATCAAATTATTCAATTACTTCTTTAACAAGTGCTCTTTTCTTTTCCAGAATTTTGTGCTACAGAGTAAAAAGCCAACGTGAAGAACGAAAAGAAGTAAGTTGAAGAAAGTGATTATTTTCAAGACCTGATTAGATGTTGATAATGATAATGTATACTTCAATCAATCAATAAAAGTTTATTCGGATGCATTCTAACATCCTTAAAAGTATACACAATAAAATAGCACGAAAGCACTTTAAAATATTAAAAGACAATGTACATGGTTTTAAAACAGGAGGGACCTGCGTGCACGAACAGCATGTTTTAAAAATTAATCTACATTCAAAACAGCTTCCTCATTTAAAAGCAATAATAAAAATATTAAAGCAGGTCTACATTGAGTAATATTAAAAAAATGTTTTTTTAGTTTTTTTTAAACATTTTATTAAATCAAATCACAGAGTCATCATTATACAATCGTAGTACAAATCAATAAGGAGGTACAGTGTATTTACAATCACATGCTACACATTATCGGCAACCAGGAGATTTACTGTTCTGTCCTTCTATGCATTGCCATATCAACTGTTGGTGACGTACAAATCTCGCCCCTAAACGCGTTCCATCCCCCCCATTTCCGATCCCATTTTTTAGGGCAGCCTCGCATTTTATAGACCTCCTTCTCTGCTATCATGCAGCGATCCATTTCCGCCATCCATCCAACCGTTAAAGGCCGTGTGTTGGAACCCCACAACATTGCTATAGCTCTCTTTACTAATAGGTACCCCAATGCCACCCATTGTTGTTCTATTTCCGTCAGGTCTGTGGCCTCCCATATGTTCAGGATCCCCAACCGTGGTGTCGAATTGACTTGCTTACCCAGTGTGTCCTTCATCTTTTTTGTTGCATTATTCCATAGAGGGCGTATCTCGGGGCAGTCCCATAGGACATGATAAAAAGTGCCATCTTGACCACATCCTCTGAGGCATAGTGTGGTCGCCCTGCTGCCTATTTTAGCAAGGAGTACCCCAGAAAGGTATGAGCGATGTAGGATTTTTAGTTGGATGAGACGAAAGCGATGATTTACCGCCGTTCCCTAGGGGACATTAGTGCGGTCTGCCAATCCTCGTCGTCTATGGGCCCTACGTCTACCTGCCATCGGCCACGGAGGGTCTGGAAGGAATCAGGTAGGTTATTACAGAGCTTGCGATACGTGCAGGATACAGCTTTTGTTAGGAGCGGTTCAGATAGTAGGCGGTCCTCCAGAGGAGAAGAGTCTGGTATGGAGGACATATCAGGGATATTAGTCAAAAGGGCGTGCCTAATCTGTAAATATCGAAAAAATTTCCCCTGATGCAAGATTGTGTTTGGCTTGCAGCTCTTTAAAGGTGAGGAGTTTGCCCTTGTGTATCAGGTCGCCAATGTTCGTTATCCCGATAGTGTCCCATCTATCGAAACCCGCGTGGTGGCAAATTAGTCCCAATTTCTGTGTGGACCAAAGCGGTGTGGATTTCGTGAGAGTGTCTGCCCATCCTAAACGTTTAGTTGCTTGGTGCCAGATGGTCACCGTCAGCGACATAGGTCCAAGGTACCGGCCCCTCCGAACCTTACCATAGAGGGCACCCAGATAGCCCTCCCTCCCAGTTTGATAGCTCTCCAGGTGAAAGGCTGGATTTGACGGGGAACCATAAATCCAGTGGTTTATGGCCACTAGCTGTGCGGCCCAATAGTATAAGCGTAGGTCAGGAAGAGCGATCCCTCCATCGTACCACCCCTTTGTCAGTTTACGGAGGGCAATGCGAGGTGCCCTGCCATCCCATAACAAAGTACGGACCTCTCCCTCTACAGCAGTGAAATAGGTGTCAGCAATCGGGAATGGGCAATTTTGGAGCACGTATAAAAATCTAGGGAGTGCAAGCATTTTAAATAAGGCTGCTCTTCCCAGGAGGGACAAGGGCAGTGTTCTCCAATGTTTGACATCATCTTGTAGCCGCCGGAGGGGGCCCAGAAGATTCCGATCGTAAAATATTTTGGGGTCAGGTGTAATGTAAATTCCTAGGTATTTAAAACCCTCGGTGGCCACAACAATTTCATACCCACACGGTAGTTTGGGTGGGGGGCCGTGTAAAGCATATAATAGTGACTTTGACCAGTTAATAGTATACCCCGCATATTTACCAAAGTTAGTAATGACATTGAGTAGTCTATTAAGTGAGGCTCGTGGGGACGCAAAATAAATCAAAATATCATATAACGAAATGTTATCCTCTCTATCCTCGCTCCATCGCATGCCACGTATTGCAACATCACGCCTAATCCAGTGTGCAAGTTGTTCCAAAGTCAATGCAAACAAAAGGGGGCACAGGGGACATCCCTGTCTGGTCCCTCTTTGCAACCCAAACGTACGCGACGTACGGTTATTTACTCTAACCTGGGCCAGCAGTGCGGCGTATAACAACGCCACCCACTGCCGGAATCGAGGACCAAAACCGAACTTCGCCAGGACCTCAAATAGGTAAGGCCACTCAATGGAGTCGAACGCCATGGCGGCATCTAATGACAATATAACCGCATCTTCCTGTAGATACGGTTGCCGGCTCAGAACGTTGTAGACTCGGCAGATATTTAAAGCTGTGTTCCGGCTCGGTATGAAACCTGATTGATCATCATGGACTAGAGAGAGAGGAGGACCGCAATCAGGTGCGACGCAAGGAGTTTTGCCAATACCTTGGCCTCTGAGCTTATTAACGAGATGGGCCTATACGAGCTGCAGTTGGTCGCTGGTTTACCAGGTTTATGTATGACAACGATAGTTGCTAGCCTTTGATCCAAGGGAAGAACACCTTGTTCTAAGCTTTCGTCATACATATTCTTGAGGTGTGGAGCTATTTTAAGGGCCATGCCCTTAAGAAATTCAATGGGAATCCCATTGGGCCCCATCGCCTTCCTGGAGTTAATGGCAAATATAGCTTTGCAAATTTTCTCCGCAGTTATATCAGCATCTAGAGCTTCTCTATCACTATCTGAGAGTGTGGGGAGGGGCATTTCCTCCAAAAGTTGGCGTGAGTCCTCAGAGGAGGTGGTAGTTTTGGAAGAATATATCGCCTCCAGGTGGTCTGCAAATGCGTCCGCCACCTCCTGTGGGTCAGTTACCTGCGTCCCGTCCTCGAGCAAAAGTTTGGGGACCCATCTGGCCGCCTGATCTCTGCGCTCCAACCACACCAGCATTTTCCCAGCACGATCCCCTAGTTCGTACACTCTATGGCGTGTGCGGAGGAGTCTAGCCCGTTTTTTCCCGAGCGAGAGCCTTGTATTCTAGTTGTTTATTTCGAAGGTTGAGGGCCGTAGTTTCGGTGGGTGAGGTATTGTGCACAGTTTCTAGTTGGAGCAAGTCGCTTTCTATGTGGGTCAATTGTGCATTGTGGTTCCTAATGTAGCCGATTTTTAATGCTAGTGCACCCCCTTTAATCACTGTCTTATAAGCCTCCCAGATGGTGTTGGCTGAATCAACAGAGCCAACATTTTCAGCAAAATAATAGTCTGTGTGCTCGGCCAGGTCTTCCTTAATATCCGGGATTGTCAGGAGCCATGGGTTTATGATTATGGGGCCTCGGGTATATTGTCGATGAAAAGTAAGGTCAATTCTGAGGGGAGAATGGTCAGATATACCTCTTGGGAGGCCATGGGGATGCTGGAACAGGCCTATGTCTGCTAATGACGTGAAAAAATAGTCAATGCGAGACATGCTTTTGTGTGCATTGGAGTAGTGTGTGAAATATGCTGTGGTGGGGTTCAGTGTTCGCCATATGTCAGTAAGACCCAGTGCTTGGGCGAAGTCGGCCATGTGCGTGGTCCGCCGGGGAGATGGTCTTTGGGGGTGTCTATCAAGCGTCTTGTCCATTACCATGTTGAAGTCCCCTCCTAGTATAAGAGTATCTTGGGGAAGATCTACAAGAATTTTGCCCAGGTCCTGCAGTGCAGCCCTACCTAGTGAGGGTGGAAGGTAGACTGAGATTACATTGAGTGGCCTACCACAGCAAATCGACCCTGCGGGTCGTTCCACACACGAGTGGGTGTAAGGGCGAGATTTTTACGTATGAGTATACCCGTGCCTCTGGAACCCGATGTGAAGCCCGCGTGGACCAGAAGTGTGTATCCCCATCTGTTAAGAGCCTTGCAGCTGTTCCCCACTAAGTGCGTTTCTTGCAACAATACCAGATCCGGAAGTTGCCGTTTAAGGTACTGTAGGACAATTCCCCTTTTTATCTTACTCCCCAACCCATTAACATTCCACGTCAGTATGGACAGCTTCATATCTCTCGTGTCTGTCATGTCAGTAGTAGTGGAGGACCGAGGGGGTAGGTAATGCGAGCAATAATGCCGCAAGTAGCATCGCCCATCTAACAGAGCGATTTGACCCAATAGCACCAACAGGGTCTCTCCCGCCCCATCCTCCCGAGCATATGAACAATGTGAGTAATGCAGAACCTGCATCTGACGAAGGTAAATACCTCTGAATGCTCTGTGTTAAAATAACCATAACGTTAAACAACCCAACTCTCCCCCCTCCCCCGCCCAATACCCCCCTCCATGCCCCATACCCCCCTCCCTGCCCCCCTGCCAGTGGAATTACAACTTTCCACTCCCCAACAAGGCAGAGTGCCTGTCGCCCACCCCATCGTGAGAAGGGTTCCTGGCTAACCACCACCACCCCTCGCCTCGTGCAATATAGTGTTTTTCATAACATATTTGGGTATCCGAATTATAGTCCAATCCTTAATCTAGCGAACTTTACAAAAAAGGCAATTTACTAATATGCTTTTTAGAAACGATAAGTTACTGAGGCGTAATCCCAGCCGGGGAAGTGGCGCCACAGTAATGTGCTCAGCAGACTCCCAGGTAGTTGTGGCCATATAGGCCACAGACCACAGATCAAAGAGTGCAGGTGGGACCCACTGGAGTCAGTGAGGACAGAGAAAGTTCAGCAGTATGGTTCAGAGTCACCCATCCGGGTCTTCTTCCAAGCGACGCTCTTTTGACACCAGAGGAGCACGTGGGTTGAGGTTGAGGTCCTTGTTTTTGTTACCTTCCGATGATCGTCCCACTCGCCGCCATCCCTCAAGCCATTCCCAGGCTTCCTCCGGAGAGAGGAAGAACCATGATTTCCCGTCGGATTCCACTCGGAGCTTAGCCGGGAACAGCATGGAGTATTTGATATCTTTGTCGCGCAGGGCCTTTTTAACCGCCGTGAAGCTGCGTCTCTGGGCTTGAACTTTGACGGTAAAATCTGGGAAGAAAGTGACGTTTGCATTATCAATCTTTACTGGAGGACCGGCCCTTGCCATTTGTAGAATGACGTCCCTGTCCCAGAAATTAAAGACTCTTGCTATTATAGGTCTAGGAGGAGCTCCAGGCTTTGGACGTCCGCCAGGGACCCTGTGGGCTCGTTCAATGGAGAAGTAACTAGAGAGACGCTTTGGTTGAAGTTTATTGAGCACCAGGTCTTCCACGAAAAGGTCCACGGCCGGTCCCTCCGATCTTTCAGGGACTCCTAGAATGCGGATGTTGTTCCGCCTCGCCCTCCCTTCATAGTCATCCAGGAGCTCTTCCATCCTTTTCTGCTGGTCCTGAAGCTGGGTTACTTGCCGTTGTAAAGTAGAGGTGTCAGATACCAAAGCTTTTGTAGTGGTTTCGACATCTTTGACTCTAGAGTCCCTTTTCTTCAGATCCGCTCGGAGGAGAGTTACCTCTATGTTCACCGAATCGATCCGAGTTTCCAGCGATGTTCGTACACCTGCAATTGCCTCCATGACATCTTCGAGAGTGAGAGTTTTGGTAGAAGAGTGAGGCTGCGACGTCTTGGGGTCTTCTCCTGTCATCACTTCGGCATCTTCTCCTTGTTTAGCCCAGGCAAACTTTGCCAACTGTTTTTGAGTCTGAGATTTGAGTCCTTTATTAGTGGCCATCTTTGGCAGACAGGAGACAAGGGAGCCCAAGAATACTTGAAAATACTTGCAGAAATCTGAGGGACACGCCTGTATTATCCGCCGCCTTCACGGAGGAAGATGGTGATCCTCCGTCGGCCTGTCGGGGTTCCAGGCCAGCCAATCAGAGTGAGAAGGAGTGCGGTTATGTCCCAGTTGCCGGGCGGAGCCGCTGCAGTATTAGCACAGCGTATATTTCTGTTCGTAACCAGTTAGGGATGGTCCCACTCGCAGCCAGGAAAGGTGCGGGACACGTCGCAGATCAGTCCCGTAGGGGGAGGCCTCTCCCTCTCCACTCTCCGTGCACAGTGAAGGCTGGCAGGTTATATCGTTGTATGGTTCCCTGCCGTGACTTCCGCCGAGGGAAATGGTGCGGAGAGCAGAGATGAGTCCCGACCGCAGCCACCACCCGGCAAGGGGGGGGAGGTCAGGTGTTCAGTATGGTGAGCAATCCCTAGGGCGGCCCTGATCCGGGGACACACGCCCAACTTGAAATGCAGGCGTCAGTGGGCCTCAAAGCACGGGCCTCAATTTTCAGGGCTGCCGGTCGTCTTCGCACCTCCCCCCTCCGCAGGCACCGTGGCCGAAGGCCCCCAGATATAGTTTATGGCTCAGCAGGCTGACATCAACTACCTCCCCCGCTGTGACGAAAATCGCCCGCCTGGACTCGGCTGGTTTGAGCTGCAGTGGTTCAGGGGCAGGGACCCAGTGTCTTTATAAGTAGGCCTTGCAGCCGGGGCCTTGATTTTCACACGGCCGCCCAGCACCTCCCCATCGACATTAGGTAGTGGGAGCGCCTAATGCGCGTGTTCACCCACCGTAGCGTTCAAGCGGCTCAGCTCAACTGGCTGGTATGAGCTTCGGCGGTTCAGAGGCAGGGACCCAGTGTAATTATAAGTAGGCCTTGCAGCCGGGGCCTTGATTTTCACACTGCTGCTCAGCACCTCCCCAGCGACATCAGGCAGTGGGAGCGCCTAACGCGCGTGTTCACCCACCTTAGCGTTCAAGCGGCTCACTTCAAATTTCGTGCTGGTGGGCGTGCAAGGTGTGTAGCCACCTCGGAAGTGGTCCAGCGCTCCAGCGGGAAGGCCTCGAAGCCGGGGAGCTCGCTTCACCGGGCAGCCGATTTCAATCCCTCGCAGCCGCAGTCTTGGGTTACGCTCACCTCCCCGCTCGGCAACGCTCGACCGTCTCTTCCACACCAATAGAGCCTGGAGGTCCTCCGCCCACACATCAGCTGCGATCCACCGCGGTGTCGGTGTCGACCTCAAATGCAGCTTCGTAGGTGTCCGCAGCTCCCTCTCCGCCGTCCGCCATTTTGCGACACCCTCGGCTCCTCGAATCGGCAGTATTCTCATGCCTCAGTGCTGGAGCAGCTCGATCTCCGAGCGGCGTTTATGTGCTGGACCGGTTTAAGAGGCGATTCCCGTGGTGAGAGGGGAATTAGCCTCGCTGCTGACGGAGAAATGGTCGGATGTTAAGGCGAGGGCTGCGGAGCCGCTTCAGAGAGCGACCATTACCGACGGCCGCTAGCCACGCCCCCAAAACAATGTTTTTTTTAAAGTGGGATCAGAAACAATCTGGTATTATACAATTTACAAAAAAAACGTAAAATGAAGCAAAGATTGGCCTAAAGATTCATCACAGGGACAAGGCTTGGATTCAAGGTTAGGTACATAACCTAAAGGGAAGCAAAGCAGGAATTTCCCAGTTTCAGATCTAAAACGAAACAGCAAAGACCAAAATGTATACTTCTTTAAAGCGGTTCCAGAGTGGAACCAGGTATAGTCAAGGCGTTAAGTGCACAAGACCACGGTTCTTTCCTCGTGACCTTGCTGTGCATGAAAGCCCTCCACACAGTCCCCTGCAGGAACTGCCTATCATTCAGAGTCTTGTTGACTGCAGCTGTCACAAGCTGTCCATTTAAGGCGTCCTGCCTAACTTGTCACGTTTCTGCAGAGTTTGCACTACTGTTTGCCAAAAATAAGATTTCTCTACTCTTTACATCTTTTTACAGACTTTGTTGACAGCTTCATTGTATTCAAATTGTTTGCATCATTAACTTCACGAGCTAAAGAGAAGGCTACCAATTCAAAACAAATGCCACTAAAAAAATGAGTACCCATCTGTTATCCTGTTTTTCTTTGAGATTGCAACAATAAAATTGCTTCTATCTTGAATTCAATTTTAGTTTTTGAACTGATCCTCATTTAAATTTCATCTTTCTAAGACTATAATGACTTTTGTTTTTGCAAGTAGAATATGTTATCTTGAAAATCAGCACACACCCAAGCTGCCTGTTTGCATTCCGTTGTTGTTTTATCTGAACATGTGAAATAGAATCTCTAGTGTTCTAAGATCCTCTACCTTTTTCACAAAGAAGGGGGAGGAGAAAAAAGAGGATTTCTCAAATTAAAGAGCTTGCGCTTAAGGGTTACCTCGACTAGCATAACGAAATCACAACAAACACTCTTATGATGGACTCTTGATTAAAGAATACCCTCTTTCCCGCCAGAAGTCAGTCTCAGAATGTGGAAACCTGTACTGCAAATTTACATCCTCTTGTTAAGGTAAATCAAAACATAGAGACGCAGGGAAAAATGGTTCGGCTGGTGGAAGAATTTTGATGTGGTAGTACTTGGAGATTTTATTAGTAGAGTACTGGATGTTGGTTCCGTGAATTAAGGAATTTCTGCACAATACAGGAGGTTTTAAAACTTACAGTCAGTCGTTGTGAAACTATGAATAGACTGTCTTATCTCTCACACTCCTGATGGCTGAGCTTTTTTAGAGGAAATTATCATACCATACCTAGGAGAAATGAGTTATCAGTAGCCTAGCAAGAGTATCATGGGCCCTAGTAATGCGAGCAAAGAACCCCCCCTCCCCCACCCTCTGATTTGATAGTAAAAAACAGCTATAATTCGAGGCTAAAGGGCCCCCGAGCCCCTGGTCCTCAGTGTCACTGCACCTCATGGACGTTTTACAGCTATGACCCTGGTTGCTAAATTCCCACCACAGTTCTTCTAATTGCTTATACAATTAATGGAAAATAGTTATTTCAATTGAAGATTATTGCCATAGTGCAGGGGAGAAGCCTCCCATCACTGCTGCACATAAAGGCAGGCTACCCTACCTCCAGGTAGCATGCCAAAGGGGGAGCCTAGAGGCTAGTTTAACTCCTGGAGCTACGGTGGCAGGTGGAGACAGCCTTACTCAGGTGTGGATGAGGAGAGATTGATGGCAACAGGTGTTTTTTGGTAGACATATTTTTAACTGGCGTGGCTCTTTGGTTGTCAATTTATAAGTGGAGGCCTACGAGGGAGTTTTCGATAGTGCTTGCATGAGCAGTGCAGAGTTGGGAATCCTCAGTAGTGCCTGGGTCTGGGGGAGGAGGTGCCTCTTCCCAGGTCTAAATCTCTAGAACTTTAAGTAAGGTTGGTATATAAACCAGTAGTTCTACAATGTTTGCTTTCCCATCCTAGGGTGACACTAGTGAACTTAGTTCAATGCGCCAGCGCTAAATGTGAAAGACAGGTTATTTTAGCCCCGCACAACCCCATCCAATACATTGTTGAAATAGACCCATTGCTTTTGGGTTACTAACAATCCCTATAAATGGATCAGCGGTACCGTGGTAAAAGAAACAAACCTATTTTCACAATATCACATACACACAGCACTAAGAAGAATAGACACTTTGAATAAAAGCAATTATTATAACAGGAATAACCTGTTTCTCGGTACATCTAAAACAACTACACAGGATATCTTAAAAACAGCAAGAAGGCATGTTGTGAATAATGAAAATAAAATGACCATTTCTAACATGGGTAAAATGTCACCTCAAACCTATCAGCCTAAAACCTTTTTCTATGTGCTACACTGCGAGAGCTTGGAAAGCAGAGCAACTTGCAGTCTAGAGTTTTTTAGGGAGAAGTGACCCCCCAGCAAAACCTTGTTGACAACCAAAGCTGTCGTTATCAGCGGAGGCATGAAGGCAGTGTTCCCTGCGAAGGGAACATGCCCGCTGTGGTAACAGCCTTCCTCCGGGACTTGGCTCTATCAGCACTGGGCGAGATGTTGCATCTCCGAAGTGCGCCAGCAGTAGGTGAGATCGTCTTCTGGCAGAATCTTAGGCTATAATCTGGGTGAAGGGCCTCTCTTATAAATGATCAAATGGTGCTCCTTGTATATCAAATCCTATCAGAGATTGGAATTTCTGCCGTAAGAGGATATCAATTCAGACTACATTATTTTTACTATATGTCTAGACTTTGGGCCTTATTACGATGAGGCTCGGAAAGCTTTCTGAGCCTCATCACGGTTTCAGTTCCGACTGCCGCATTACAATGCAGGCGGTCAAAACTGAAATCGGCCAGTCATTCCAGCTGGATTCCGATGGGCTCAAGGAGCCCGTCGGCCAGTCGGAGACTGGCACGTAATCACAATGGACGGCATCTCCACCGTTGGGATTACGATGCTCGGTTTCCGACAGGCTTTCCAAAACTGTTTGGCTTGTCCAAAAAGCTGCCATGATGAGACCTGTACTATGTCTTAATGTCTTCTAGCTATATCAGAAAACTACAGTTCTATGGTAGGCCTCCCTTATCCCACTTTCCATTAGCCTGACCACGTGCAGCAGATCCTGAAGGACATCCGGGCACACACCCACAGCTCAACGTGCTGGAGCTCCGTACCTCTCCATCTCAGACTTGCTGATGACTTCCTGGCTGGAAATGCAGCTATGTTTTTTAGATATTTATCTTTTACTGATTTTCCAAGATACAAACAGTCATCACAATCATTTGCAAGTTACACTGCAACGTGTTGCCATTTTCTGCAACAGACCATCAACCCACATCATGATACAGTGCGGACATTTTAGAGTATTCGTCCGATAGCAACTTCAATAACAAAGAATTGCGCAATCTCTCATTCATGAGACATTACAAGGGGAGTAAAAGTTATTCTAATAGGTACTTATCTTTCTTTTACACCTAAACACCCCGCCACAATAATCAAGAAGATTATTCTGTGACTATTTCCCTTTCAGATATCAGGTACTGGCAAAGCAGGGTCCAAATGTCTTTAGGAAAAGGAGCTCTGGTGAGACTCTCTGGTATACATTTCCAATTGTTCGTTTCAATATGTCAAGCTCAATGTTCATGATCGATGTGTTAGCACACGCCCCCTACTCCAGTGTTTTGCAACTAGCCTCTTATCCAGCAGCAGTGCAAGGGCAGAGAGTTTTCTGTTTGTATTGGATTAATAGCATTGCCCAATTCAGGAGTGAGGAACATTCATTTTTGGCAAGAAGTCCATTACTTCCTGTCTGAATTTATAAATTCAAGGGCATGCCAGGGCCAGATGCATAAAACAGTTTCTGATCATTCACACCCTAGTTTTTCAATTGGGATATCTCTTTCTCCTCACTAGTCGTTACAAATCGTGAGTGGTGAAGCAGCTGAATTTCAGGCGAGTACAGTAAATCCAGACCCATCCTGTCTTTCAGTTTGTCCCCGGTCAGTATTTTACAATGAGTTGTATCTATCTCAGCGAAGCACTGAGGGCCTTTCTTGTACATTAAAGCTGGCTGCGAGCTGGATCTGCAATTCCTTTTTCCATCAGCAGACAGTCCATGTAACGCCGGGGTGAAGCCAAAAGTAGGCAAAGTGGACATTTGCATGAATATAATATAGTTCAATATCTGAGCAGTAAACCCGCAATGGTGATATTGTAGAGTCAGCGCCTCCCGGGCCATCCTTGTCTGCTAGCCGGACCTGACCAGTCTGATCAACAAGAACTTCAATGGTTGAAAAAAGGATATACTGAGATGTATAAGTATGCTAATAAAGTAGCACAGGAATTTTGATGATATTTTAATATAACCATTTCAAATATCAGTGTGACCTGCAATTGATATTGGCAGACCAGTCCTTCTTGTAACCTGGTCTTCAAGTTTGCAAAGAGAAACCCGATAATTTTCTTTGCTTACTATATCCTTTTCTCGACTCACCCAAATACTCACATATGTAACTGGGCCGTCACACCAGTCTAATGGAAAATCAAGTGAGAATCTCTTAGCGTTTGGGGTGAAGGGAAATGGGACTGACTTACCCCAATTGATCATCTTATCAGATAGCGCACCAAATTTCATGTGCTTTCTGAGGATCGTGATTAGGTTTGACTGCGGATACTACATAGGGTGAAATTAGGATATGCCTAGATCAAATTGTGAGGGTGTACTATGCGTGGTGTTGCTGAATTTGACAGCCAGAGGTTAAAGAGCAAGGGCAAATAGAAGGTTAGAAAGCAGGCACACCTGGCAAGTTCCTCTAGAGATTGATATTGGTGTAGTGACAAGCCACCTAATATGGAGTCTTGCTGAAAGGGCAGTACAAAGCATTGTGATCGAGTTCATAAATGGTTGCAGCCCAAAATGGTGAAGAGGTAGTCCCACTCCAGGGAGTCAAACACTTTAGTGACCTCAAGAAAGACTGCCACCAAATCAGCTGCGGATGTTGTGAGGAGTCGAGCAACCTGGAATAAACCCTGCCGGGTCTGGAAAGACAAGGTTTGGAAGCAGGGGAGCAGTCCATTTGCACTGATTTTCAGCTAGAGTTTTGGTGTTGCAATTTATAAGTGGAAGCAGCCTGTATAAATCACAGCTTTAAGATGTTCTCCCTGGTTAAAGTTGAGGTGATTTGGAGTGGTTCCCCCATCGCGGGAGAAGAATATTTTCCGTAGCTGACTCTTCATACACTGCCAAGAAGAGCAGGAATATCAGATCTACAAACTCCTAGCAGAACATAGGTGGGAACCCATCCTGTCCAGGGGCTCTAACTAAGGGCAGCCATTTATTACATACTTTTCCTTCCCATGTATGAAGGTTTGATTGAGGAACAGTCTTTGGGCCACATTTTCAAAAAATAGATGCAATGCAGTGCAGCACCCAGACAGGAAGGGAGCAGGAAAGTGCCATAAGTACGGAGATTTGGCACTCTCCTCCCCTCTCCCTAGCGCCGGCGCTGATTTCAGCTGCTGAGCGCAAGCCCACACCTTAGCGCCATAGTGCTAGGGTGTGTGCGTGAGTCTAGCATAGGTTTTTTACAGGAAGGTTACCCTTCCTGTGCAAAATACCATGACTAGACAAGTGAAAAAGCTTTTCCCCCTTTGTATGTGAGCTGCACAATGCAGCACTCATGAAAGTCAGAAAAGGTAGGAGAAATAAAAACATTTCTCCTGTTAGCGCCTCCTTCAAAGTGGCACTAACTTTTGGTGCTAAACCCTGTCTACAATTCTTTGTAGATAGGGTTTTGCGTCAAAAGGCGTGGGTGGTTGCATGGGACCGCCCATGTACCACCCATGTAATGCCCCCTTGGTGCTAAGTAACGCAAAGTAATGCTCTGTGCTGCTTTGCGCTACTTTCAGGGTACTTTCCAGCACAAAACAAGTTTTGCCCTGGAATGTAAATTCCCCCAAAAACATTTTGTGTTGGTTAGCGTCACTTTTGCAATGCTAACCCAGTGCAAAATGTTTGAAAATCTACCCCTTTGTGCGTCACCGAACCATGCATTAACAGTATTCTCTAGGTATGCTCCACTATGTGTAGGGCCCACTAAAACATTTGGACGAATATAAATGAGTATAGTAATCCTTAAAAACACTTAAAATCTTATCTACATAATAGTTGAGGGTACCTCTGATATCCTTGACGCATGTCAACCATTGAATGCCTAAGCCTGCTTTATGATACTAGCATGAAAAGTTGAATAATCTTGTTATGATTGGTCTTGCAGTTACACCCAAAGGGCGGCCTGGGGACAAGGGAGCGATGAGCTCTTTCAATCACAAATACTTTGGCGAAGCTGTCTGCTCTTATTAAGGAAGTCAACATAGTTTCTGCAGAGTCCTCTAATTTAAATGTTTCCATTGTTTCTGGGATACACAATATTCTGATATTAATCTGCCTGGATCATGCATCCAAGTCTTCATTTGTACCTTTGGTGATAGCCAGCACTTTGACCGTATTCAGTCATTTTTTGCATCCATTTTGACATTGTCGTCTGCATCAGATATACGCTGTTAGGTAGGTGCAGTCTTGATCTGTGTCTATTTTCAAAGCTATCATGTTCATTCTCTGAGACCTGAATGGACAAAAAGGCCACTATGGCCCTCACTGTGTGTGGCCTCTTAGTACAGTTTTGTGCAGAAACATGGTAAGGCCTGTTACCTTGAGGAATTTGTTTCAGGAAAAAACCCAGAATTATGGGCTTTCATGAGTAAATTGTGCATAAGCACCTATTTCTGTATGTTATGCCCCATTCCTTAAGGTGCAAATAGCAAATTAATATGTACGTCTTCCCCCCAGCCCCCCCACCACCAATACTGCATCCTCCATCCTCCTGTTATCAGTAATATAGGGCATGGAAATGCCTCACCAAAAACACTGAGCGCCTCTTAATGGTAGCCTATTTCTAGCTCCTTATCCAAGGAAGGAGCTACAAGGCAACATAAAAAACATAAATAAGTAAATAAATATACATCTAAATAAAAATGCATCTCGGGTACTTCTAAATGTGATTTCACTGAAATAAATGGACGTTTTGGTTACCATTTTTTGCAATCGTTACTGTTTTAAAACTATTGAAATCATGCATACATTCAACAACGTCCAGAATCCTATTGAAACCTTCTGGAGGTAACCATGTCTTGAAGGAAATACATCTATTATTATAGGGTAGTCCACCAACAACGCCAGAATTTGATGCTCTCCAAAGAGCTGCTACAGATGTTAAGCAAAAGCAAATAACATTTTGGAAGACGGTTTTTTATTGAGCTACGAGTTTGCGTGGTGGGTGTCAAATCGCTACGCCAGCATTTCCTCAAGTAAACCTCCTTCACATACGCGGCAATAAATCATGGTTGCTATGTTCCTTGTCATTACAGTGATAAACCCTTCCAAGTATAATCTCCTGAGCACTGTTGTGTGTCTTTGTTTGTTGTTGCTGTTGTAAACTAACCAAAAAACCTCTTCAGGGTCCTTGTAACAGGAGTAGCACAAAGTATTACCTTTCCCGCCCATGAAAAATGCATGTGCAATCTTTTGTCTCCTCAAGTTACCGCACATTGCGGCGCATGCTTTGTTGTCAAAATCAAATTAAAAGAATCAAAACGGCGTGCAGCCTTGAAACGACTTTGGGAGCCATATTTATTCTCAGACATCCGATAATTTAACTTCATTTTTTTTTTTTTTCCCCCGCTTACAGCGTGATTGATTCCGTCATATAAAAGGACGGCTTGATGACTAAAAAACGATTAATAATTCAGCAAACAGAGCGCAGCTGGCGATGTGAGCAACAGAATGTGAAAACCTTGCTAACGTCACCATTATCTGTCATGTGTGAGATTTAATCTTGAGTTTGGGAGGTGCATTGTGAGTTTCATCTATCGATAGTAAGGCAGTCTAGGAGCTATCTATCACTGAAAATGAAGACATCACATCTGTAAATTGACCTAATAGTTCAACCAACCCGATTTTCCATGCACCAGAACAAAGTACCCGAGTCTTTTAATACCTTCGTTTTAATCAGAAGAAAAAAAACTACAATTCCCAGCATACTTAGTTCTGTTTGCTAAAAAATAGCCTCCTGACACGAGACTCAAGTGCACGCTTCTCTTAATACTTATTTTTTATATTTATTTCAAGCTCAAGGTGGATTTTTATGTCTGAAAAATTAAACCCTGTTTCCACCATGTTTGTCCCCTTCAACACTGACTAGGCTTCCGGTTTCTATTTAAATTATATTCTTTGCAACTAACCAACATTTAGGTTGATTCCACATGAGTAGTCATGCCCGCTCTGACATGCCTTTATGAATTGGCCCCAAATTATCTAAAATAGGAATACAATGGGAATATTCATATGCAGTTGGTGCAAATAGAAAGGACTGGCCTTCTTTGCACTTTTACTTATAGGGAGTTGGATGTTTCGAGCAGATTTGTAAAGTCATGTAAGAGTATGTAAAAAAGTACTCCTGTTGTACTACTTCCCCTACCCATAAATGCTTTTGTGAATTGGCCCAGAAGTGTTACAAAAGACTGTGCGTTGCATCCGTTGCTGGCACCGGGTGCAAGTTGACACCAGGCCACATGAAATATTCATGGCTGGTGTCTGAACACTTAATGCAGGCTCACTTGCTGATGACAGACACAGTCGCCCTGGGCGCGGAGCTTCCTATTGTGTCAGAGGCCTTAAGTACAGGATGGTCCCCCCCAATTTTAGGAGTCCGCAGCTACAGGAAAAGGTGGCCGATCGCTGGGGCTTCACTGGGAGCCTCAGGTGGTGAAGGGATGGAGGGAGACACACACCTGATGCAGGTTATCAGGGACATGCGCAGCCAGATCAACAACCTGGAGAGGGAAAACCAGGCCCTGAAAGAGGAGCGGGGCTCCAGCTCCTCTCAGAGTGAGCGGCAGGATCCAGGGAGTGAGCTCAAGTGTCCAGGGAGAAGACAGGCCTCATATGGGGATCTATCGATGAACAGACTTCCAAGGGACGGAATACGGGAGTCGAAGGATGTTGGTTGGAGCCCCTCCACTACCCAAGCGGAAGAGACATCCCCCATCAACCACATGCGCAGGACAGTTTCCGCCAGCGCAGCACTGGGGCTGCAGGAGCCGCAGAGAGGCACAGGTAATTAACTGACTGCATACACAGAAGTTGTAGGAAAGCTACCAGTCTATAGAAGTGGGGAGCGGGGCACCACAGTCATAGGGATTGGGGGCAGTGGTCGAAGTGCATTAAAAAAAAGTGTGGGAACTGTGATGCTGTGCGAAATGGGGTTGGGGTGAGTGAGCGGGCGGCGGAATCAAAGGCGTGGCTAAAAAAACGAAGTATTCTGTCACTTTTTTCGCTTTTTCACATTCAGGTAACTACATGTAAAATAACTCACACCTTAAATGAAAAATAAATGCAAGTTAAGTTAATCAGTGGGGAATGCATTATAGTAGATTATGAAACCTCTATTTGTTTTATTGCACTGCAGAGGTCTGGGTCTGTAACCAGAGAGCCACAGAATTGAATCCTGGTTGGTGGAGGGGAGAATAGTAACTTGTGAATGTTTAGTGCTACGAGGTCCCAGTCTGTGACAGAAAGCACTGTGAATATGTAAGTCATTACTTTAAACTTGCATTACACACAGTATAAGATAGGCTGTTACATAATGCACAAAAAGGTTTAAGATAAAAAAGTGCTTCCAAAATATAGATTTTAGTAATACCCAGACTGTATGAAGTGCAATTTTTTTTAACTGTCCTTTAAAAAACACACACTTCACAGCTCAGCTTGTAACTCCCATGCACTACGACTCAAAAACAATACATCTTTGTCATCACGAAGCTTCAAGTGATCCCAACAATTAAAGCCAACACCAGCTTCCAAGCACTGTTTACATTTGCAGATTGACCAGTTGCTCACATTTACATTTCTTTTAGGCAAGCAGGCACCCTGGCAAGAAGGCTTGTTTGGCTGTCTGCCCCTCCCTCGGTTTCACAACACAGGAGACTCTCTGCTTTACACTTAAGTTGAAGCATTTCAACTCTCGGAATTGGCCGTTCCAGAGTGGTTGTCTTTTCACACTACTTGTTTCTTAACTTAAAAAAGTATGGGCACATCGTGCCCCTCTGATCCCGCCCACTTCAACCACTGATTGGGGGAGGAATGATGCCGGACAATGTCAGATATTTTGCACCATCACACGAAAATTGTACAATTTTTTCTAAATTAATTTGCTCATATTTTGTATTAAAATTGAATACAAGGGTATACCTCATATTTAAAAGTCATATAAAAAACCATCAGAAACTGTTTCGAGGAGAAAAAGTCCCCCTAAGACTTTTCCTGCGAGAACCTGTCTCTAGCTTACAAAAAAAGCTGCAACATTTCTGTAGTGCAAAATTCAAGAATTTTGTGAGTTTACTTGGCATAAAAAATATTTTGTCTGAGTCTAGCATTGATTAAGCTGTACAAAGTTGCATGATTTTTTTTTTAAAGAACTTTCTTGAAGGTTGATGCAAAAGTTCGAACATTGTGAAGTGTGCAAAGGTTTTCGCTTTGCCACTGCTTCAGAAAATTAATTTTGAGGCAGTTCGTGAGACACTGGTCCTTTTTAACACTAACAAAATTGTTCACAAAGCGAAATTCATTAGAGAAAACCATTATTTTGCTGGGCAATGCCTATTTGCATATAAATTCTTTGCACAGGTAAATAATGCAGAGAATAATTCTGCGAACATAAGCCTTTGTGCATTGAAAAGCTTTGCTAAAGGTACATTTGCAGAGATAAATTCTGCGTACGTTTTCCTGTGACATAAAACTTTGCGCACTGCTAGCCTTAATACTCTACAGTTCTCTGATCCATATGGTTAGCCTTCGTAAGTGTGAAAACGAGTGCAAAATAGAGATTAATACCACTGTGGAAGACATTATGAAATAAACACGTTGGTAAAAGAACACCAATGATTGCTGTGCTTTAAGTGGGCGGGTACTGTCCAGTACTGAGTACCTGCACTTCTGTAATTTAAAAGGGAGAGTATCTACACTTTTCAGCTGTGCTGCAATACATTTAATGGGAAAGTACTGGCACTTGTCAGGAGCAAACGGGTACCCTGGTAGTCAGTCAGTCAGTCAAAAATAAGTTTATTGGGACCAAAGTCCATTAAACTATTCCAGATATTTTTAAAGCAAAAGCATATTAAACATCTTTAAAAGCTTCCAAATCATCACAATATCTTATAATTTACTGATACTATCAATATATAAAAAGACATCACCAAATTAACATTCCTTATTTTTCTTTTCAGCCACTTGTAAATATTCCCCAACTGCAATTATTACCTCCAGTGAATGCATAGAGCAGAGGTCTTTAAACATTTTTGCTCAGAGCCCCCCCCCCCTTAAGCAAAATGTTTTAAGCTTGGGCCCCCCTCCAAAACTTTATGGCAAGGATTGGGGGAGCAGGAAGGACATGGCTGCGTGCAGGGGGCGGGGCTTATGAGATGATTTCAGGAATACATTTTCTATAGCTTATAAACCGCACTAAATATGAAACAGCAAATGCATCAAACATAAACATGTATTATCCCAAACATACTGCTCCCCATAATTGGGGTGTTCTGAGCCCCTCACACTCTTGGACTCCAATGCAACTACACCTTTTGCACAAATGATAGCTGCAGTCCTTAGTAGCAGGCTATCTCCTCTGCATCTTTTACCTCTTTCCCACCGTGATGGACCATCTCCTCGATCGTAATGCTAGAAAGGAAAATAAGCTCCCATGCCCCCTTTTTAAAGGTAGACAGCCATAATTGTGATGCAGTGGGCCCCTCAAACCCCTGGGCCCCAGTCCTGCTGCATCTGTTTCCTTAATGATAACCAGCAGTGGCCACTAACACACCTGGCAGCAGTACCAGCTTCACTAATGAATGGCCCTTAAACAAAAAAAAAGACCACTTATATTGCTCTCTTCTTTGGGGTATCTCTCTGAAGAAGCTGTCTCTGGCCATTTGTAAACATAAAAATGAGTCCACATACAGTGCTCCCTATTCTGGCCCTTCTCTTTGGCAATATCTCTGAATCTCGCTCCTTTCCTCTGTCTCCTGGACCATTACTGTGAGGCCCCAGGGGCCGAGAGGATTAGGGCTCTGCATCTGAATGCAACCATGCTGGCCTTCTACTTGCCACTCCATGGACTCAGCTTTCACACAAAAAACTGCCCCCGAATGGTTAATGCTGACTTTGAGGTGCCTCTGCCTGAAAGGCAAGAGTGTGGTGGTAATGTAGAATGTTAAAAAAGAAACCAGCCTTCTTACCAGCCGTTAACTGATTGAGTCACTTAAAGCCAGGGCCACTGGAATTATGAGTTTCTGCAGCAGCAGCGTTTTCCACATAATTATGAGTTTACTGCATTTGCTACATAATCCATAATCTGCAGATTCCAACAAAAAACACTTGATTCTAGCTCAAACGGAACAAAAGTTACTTAAAACGTGGCAAAGTGTTCCGGAGCAGTGGAAGGCCCTATGAAAAGATTGACTGGTAATCTTGTAGTTACTTACTGCTCTATGTGGGTGTTAAACTGGTACTAATGAGGTGAAATAGTTCCCCTAACAGCGTTACCATGAGTTAAAATGACAAAATAATGAGGTAATGCTAACCACAAAATGTGGCACATTGTGCCGCATAATTTACCTTTTCTTGCTGCATAAGTTAGTCAACCCTGCCGCATAATGTTTTCCTCTTCTACTGAATAAATCCAGTGGCTCTGCTTAAAGGTTCATGGTGGCAAAGATTTATTCTTTTTGAGATGTAATGTAGGGGTGTTATCAGCTGAGATCTTGAATAGTGGAGACACTTACTAAAATGCCTGCATTAGATACGTCTTGATTACTTATTATTAATATGTATATTTTGTAAGAACTTGTTTTATCTCAATCACTGCATCATTTTGCAGCAGCCTAGCTTAGACTATGTAAATACTATTTTAAAATAATGACTTACATATTCACAGTGATTTCTGCCACAGGTTGGGACTTCATAGCACTATAAACAGGGCCACTGGAATTATGCGGCAGGAGAAGGCCAAATTATGCAGCAGGGTTAACTAATTTATGCAACAAGCAATGGTGAAATATGCTGCATATTTTGTAATAGCATTACTGCATTATTTTGCCATTTTTACACTTGTTAACACTGTCTTGGCACTGCTGGGGTGAGCAGGTAGTGGAAAGAGTTTTCCACTAACTGCTCACCCCAACAGTCAAATCACAACTGACCGGACTGGGTATGCATCAAATGGGGGGGCCTAATTAAAAATGGCATGTTTATTTCACAAAGCAAACACAAGGAGATGGGGGTGAGTGTCTGAAAAGTTTCAGCGCTCCGTCCATCATCTCCTTGTGTTTGCTATGTTTATTTCACTACAAGACATCAAAGAGAGGGGTAATACAAGCTCCCTATATATATCAATGTTTTTAAATTGAGAGCCTCTACCCAGTCAGTATTCTAGACCAATCCAGAGAAACCGCCTCTGGTGATCCCTTTGACGGATGCCCTCACCACACCAAATAATGCAATTTGGTCATCCAATTACTCACACAAACAAATAGTTAGAAGCTAGAACTACATTCCAAAGAGGGCTGAAATGGGATCTGGGTAAATCCCGAATGAACAAGGAATGGACGCACAGCTACTCGCAGATGGGGAATATATCGCACACTGGCAAGTGTTGCCTGCTTCATCTCTCATTTCTTTACAGGATATGTCATACTCTGCAGCTACTGTTCCATATGGGGCTTTGTGGAAATGTCAGATGTGATAGCTGGGGGACAGACTCAGCTGGTTTCATAAGTTTATCATCTGCAAGCCCCAATATGACAGTCATATTAGATGAAAGTGTGACAAGAACTATCCAAAATGATGAATATAGTGTTGCAACCATCTGTCCTGACACCATTACTATGGTATGTGAAAGAAATGCCTCAGAGCACTTGTAAACCGAGGGCCCAAGCACTACTAATGAAGAAAGAAGGGGTGATAAAATGGGGGAGAGGTCCTCGCCCAACCATCGATAGATGGGTAAAAGATCTGATATACTGCAATGTAAATATGAAGCTACACTCCTCATTGCAGGCCCCAACTGTGCAAACTACAGACATTTGGGGCGCCGTGCAGGGTTACCTACTAAGCCACCATGCTGATGCATCACGGTGTGGATCCTGAATATCGTCTACAGAATATCATGCGATACTAATATTGTAGACAAAATAACGTGGAACAAAACATGTGTAGATTTTTTTTATATCTAACTCCACATAAATGTACTTTGACGATATATATATATATATATATATATGTATATATTCTATATATATATATATATATATCAAAACAAAACCCTTTCATATATATAATATACACACACACACACATCTTCAAGGTACGTAGGTGTAGAGTTAAGAATAGTAAATATATACTTTCCTATATACACTTACCTTTTAATATTTTGTCCACATTATTAGTAGAAGACCTTTGAAGGAATGAAGGGATGTCCTCATGGAACTTCTGCTTTGCTATGAGTAGGATGTGTTTAGGATTGAAGGTCATTGGGTATATAGAGACGCTATATGTATCAATTCTCACTCGAATCGTCATATTGTGGCAATCACAGGACCCGTAAGGATAAATAGGGGTTCTCATTAAGGCTGTCGTACCTCACCTTTGCTCTTTTCCCTGTAATTAGTGTATTTTATGTATTTAGGTTTCTCGTGATTAAGACAATCAGATCTGTTGTTTTTAACAAGATCACAATATTCGCTTACATAAATAATGTTGCGGCTTGCCAAATGTGTGAGGTAGCATTAGCTGCAAGCAAACATAAAACTGCTGAGTTTTGGCCCAATTTCGGGTTATCAACTTAAAGCTGAAAATGTTCAATTATAACTGGTGAAGGTGCTCTTCCAACAGATGGAACAGATTTACAATCGATTGCTTCCAATGTTTACCTCAGAGGTTTTTTTGTATTTCTGCATGTCAATTACTAGTACATTCTTTATTTTAATATTGTTTAATAAAACACTACACAAATCCCCACCCAAGACCATCAAGATCTGCTGCAATCAATATAAAGAACAGTGGGGTTCTTAGCATCATCAGATTTGCTCTACAACAGCACATTTAACAAACTGGCCCCCCACTTCCATATTTCTTATTTATTCAGGCACATCTCCCGCCCTACCATTGATGTCACACCCACAGTCCTAATTAGATTACTACTCTTTGACACCCATTCAGTCCTTGTCTGTATCATAGTGGAGATGCACATACACCCTCAGCTTTGGTATAATCCTCATCCTTTACCTCTGTACACTCCAGTATATGTTACCCCTTCCAGGACCAAGGCTGCCTATTATCTGCAAGTTCAGTTAGTTTTCTATCATCGAAGTCCAGGGTGCCAGGTCCTTTGTCAGCCTATTGTCAGATCTTGTAAGTTTCATCTGCCTCTTCTCAGCCTAGATCTGCTCCCAAATTTGTACTTGAGGCCTTCGAGGTCAAAGCCAATGTATCGCTATTTGACGTTTGACCTATATCCCTCAGTGAGTTGAATTTGTATTGCATTTTACCTTTGTTTCAGTTGTGGCGAAGGCCCAACAGTGTTTGTTTGCTTGTGCATGTGGGAACGTTTCCTGTTGTAGGGTGCAATTTCGCAAACACATCTGTCCAAAACGCATCTCTTGACAGGTCCATATCACGTGACGAAATTCTTCCTCTGTGGGTGTGCCCGCTGAATCTTGAATCAACAATACCGATGTGACAGACTATCATGGACAGAATGTCAAAAATATAATACAGACAGGAAAAAAGTCTAGATTTTCTATACATAACTCTACATACATATACCTGCACGGTATATATATATCTTCAAGGTACCTAGATGTGGTATTATGAACAGTGACTCTTTACTACCCTATGTGCACTTACATTTCGATATTCTGTCCCTCGATACTGTGTCCTCTATGTTAGTATGCCAGGATATTGTTGGTGTCAATATTCATTAGCACAGTCCCTCTGTGGCACCAGACCTTGGCCATATTTCTGGTCTACACAGATAGAGTTTGCCACGTTTTAATGGAGTGAAGTAAGTCCTGTGTAAGTAGTTAAACTGCAACAATTTGAACCTAGCATTGCTTGATATGTTTTGTAACCTGCAAGCACAGCCTTTACCATTCTTTCTCTGTTATGGGCTCTAGACAGTCCTCCTTCCCCCTTTGCTCCTGTTCTCTGGTCTGCTTTCATGGCCTTATAAAAGATATCTACAACTCTCTCTCTCTCTCTTCGCTAAAAATATCAGAGAGGCCATTGTTTCAGTAATCTGGGGGCATCAGAGAACTATTTCCAGATATCTCTATCAGTCTGTGCAAGACTAGCGTATTGAAGGAATGGCCCCAGCCTCATCCCGTACCCTAACTGGGCCTCATCTGAGGTAAGGCCCAGTCATTGATGTATACATCCTCACTGTTTCACACCTGCCCTCCCTCCCTCCGTTATGTCCTGATTGATTTGCTCCACAGGTCCACGTTTGGTGTGAACAGAGGTCCGCATAGTATTTTTCTTATCATTTTCTCTGAGAGGGGGCCAATCGGTCTCTATATATAAAGGGATACCTGGTAGGTATATTAATATCCATCATAAGTGGTTGTCGAAGTGGGACCTGTTCATGCGTTTCCTGTAGCAAATTAGCCTTCCCATTTTCCACTGTGTTCAACCATCACACTGCATGCTGAAGTTGCATTGCCATGTACTATACTTCCACGTTAGGTAGTCCCAAGCTGCCCTTCTCCCAGCCCATCATCAAAGTATCTTATTTAACTCTGCTCTGCCTGCCTGCTCTTTACAAGGAGTCTAATAAGGTAATTCTATAAACAATGTCTCCAGCACTGGGAACATCAAGTCCCACTCCGTATACAGGCTTCTCTGTAGAAACATCATCTTGGTCAATGCCCCTGACCCATAACAGAGAGCCTCTGAGTGTTCCAGAACTGTATCGATCCTCTCAATCCTATCAGCACTCTTCCCATACTGTCTATGTAATGCTCCTATGCTATTATGACGCACCCACCGAAGGGCCACAGTTTAGATTTATCCCAATTTGTATGCAATCCCGAAACTTTCTGCAGTATTCCCACTCTTGCAGCAGCACAGACACTATTTCTTCCGGTTTGCACAGGTATATCAGTGTGTCATTTGCATATACGAATAGTATGTGCCTGACTGATACTGCTACTATTCCCCACTCACTCGATGCTGATCTTAATCTACAACCAAGGGGTTCCATGGCCAATGCAAACAGCAGTAGCGAGAGGGGACAGCCCTGTTGTGTCCCATTCCAGACCATCAAAAACCTGATATTATTTGACCCGTCTTTACACTAGATGTTAGTTTTGTGCCTAAAAGCTGTATCCAGCTCAGCTATTCCAACCAAAATCCCATCTTTTTCAGTATTTTCAGCATACAGTCCCAATCTATGCTATCAAATGTGTTCATTTATCTAGTGCAGCCTGGGCAAAGTGCTTGTCCGCTGTAGCCATTGAATGTAGAACATGCTTGTGCATCCTCAGGCTCTGTAAAATTCTGTAAACTCTAAAATGAGTACCATGTAGTTGGGTAACAATAAACATTGGTTATTCAGCACCAAGATACCCTTGGGTGAACATGCCCTTTACAAATACACATGTTATTTTATTCTGTGTGGTGCTCATATGTGGCAGGAAACCACGTTGGTCCATGTGTGTGATGGTTTGTATTAGCCTCACCAGTCTGTTTGCCAGGGCTCTACTGAATATTTGTAATCTCTATGTTGACTAAAGACAATGGGTGGTACGACGCGCAGTCTGTCGGTTCTCTACTTGGTTTCAGTATTGTGACAATGATAGCCTCTCTCATAGTGTTACAGTATTTTTGTTCTCTTCACTTCCAGAAAGATCTCTAGAACTCCTGCTGAATGTATGGCTGGGAAGTTTTGGTACAAATCCATCAGAAAACTATTGCTTCCAGAATGTTCTCCTTTTACAAATCACCTATTGCCACCACCAATTCATTCTTGATCAGCAGGGCATCCAGTACTTCCATTGTTCCTCTGTAAGCATGGGAAGTGCAATCCAAACTAGAAAAGTGTGTACTTCTGCATTGCCCTCCTGCTGCCGTCTTGTTTAGACCTGTTTTAATTGTTCACAGAGCGTCTTGCTCACCCCTACCTGCGTGACCGCTTAGTCACCACAACTTTCCTTCAGCTCATGTGTCACTGCGCGTGGCCCTCTCTTTTTAATAGCCAAGCCAGAATCCGTCCTGTTTTGTCTCCCTTGCTGTAGAGTTTTTGGTTATATGTGATACAAGTGAATTTGTCCAGCGCGTCCCAGGTGTCACCAAGTTGTCTTTTAGCCTCTATAGGCTCCATCTGCTTCTGTTGGTCATTAATCACCAGTGTTTCTAATCTGGTAAGCACCTCTTCCTATATGGTGAGTATGCACTCCAGTTGGAACCTTGTACCATATTCTTTAGTTATGCATTACCAGTTGCGGCCGGCATGACTGGCGGGTTGAGGGGGTCGCGCGGGGAGGGGGTCGCGTGGGGAGGGGGTAGGTTAATTTAGAAAAAAAAAATTAAAACTTACCTCTGGTCCTGCGTCGCGTCTCCTCTCTCTGCTCCTCACAGGAAGCAGGAAGCCTCTCTCTCCTCCCCTAAGCCAATCACAACGGTGCAATGGCTGCGTTGTGATTGGCTGGGATGCCGACCGCACAGGCATCTATGGGGAGGCCGTTTTCTCCATGCAGGCTGCATGCAGCCTACATGGAGAAAACGGGAGTGTGCCTATGACTGGTTTGGCCGACCAAACAGTCAGCGCCCAAAACAGTGGGCAAGCCACTCCACCCCTGCCTGGAGCAGGACCGCCCGACCCCAACCAAACCCTTCTGCTTTCTCGCAGTGCGAGAAGCAGAAACATAAAATGGTATTCATAATACCATTTTATGTTTCTGCTTCTCGCACTGCGAGAAAGCAGTGGGGCGACGCTCCTCCGCCCACATGGAGGAGCCACCCCTGGGCATTACCCTCTTAACATCACCTTTACTGTTTCCCATTCTATTACTCTACTGGTCTCTGTGCCCCAGATATTGTCTAAGTATGTGTGATTATATCCTTGATCTAGCCCAGGAGGGCTCTATCTTGCAATGCCTCAGGTTTCAAGCATCACATAGGTATCTGAGTTCAGTACCTCACCTTGTAAGTAATCATGAGAGAGACAAGAATCTACTGATATAATCCACCCCTTCGTACCTGTACAAACCCTCCTGAGTTATCAGAATACACTCAAGTCTGCTAAAGTTGTCAGGCATCACTGAGTAGCAAGAATATGGGGAGAGGATGTGGTCCGTCGGCTAGATTGCCGACTTTGGTGCTGGAAACCAAGGTTCGAGCCTTGGGGTCGCGTCCACATCCTGTGATTCTGGGCAAATCACTTAATACCCCCGTGCCTGAATGTGTCCTTGTGTAACGTAACCGGTGCTCATGTAAAGCGCTCCAATACCTTCGGGTCGATGTCGCGCTATATAAATCTGCATTAAAATAAAAAAATATATCCTGGCCATCTGGTGTGAGTGCATCCAAATGCTGACTAGGTCCATCTTTTCCACTAGCCCCTGTAGTGATCCAATCATACTTGGCTTTGTTCCATTTCTCGGAGGGTGAAAGTGCACCACCCAACGCCCAGCCCACAACATGGGAATGTCTATATATGGCGTGACTGTCTCCCATACTTTCCAATAAAGATATATGTCATCAATATTCGGGTCATGTTATTTTCATCATGCTAATCTCTCTTCCATCCAGACGCCCTTATTTAAGGACGTACCTCCCTTCTAGATCCTCCCCTGTGTAACTGTGCTGAAATAACACCATGAGGCCGCCCCCACTGTCACCCTTTACATGGAAGTGGAGCACGTTGCTGAATAGGTCTGATTGGCCACTTTCTGAATATGTTTTCCCTTTCCATTAGTTAGATCAAGGCTTTAAGTGGGCCGGGTCCTGCTGGGTCTGAGCAGCGACAGTAATTAAAGTGCAACAGAAACAGTTCCCTTTTGGGCTCTCAATTTAGCCAATTAATTTACCCAGCTGAAAAACGGATACTGCAGCAGGTAGGACGAAGATTTAAAACATTTCCCTAAGCGACCGGAGGTAGTTAGCTACCTGGCTTGTCATTGTACTTCCCCAGGCCTGTACTGTAGAGAAACAACAGACGGGAGGAGGCCCAGGGTGCTGTATTTTCTGTTCTTTTTTAAAACAAGGATCTTCTCTTCCCAGGGTGGCCTCTCCTAAGGGGATCACCTACCTGGCTTTTGCACCCCACATCGTCACCTCCGTAGGTCGCTGTCTTCATTTGCTGCTGCGTCACATCTCATTCTCCGTACACGCGCAGCCATGGAGCCTACTGTATGTAACTTTTTCATTATTTGTTTGCAGCTGCGGGAGGCTGGCGGTCCTGTGCCCGTCTGGGCCCTGCATCCGGTGGGAAAGGATATATAATGTATTTGTAAAAGAAAGCACCCTGTCAGATCACAAACGCTGGACAGGGACGTAACTAGAATTTGTCTCAGTCTGAACTCTGATTATTGCTGTATTTTGTACATCAGTTTCCTTACTTGGACCAGGGCCCATGACACTGGCTACCCTACCGAAGCTCGGTATGATACAGAAGCACTCATGGATATCAATGTAATATTTTTACTTTTATGGTTTCTCCAGGTCTGTGGCCTGGAGAAACCATAAAAGGTCTGGAGTCTCTTCTGTCAAGTGGGCTGGGTCTCAGAGCCAGCAGTAAATATAAATGGACCCTATATTCATGTCCTTAACTTTACTGGCAAAAACACTGATTGATTTCAGAACAATTAATGTGTATAAAAACAATCCATTACAGCGATTTAGTTCCTATTTATATCTCACACTGTACTTAATCTCAAATTTCCAAAGAGTATTAGCTATTTCCAGGATGAGTGTTTCTGTATTTTTTTTAATAGCAGCATATTACTCTTATTTAGTGCTTGCTTTGACCATAGTCGCCTCCAGGTGTGTTTTATAACGTGCCATGAATGTGTGTTCTGCATCTGAGACTGAAGGCAGTCCGAGTTTCTCACAGTGTCTTTCAGTGGGTCAAAGAGTGTTCAGAATAAATGATCATCCAATTCTTGGCCTCTCTGCAGAGATTCAGTGCGAATGTGTGTGAAGGAGGTACAGAGTTGTCAAACTATTGACAAGCAGAAAGTAAAAGAAAATGTAGTGCGCACAGGTGAGAGGGTGTGTTGTGTGTTTGGGGGGTGAAGGGAAGGAGATGCAAGGAAGTGCATTTAGGGAGAGTAAAATGAGGGTACAGAAGAGAAAATAGATGAGGGGTAAGATATGCAGAGGAAGGAGATGTGTAGAGAAACAAGGCATTCATGTCTAACATAGAGTGAACAGAATGGGAGTGATTGAGACACTCTGAAGACCACTACCCTTTGAAGACCATTACCCCTTCCACACGCCTCAGTGATGTTTAATTCACAGTTTCACAATTTCAGAATTAATTATTTACAACAAAATCATTGTTTTTACTCATTTTTCTTAAACAGCTAACAATTATTGACAAAGATAATAGTCTTTGCTAGTTTTAGATGTATCGCAGTTGTTGTATTTTAAATCTGAATGTAATAAGAAAAAGCTCAGAGAGGCACCAAAATACCGGTCAGGTGGCATGCTATGGGAATCACAAAAACTTAGTTTGCATATTTAAGCCACTCCCTTAATTACATATGCCAGTCCCCTTTTAGAGACCTCTCACTTTATTCATCCCCCATAAAGCACTGAGTTACATGCTTCTCCTGCACCAGGGCAATGTCAATTCCCTATGTCATCAAGTAGGACAACATCCGCATGTCTCTTTGTCAAGTTATTAGGTCCCCGGATATTTCAGATGATAAATCTGATTTTTTTCATCCTTTTGTGCTTTTCATCTGCAGGGTCCCATCCAAGACGTGGCATAGCCTCCCGGGCAACATATCTTCCCTGTACTTGGTGAACAGAGCTAATGTCATTCCATGGGCTGGCCCATATTTGTCCTCCCCGGGTAACCATCCTCAACTCATTACACCAATGATATAATCGACTGGAAATTCACACTGTCCGCAGTGTTGCAAGGTCCTGTTATTCACACTCACATCATTATCTCCTTAATGCATTATTCCCCTACGTCCTACAACTATAACTACTCAACAACTGTAAACTTGGAGAACTTCCAATTCTCCCAACTTTTGTGAGTTGAATTCCAATGCGCGGAGGGGAGTCCCAGCAGATCCCCCAATCTAACATGGTAGTTACAATCCAGGTCACACCCTGCCAGCAGTCATTATTCTCACCAACAGGTTTGCTATAGTGTACACCGAGTTAGACCCTACACATTAGGCACGGTGTCTTATGAATAAGACAACCTGCTGTGGTCAGCACCATTGTACGAATGTACTGCTAGTATTACATTTTCTCCTCACCCCACCAATTCTATTTTGTCTTGTGAATCCCTTAAAATGACATATACCAAGTCTGCTACCAGCTGTCTCAGTTTTCCTTGGTTATCTTTTTTTTACATTTTTTATTTTGATAATCAGGTAGAGAAAAAAAAACTCTTTACATATTGCAAATTAATTCACATAATTCAAAGTACACCCGTATAAATACAAATATAACACAATAGTTCACATCTTAACGTCTCTTATTACATTCCATCAGACGGGGGTTCTAGCTCTGTTCCTTGAATCTATTGGTCCGTCTCATCACTCCAGATATCCCTAAATCTTTTGAGAGCTCCAATTCTTTGCGCATACAGTTGTTCCCGTTGCTTAACCTGCTTCATTCTATTAACCCATGACTCGAAAGTGGGGCCTACGGGATATTTCCAGTTCTATAAAATTAGTGATGTGGCTACCAGGGAGGCATTAAAAATAAATTGTTGCTGCCTTAAAGATAGTCGCTTATTTGTAGTTGGTATACCGAACAGCGCCCCCAGAGGGTCTGGATCTAAGCTGACCTGCAAATTTTTGCTGATTGAAGCAAATAATTTGGTCCAATATCAAACCAGGGCAGGACAGGTGAAACCTATGTGGAGCCTGTCACCTTTCACATGCCCACATCAAAAACATGCAGTGGAGGTAGAAAGATACATATTCTGCATGCGATACCGGGTATAGTATAGTGCCCATTTAGAGTAAAAGACCATTCATTTAAAATTTGCTCCCCAAATAGCTTTATGAGCCATGAGATTGTCACGGCCCCATGAGTTTTGGTCTACTTTGCACCTGTAGAAGTTGTGATCGAGGCCAGTGTCGCGGGGGCGGCGGCTTCCCATAATTGCGAATACAACACACGGTACCAGTTACCTATTTCAGTGAGATTATTCACAAAATAGGCTTTGCTGATACTTTCAAGGAATTAATTAGTGTTCCTTGAGTTATAGCTGATATAATGACTAATTTGTAAATAAGAGAGTACTGGTACTGAGCATATGTCTGTATTGCCGGCAGTCAATTCTTCCCAGGATTTCACTTCCCAGGCCAGCATGAAATCGCTAAATCTGACAAATCCCGCCCTTTCCCACATTCTATTAATACCGGACTCTTTTGGTATGCCTAGAATGGTACATTCTCTTAATCCCACCAAGGGATGGAAGAGGGGAAACTGAAATTCTTCTTTGAGTTTCGTGAATCTGTGCGAAAGTATATACGGAAGCTTATATCTAGTGCGTTTAGTCAATTTAGGGATTTTCGGGAAAACAATGAGACAAACATCTACATCTTGCAGGATGCGCTGAAGATAAAAACAATTCAACTGGCTATTCACTGTTGCAGCTCGAATAAGCCAATCAAAAATAGCTGCTTGATAATATTTTCTCATGTGCGGAAGTGCCAGCCCTCAGTCCTCTAAATTCAGCTGGATTGTCATCAAATTTGTACGGGCCTTTTTCCCTTGCCACAGAAAGTCACTATTGCTTGATCTATCTAAAAAAAAAAAAGATTGCTGGACTTTGATCACGACATTCGAGAACATAAAGGTGAACAATGGGAGGATCGCATCTTAATTTACACAACTCGTCCTATAATGGTCAGAGGTAAATTTTGCCAGCTAAGTAATAAAGCTTGTGCTTAACTAAGGATGGTAGTATAGTTTAACTTGAACAAATATGAGAAATCATGTGAGACAAATGTGCCCAGATACCTTTTGGGATGGGTGGCTGAAAAGTACTGTCTCATTTCGACAGGTAGAATTGAGGGTGTGCAGTTATACAGAAGGACTTCCGACTTGGCATGGTTTATCTTGTAGCCCCCTATATCAGTAAATGCATGAATTTTATCGAGTGTGTTCCGAATGTTTTGTTCCTTGCCGGCTAAATAAAGCATCATATCGTCAGTGAAGAGTTTGATCTTCGGTGCACCTGGAAGGAGACCCTCTCCTGGGCATCTTGTCTTAACGGGGCTGCCAAAGGCTCCATAAAAAGGCCGAAGAGGTCCGGTGACGTCGGGCAACCTTGCCTTGTACCATTTTCTAATGGTGACTTGCCCTATGGCGTGAGAGTTATTCACGATTTGTGCCTCTGCTTTTGCATACATATTTTTCAGCAATTGGACTAGCTTCAAGGGGAATCTGAAGCGAGTAAAGTGGGAAATAATTCCTTCGACTGCACAAGGTCAAAGGTCTTTTCAGCATCCAGCATAACTATGGCTGCCTTAAACTTATTGTTGAAATAGTAGTCAATTGCTTGTATTAAAAAATTTGTATTCAGTCACATCAATCTTGCGGGCAAGAATCCTCTTTGGTCACTGTGAACCACAGATTGAGCTGCGGGGGATAGTCTGAGTGCAATGATCTTCAGAAGCAGCTTATAATCACTATTAAATAAGCTAATGGGGCCATATGAGCCGGGTTGCAACAGTAATTTATCCTTCTTGAGGAAGCTTACAATAACTGCCTCCAGAAAGGATCTCGGAACCTCACATCCTTCCAGGATTTCATTAAATAAAACTCTAGGAAGCTTGCTAATTGTTCCTCGAATGCCTTATAAAGTTCAGCCAGTAGGCCATCATTGCCATCATTTCCACGTGCTTTATCACTCGGCAATGATTTAATGGCTTCTTTGACTTCCACTAATGAGATAGGAGCAACATCTAAATCTTGGAAATCCCTGGTCAGTTTGCGCTGCTCCATTGGATGTAGGATGTCCTCAATCTTTTCTGATGTCGCAATATCAGTGGAGGCATAGAGGTCTGCATAGTGTTCGAGGAACACATTACCAATTTGGTCAGATGACGTAGCTGTTTGGTTTTTGGTCTAGTTGAAAATTGTTTTAATTACCTCACAGTTCCTCTTTTATTCACAGACCAAACCAAAAACTGCCCTGCATGTTCGCTTTCCACGTAGTAGTTTCTTAAAGCAGAAATTCTGATTGACTAGTTCTCTAGAAATTTTGAAATCCTTTAATTTTTGGTTTGCTTGCGCAAGCTTGGCTTTAGATTCCAACATGCAAAGTGTGAAAAACTCCCTGCAAACACATTCTAATTCACCTTGTAAGGCTGTGGCCTTTTCTTGCCTTAACTTAGTAACTTGAGCTGTGAAGGAGATCGACTTGCCCAGAAAAAAAGATTTGCAGGCCCCCCATACAGCAAAGCTTGAAGCTGTACCTATGTTTCTAAGAAAACATTCCTCTATGGTGAAACACATAGTCATCATCCTACTTTCTTCTGTTAATAATGACTTATCCAGTGACCATCGAGGTCGTTCGGCCCAAGGGCCGCTCAACAATATGTTTAGGAAAGGGACCGAATGGTCAGAAAAAGGATTCAAGTTTATGCCTGACCTATCTCTGTCCCATTAATGGGACGTTAGAAAAAAATTAATTCTTGAAGCAGAATTGAAATGTTAGGAAAAACAAGTGTATTCTCTTCCTAGGGGTGATCGATCCGTCAGGGATCAACCAAGGCAAAGTCCCTAATCAATTTTGTTAAAAAACGAGCTGCCTTCGGTTTATTTTGCTGCTTATTTTTGCAAGAACAATCCAGTTTTACATTCTGAATGACCTTGAAGTCACCCCGATTAAAAATAGGCCATTCAATGGAAGTAGAATATTTCAAACTTCTTCAAAAGAAGAAACATCATCCTCTATTGGCCTGTAGCTAAGAAGATGGATGGGCTGACCATAAGCCAGCAAACTAGCCAGAATCCACCTCGCCTTAGGATCTTTCACACATTGCAGCACCTCACCCGGAAAATTGCAAGCAATCAAAATGGCCACCTCGCTAACCGCCACATTAGCAGAGCCAAAAAATGCGTGGGAAACAAATTTAGGAGTTAAAGGTTGCTTAGCCAAAGCTTTTAAATGAGTCTCCTGAAGAAAGATGATTGAGCTTTGGCCTACTTGAGCCATGCCAAAATAGACCTGTACTTCGTTCGGTTGTTAGTGCCATTGGTGTTAAGGGAGACTACTCTTATACATATGGGCTTAATTGCTAAGGGATTCGTAATGACTTGGGCGACTGGCTTTTATCCTGCTCCCGAATCCTGAACCTACTGACTCCCTGCTGAGATGTCTCTAACCTAGATTGGAAAACTTGCAGATAAACCAAACGCCATTAAATTCTAATTGGAGCAAAAGTGAATTTGCAAACTTCTCTACCTGAATTTTTTTACCCCCTTTTCCACCCTGAAGTGAACCTCTATCCCCCCTTGCTCACCCTGACCCTGGAGCCCAGACAGTCCTTGCCTCCCCTGGGAACACCCTCTACCCAACCCTACTGTGCACCCCTCCCCATCTTCCCCACCCTTCCCACCGACAACCCCCCACTTCCTGATAGTGCCCTGACATGGCACCTATGAGGCTGCCTGAATGGGGACTGAGGGCGTCACAGCCTGCTACGTGTGGCTTGACCAGAGTTCATCAAAAACGTAAGTCAATAGTTTGATTAGAACGTTACATAAGTGCATCTCTTACTCCTGCCCTCCTGCCCTCCTCCAGCTCATTGACTGGAGTGCAGAAAGTCCTATGCCTATTCCACCGAGTGGAATATTTGTGACCACCCCTTGTATAGAACTTTCAGCCTGGATTGCTGGACAATTCCTGCCCGAGCTCCTTGGTTTTTGAAACTGTCAATCAAGTCTTTAAATTCGTTACGCTGTCGAGCAGCAGATAAAGACATGTCAGATTTTTTTTTTTTTTTTAAATAGTTCTCTGCAGTCTGATATGTTTTGTCCCTGATGGCTTTGAACAGAATACACTCCTTAACCTTAAAATTGCCAAAATTGACTAGAATGATCCACGGACATTTGGAGTTAGAAGATTGAAATGCAGGCACTTGGTGTGTCTGGGTAATTGTGTGGTCTATATTTTCTGCTACCATTTCTGGACACATGTTTGTGAATGAGTTCCGTAATTAATTTAGTTACAGTCTGGCCATTCTCACGCACTTCGGGTATTTATTTATTTATAGATTTGTTAAGTGCACAAATCATCCCAGAAGTGATCTCTCAGTGCTTGAGTAGCCCACACAGGTCACAGTTCAAAGACAATTTTAAAGATCAAACAGCCAAGTTTTCAGAAATTTCTTAAAGAAAGGTAGGTCTAAACAGGAACGTAGCTGCAGGGGTAATTGATTCCAGTGTTTGGGGGGCAAAAAAGAAAAGGAGCGGCCCCCATTCCTAGCTGTACGAATACGCTTGGGGCGTAACAATAGTAGCTCGCTAGATCGAAGTTGGCGAGTCGGGATATATGGCTGCAACTTGTTTTTGAGATAACATGGTCCGTTCCCATGCAAAGATTTGAAAACCAAACGAAGAAGTTTAAAATGAGCACACTTTTTTATGGGAAGCCAATGAAGGGAACGTAATAAAGGTTCATAAGGAGATTGAGGAGGGAGATTGCAGACAAGGCAGGCCGCCGTGTTCTGCTCCACTTGGAGTCTGGAGAAAAGGCCTTCGTTCATTGCGATCATGAGGGATTTCCCATAGTCCAGACGTTCACTATCAGAGCCTGGACCGTGGTGTTCCTGGTCTGCAAAGGAACCCAGTGAATGGCTTTGCTAAGCAGGCGCATCACACCGAAACAGGTCCCAAAAATTGAATTGACATGCTCATTCATGGAAAGGTTGTCATCCAAGAGAACACCCAGATTTTGTGCCAATTTTTGGGGCGTGGGAGATGGTCCCAATTCAGACGGGCACGATTAAGTTGACCAGACTGCATGGGCCTTCCAAAAGATAAAAATTTCCGTCTTACTGGAATTAAGCTAAAGAAAATTGCCCGTCATCCAGGAGGCAATTTTTAACATGCAGTCCCTAAATTTAAGTTTGGCAAATTCCGGGATTGGGTCCATAGTTAGAACAAGCTGCAGGATATGAAATGGTATCAAAACCACATGACTTGATAACCTTAGACAGGGGAGCCACATAGGGCTCAAAATAGATCCATGTGGAACCCCTTTATCCCGGACCGTGGTTCTGGAGTTAAAGAGGTCTACTTGTACCGTGTGGGTTCGCTCCAGCAGAATGTTTTCCAGCCATCCCAAAGCTTTGCCTCTGACATGGTCTCCCCCAATCTCTGGATTAGGATTGAATGAGAGATGGTATCAAAAGCTGCTGATAGATCAAGGAGAACCAGCATGGCAGGGTAGCCCTGTGAATCACAAATTCGAGTGGTGTGATCTATTTTCTGCGTTATCTAGTTTTATTTATAATTCTCCCAAATCAGGCTGCATTGTAAGGGTTATAGATTCCTGCTTGGGCTTGAGATCCTCTAAATCATAGACTCGTTGCTCCACTTGGGAGATCCGTGCTGTGAGCAGATGCATATTGGCGTGAATCTGACTTGATTGTTCGTTCATTTTTCTGTGCGCTTCATCTTGGGAAATTTTCATTGCCCTTGGTTCTCCTAATATCTGATGCAGGATCATGTCCCTTGAGGGCGCCTTACACATCTCGGAAGTTTGCAATACTGTCATCACTTGTGGCCATGCAAGTTCAGATTCTGCGATAATAGTAGGGCTATTTGTCCCTTGGGAACTTTCTTGGGAGCTTTTGAATGCCTTCTGCGATGCTGTAGTGGACAACGACATTGAGGAAGCAGTAAAAATTTGTTGTGTCTCTATTGAATCTTTACTATCATTGCTATCATCACTTGTATTTTTATGCTCGGACAGCAGGTTTGATCCTTCCTTTCGTGTCTCCTTAGAACCAACCACCGAAAACATTGGGTAAGTTGTCCATTTCTTTAATATTGCGCTATTGCTAAGCAAGGATCCATGTATGGCATTTTTAAGCTGTTCCATAGGATTATTGTCTGAAGTCTTCCCTTTTTGAAACCCTCCTATAGTGGACTTGGGTGAAGCGGTTCAGGGATTGTGGAGTTAGTTCTGTTAAATTCATTACATCCTTCTCCGGCCAAGAGCAGCCTGGCATATCGATGTCTCTGGTATTTGTGCGCCTCTTGCCTGATGTAATTGATGGTCAGTCAATCAATCAGGAGAGATGATCTGTTGCACCATTTCTGAGGTACTAGACCCTTACCCCAAGGTGGAAGAGGTGTGGCTATGATGCTTCGCACTGCGTTCCGTCTTACCGAGCGATCGTCTATATATCGCGCTGTCCCTTGACAGTCGCTTCATTTGTCACCAAGGGCAGAGAATAACTGCTTGTAAAGTAGGTATACATCAGTTGTCGAGAGTAAAAGCAAAAGCTCAGTCTTAAACTGACCAGAAGAACGCTGGGGGTTCCCTAAAGGGTTACAAGCTGCATCCGTAGCTACATGGACCACCTACGCAACACTCCCTTGGTTCACCTGGAAGAGTGCCTATTGCACACACACCCCTCCCCCCAGGCTGTACGGCTGTCAGGAATCGGTACTTGTCAGTTCTATTATTTTGATTGCACTGCTATATATGTCTTCTGCCTTGTGCTGGCTAAATAGAAAGCCTTCTTGCTGCGTAGTCAGCTGCCTTCGTGTTACCTACTTTGCTTACTCCCATTTAAGTCATCTTTAATTTTTTATAGCCCCTTCCTTGAGCACTGGGGTTTATGTTTTATTCATTTGTGCTTATTTTTCCCCTCCCACAGATTTTGCAGTCCTGGCAAAAGTGTGAAATACTGCCATATATGCGCTGTACATTTGTTGTACCTTATTATCCTTTGATCTGGAGTCACTACTCGCCAAACATGTAGTGTTACACTAATACGTGCTGATACAGGGAAAGAGGAGCCTGAAAACACAGTACGAAATACAATGCCTCCAGTAACTCACCAAGTGCCGTTGCCCAACCCTCTGGCGATGCGTGTGGTGTTCCACTGTAGGTTGGAGGGTGAAA
Organism: Calotriton arnoldi; assembly: GCA_963921515.1. Taxonomy (NCBI): domain Eukaryota; kingdom Metazoa; phylum Chordata; class Amphibia; order Caudata; family Salamandridae; genus Calotriton; species Calotriton arnoldi. The sequence goes on from CAWUFW010003647.1 coordinate 1,339,672, forward strand.
GGAGCTGGTGAGCTACGCTGCTGCAAGACCGATTCACTCTGCAATTTCCTGCCGCTGACCGATCATCCTGGTTCGCAGCTTTGGCTTGTGGCTAAAGACGTGCCATTGATTCCTCTCTGAGCAGATCAGTTGAATTTCTCTCACCAGATCACGAGTCCTCAATATAGGGGGAATGAAGGACAAAGAAGCTAGGGAGCAGCCGCAAAGGCACTGTAAAAAGCAAGCAAAACTCGAGCTTCCCTGGTGGCAGCGAGGTACAGCGCGTTACCTACCCGCCATCTTCGACGCCATCAGTCACCCGGAAGCAGCCTCAACCATGAGCATGACAGGTGCTCTACATGGTTTACCTCCCCACCAGTCGTGGCCGGCATGACTCGCGGGTTGGGGGGCGGGGGGTCGCGCGGGGAGGGGGTGTGGGGTTAAATTAATATAATTTTTTTTTAAAACGTACATTCGCCTCCGGTCCCGGACTTCTGCGTCTTGTCTCCTGCTCTTTCTGCTCACAGGAAGCAGAGGCAGGCAGCCTCCCTCTCCTCCCCTAAGCCAATCAAAACGCTGCAATGGCAGCATTGTGATTGACTAGGACGCCGTCCTTACAGGCGTCTATGGGGAGGCCGTTTTCTCTATGCAGGCTGCGCAGCAGCCTACATGGAGAAAACGGAGAGTGCTATGACTGGTTTGGTCGGCCCAGGGGCCGACCAAACAGTCAGCGCCCATAACATTGGGCTAGCCACTCCTCCCTGACCCGCCCACCTGCCCGCCCCCAACCAGGCACACCCTTCTTCTGCTTTCTCGCAGTGCAAGAACCAGAAAGGTAAAATGGTATTTATATCATTTTACGTTTCTGCTTCTTGCACTGCAAGAAAGCAGTGGGGCGATGCTCCGACGCCCACGTGGAGGAGCCGCCCCTGCTCCCCACACTATGTTTTCCCTGGTTATCATTAGTGTGGCCAGTCTCATCACTCTCAGATTCTGTCCTCAGCCTGTCACCCCTATCCTCTTTATGTTCTCTGTTGCAACTTTCCAACATCTTGTCAGTTGATTGTGTTTCTTCTGCTGCTAGCATCTGTTCTTCTCTGACAGCTCTAGGGGTCCGTGGCTCTGCATGTTCATACATCTTTGTCGGAGGAAGGTTTCCAGCTCTGTGTGCATCTTTGTGTCCATAATATACCCGCCTAGTCTAGTCTACGAATAGCATTATTTCTTTGTATTCATATTTAGATGCTTTCCTCAAGATTCTTCCTGATTTCTTCACGTCTACGGCGCATCTCGGTTGCCATATATGAGGTCTTTGTTGTGCTCCAAAAGGAGGGATCGGAGTCAGTGTTCTGTGTGCACAGTTATCAGAAAAGCAGTGTGGCCACTTGGCTTCAGCATAGGCACTGGAAGTAGGGGTGCAGGGGGTGCTGCAGCACCCCAACCTATCCATGCTGGAGTTCAGGAGGCAAATGGGCAATAATCATTCCTCTAATTCTTTTTTTAATCTTGTCACATTTGCTGTGAGTTCAAGGATGTACATCAACTGTCCGGCTTTGTTTTCTGACAAAGTGCTGCTTATTCTTTTAACATAGAGACTGGTGTTTACTCTTGTTTCTCTGACTTCAATTTTGTGGGATTTTGTATACTGAACTATGAAGTACTTTACAATCTTAACTGGCATACAGGGAGTGTGGCAAGAAAGGCTGTAGGATACGTATTTTTTCTAACACACACCAAAATTTAAATACCTGTAAATGAACTATACAAATATTTCAAAATTTATCACCAGTTATGAAAGCACAAATAAAACACATGTTTTGTAATTCTGGAGTGTGATGGAAACAAAGGTTTTAATATGATCAAAGCAAATCAAAACGCTTTACTCTGAGGTGCAAAAGTGATACAATTTAGCTGAAATCCCACACATTATTTATTGTTTGTGCCCCATATAGTTTTAGCAATAAAACTGTATATCTGTGCAAATTTACTGTCCATATCAATCGAAAATGTGATATCAGTAAATGAGATTGCACCCCCACACCAATACTTAAGTGATTTGTTTGCCACAGTGTGCTCTAACATGCACCACAGACTACACATCGCACCCGTACCACCCTCATGTTGAATGCGTGTAGCTCATTTCCTACACTTGTGTGATGCTAGGATTTTTCACAAACCCCATGACTTCAATGATGTAACATTGATGGAAGGACCCCTACTCTGAAAATTGTTCCTGCACTACTGGGCTTCAGGGTTTCCATAATCATTTTTTTAAAGAAACATTTCTATTGAAGGGCCCCTAGTCCCCTCTCGAAACCCTAAAAATACTGAGATTGATTCTCCTTGACCTTTCCTTCACATCTGTCCCGCAATACTGTAACCTGTGTGCCAGCTTAGTAGATTAGTAGATGTTATCCCTTTCTTTTGCAGTTTCTTCACGTCTGTGTGTAGATGTTCCACATTTATTCAGTTTCTTGTACTCTGTCCGTCAGTGCTCAATAAGTTGGCATCTACCGATAAATTGTCAATTTTGTTTTCCACCACGAGCATAGAGTTTCAATGGCTTGCAATATTTGTGTTGAGTAGGGCTGTGATTGCTGTTCCTGCGACTGCAATTGCACCATTGATCCTGTCTGGGCCTGCTGCATATTGGTATTTTTGTCCCTTAACCATGCTGCCTGCCTTCTGTTAGCGGTCGCAAGCAACCGTTGCTATAGTCAGACTACTCTGGTTCCTATTTCATTGTCTCTGCCAATAAGAGCCCAGTGGTGTGCCAGGTTCAGTGCTAAATTTGTGAAAGAATAAGTACCATTGCCCAAAGCCCTGCTCAAGAGCCTGTGGCTGCTACACTAGAATGTTGTTGTGAGCGAATGCCAAGGCTGCGTATTCTTAAATCCACCTCATGCCTCTTTAAACCACTACCAGGCACTCCCTGCCCTCTTATCTCATTCTTCCGGGGTCCTGCTTTCTCCCTTTAGGGACAGTTTTGCCGTCTTTCTCTCCCTCCATCTTTCCATTTTCTATGTTTTTTTCGCTCTTTCTCAGTAAATCTATGATGCCGAAAAAAAAGTGCTGATTCACAAAAATTAGTGCCAGTGGCCCTCACCTGCAATTACTGCTCAAATTAAGTACTGGCAGGTTATTCATTTACATCTGCCTTTGAGTATGCTCCACTGGCACTCACGAAGAATCTCCAACCTGCCGATCCTCACTCCGTACCAATAGCCTCCTCTTTGTCCCAGTACCTTGCATCTTGTGTTGGACACCATTGTCCCAGGCTGTCTAGGTTTTTATCATGCATTCGTCACACGGTATGCATTCCTTAATTCACCTCTGCCTGAGGGGGCGCTAGAGTGCAGACTGCAAGATGGCCGCCACCCTGTGAGGCTCTGCAGCTATCCTGGCTGATGAGGGCTGAAAGCCCGAAACCGGTTCTAGGATGCTTGTTTCCGGTCCAGGGAAGACATGGCTTGGCAGTTCAGTCTGGACTGTTCCCATGAGGCACAGGGTCAAGACTGATTTGCATACGGCTATGTCTGAACTGGGGTGGCGTGGTGAAGCAAAATAACGATGGATTAAACCCAGATCTGTGACTGGGGGTGAATGTTTGCCAATGTGCAACATTCCGTCCATCATCTTGTGTGTTTTGCATTTCGCCCTAAGTGGGAAGGTTATGCCCAGACGTGGGTCCCGTGCTCACTACGCCACTGGAGTCAAGCTATCCTGGCTGATGAGGGCTGAAAGCCCGAAACCGGTCCTAGGATGCTTGATTCCGGTCCAGGGAAGACATGGCTGGCAGTTCAGTCTGGACTGTTCCCATGAGGCACAGGGTCAAGACCGATTTGCATACGGCTATGTCTGAACTGGGGTGGCGTGGTGAAGCAAAATAACGATGGATTAAACCCAGATCTGTGACTGGGGGTGAATGTTTGCCAATGTGCAACATTCCGTCCATCATCTTGTGTGTTTTGCATTAAATAGCTGTGCCCAGGACTGGGTGGGTCGCACGGTTTGAGCTGCAGATGAGTGGATGAGGAGCCACAGGAGCCACTAGGGAAAAGCAAGATGGTGGCTCCGCAGTGATCAGACCAAGTGCGGCCGAGCTGGGAGCGCCGTCCGGACGCCGGAACGCGATCTGCTGCCTCTTCTGGCCACAACTGACCAGCCAGATACCGAGAGAGGTGTGCGGCGCTGCCTGATGCCATCATCTGTCGATGGCCTGCGGTGAGCCGCTCCGTGCATTGCACAGGAAGACAGAACCGGCGGAGCAGAAACACACGCGGGGTGCCGAGGTCGGCTCTGAACTGGACCGGCGCTGATCGAGGAGGTGGTGGTACCCCGATGGGCCCTGGCGCACTTTGACGAAGGTAAGACTGAGGACCCCACCGGGCGTGGCCAGAGTACCTGTGAAGCCGCAGCAACATACTCGGCTGCTTCTTCCCGGCGACCCTAGCGGTGAGACGACCGGACGTGGCTGCGGGGAGGCAAGCTGGGAGGTCACCCAGCACTGCTCTGCACCGCGCAGCAGAGCAGCCCTGACAAAGTGAGGTAAATTGGTGGTACACAGCGAGACTCGGGAAGAGGCCACGGGGACTGGGAGGAATGCGGCCCCCCCTCCCCGGTCCTGCTGATTCCTGAGATTGGAGGGCCCGGCCCGCTGGAAGTTGGCACAGTCAGAGCAAAAGCGGGCCCCATGCCCTCAAGACGGAAGGTGAGGGCAGCAGCGGGAGGGAGAACCGACAGCTATAAGCGCATGACCCCCCTTCCTTGAGAACACTGTGAACAGGTTGTGGGACCGGAGTGGGGGCACCGAGGGAAGAGTGGCCCCTGCTCTGCCCTGAAACACACATCACACAGCAGCGTGAGCGGTGAGCACGCCAGGGGGGCGGGCAGTGGAGCTGGGTAATCTACGGCTGAAAGGCCCGACTGCGTTGCCCTAATGGGCGCTGCTGATCTGGCTGCTCTACGATGGGACCTGCTTGCAAGGGATCGGTGCCGGGCCTGAGGCGAAATCCTGGCTCCAGTGAGAAGAGGGGGGGCCCCATGAAGGTGGATACTCTCCCCCCCACTGTGCCAGATGCTGGGTAGGGTGCCTGGACAGCTCGTGGACCCCCCGGGGAGAGCTATATCGTCACACCCGAGCATGCCAAAACTGTAGGCCCCACGGAACGTTGCAACTCCGGAAAGAGTACCTCACCACCTCACCTTCCCCCTCGCCGGGTGTGAGACCAAGCTAAGACACTGCCCTGGTCTGGCAGGTAACACCGTCACCACCTTGAGGGGAACACTACCCACGCAGAAAAAGCTCCTAACTGCCATGACACCCACAGGGTAGATACACTGCAAACAGATACCGCTATCCTGGCGAAGCACACTCCCTGAGGAACTGAAACGACTGCACACCATGGGTAAAGCAGATGCAAGGCAGCCGAAAATATCCTTTGAACAGTGCAAGACACCCTGAGGGGGCACCCCCCCAGAGGAGGAACAGCTAGAAACAATCATGGAACCCACATCCACACCAAAACAAAACATTCGCAAAATGTTCAAGGATCTAAAACAATCACTATCGGCCATTGATCTCAAAATTGACTCCATGTCAGATCGTCTGGACCGGCTTAAGGACAAGGTTTCAAACCATGACGAACGCATTGCGGAGGTCGAGCAGCGCACTTCTGCACTAGAAGATGAGGGGACCACCACACGAGAAAAACTGCTTCATACGGAAAAAGTCTTGGAAGTTATAAGAAACAAGAATGAAGATCTAGAAGCTAGGTCAAGACGCAACATTCTGCAAATTTTGAGTATCCCGGAGACCACAGCCATGACCCTTGTTGAGTACTATGTTGAAGAGATGCTCCGGTCCCTATTCGGAGACTCTTTGTCTGTGGTCTGCATAGTTGAGCGGGCCCACAGATCCCTTGGCCCAAGGCCCATTCTGGGAGCCCAGGCAAGACCTATAATCGTGAGTTTATTAAATTATAGAGACCGTGATGTTGTACTGCGCAAGACCAGGGACCAACAGGAAACGAGATATCAAGGCAACGCTGTGTCCTTCTTCTCCGATTTTACTTTAACTGTTCAGGCTGCCAGGAGAGAGTTTGTGCCGGTGAAAAGGCTGCTGCAACAACAGGAAATCAAGTACTCTCTGCTTTACCCTGCAAAGCTCTGAATTTTTCACTCCGGCAAAACCACGTTCTTCACGGATCCCAAACTTGCCGCCAAATTTGCACGTAGTCTCAAGCAATCCAAACAACCCTCATGTGCAGATAGAAACCCAGCGAAAGACGACCCTCTCAATGAAAATGACTGAGAATCTGGGTCAAACAAGATGCTCGTTGTGCTCTACTTCCAATTAGCTGATAGAGAGAAGCCCCCTCTTGCACCTCCTCCAGGCTGACTTTCCCCCTTGCAATAACAGTTTGGTGACTTAACATGTTTGCCCGGATGCCTGTGGGGATCTCTCTCCCGGGCGCACCTCGTCCAGCCACCTAGCACCCACCAGCTGGGATGTGCCTAGCCCTTAGTGCTCCCCTCTGGGCTGAGTCCTATGTTATTCCTAACAGTTGGCCACTTGGGGCCGGTTTGGGATAGGGGTTTCACCTTTCAGCCATGTTGGGCGGCTGTAGTGGGTGGGGGGTGGGATTTTCGGGTGTTGAGCAGCTTAGAATGGCTGCAATGTTTCTGTTCTCTCTCTCCCCCCTCTTCTCCCTCTCTGGCCTCCCTCCACCAGGTGCCTGACACTGTACTGCCACTGGCGCACAAGGTACAGATTGATTGTATGTACGGGCGCGACTGTTAACAATGTGACCACAGTGAAAGCAGTGACGTGGAATGTTCGTGGTCTGAACGACTGCAGAAAGGTACGGCTGGTCACAGCGTATCTTAACCGCCATGGTGCGGATATTTGCTTTCGGATTTTTGCTATTTGCACGCGCCTGCGAACGGGATGATTAGGAGAGAAATTCATGGCCGGCTACTCAAATTATGCGAGAGGCACAGCTATCATTCTCAGGAAGGGTCTCCCTTGGAGCACGTGTACCATGCTCTGCGACCCCCAAGGGAGATATGTAATAGTTGCAGGGGTGCTGGGGGGACAGCCGGTCAGGCTGATATCGGTATACGGCCCTAACGCCGACGATCCACAGTTCTTCAGTGAGGTGTGGCGACTGACAGACGCTGGGACCTGGCACTATTCTGGAGGGGGGAGACTTCAATGTAATGTTAGATCTGGACAAGGACAGATCAGGAGACTCCCGTCGGCCCCACTCGCGGGCAGTGGAGCAGCTGCAGGTTCTCATGGCTGAATACGAGTTGGTGGACGTTTGGCGCCATCGCTACCTGCATAGATGGAGGGCACATGCGTATCCACAGCAGGCCCCACCTGGTCCAGGATTGATCACTGGCTAACGTCACGGGACGTAGATGCATGGGTGTCTGGCGCTACCCACCTTGCTCGCACCCTCTCCGATCATGCTCCAGTGTTACTTGAGTTTTCGTTGCCTGGCACTCCAAGTAGAGCCTTCAGCTGGAGACTCCCCACCGGCGCACTCCGGCACCAGGTCTTTAAGGAGGCGATTCGCTCCGCCATAGTGGAGTATTTCAACATCAACACTGGCACGGTAGATTCTCCCTCCACATTGTGGGAGGCATTCAAATCTGTTATTAGAGGCAAGTGCATCGCCAAGCAGGCGATCCTTCTGTGCTCGCTAAGAGGGGATCTCAGACGCCTCGAGAGAGATACGGGAGCTAGAGTCGGAATATTACACCTCTAACCAGTTAGCGACCCTCGGATGCATCAAGGAGAAAATCGTAGAATTTGAGGAGGCAGCCCACAGAAAGACGCACTAACTGCGGAAAAAAACACGTGCTCGCAGCTATGGCGAAGGAGACCGAGCTGGGAAAACACTGGCGGGCCTTTAAAAAAAGCTGTGGGCTAGCGACTACATTAGCGAACTACGCACTATAGACGATGGAGTAGTGGCAGGGCAGGATGCTGTACAACCCGAAATGCTATCCTTCTACTCCACACTTTAAGCCGCATGCCAATTGGACGCACACCCCGATCTGACCCCCTTCCTAGACTCGAATAAACTACTATGGCTAAGTAATGGCCAGCGCAGATACCTAGACGAGCCGTTCTCGGTGGAGGAGGTGATTGGAGTGATCCGGGCCATGCCCGGTGACAAGGCCCCGGGGCTAGACAGGCTTACAGCTACGTTCTGCAAGGAATTTGCTCCATTGCTAGCGCCCCACCTCCTCAATATGTACGAGGAATCACTGGAGCGGGGCACACTCCCCTCCTCCCTTCGAGAGGCGTTAATTGTAACTATTCTCAAACCAGAAAAGGACCCGCAGCTCTGTGACTCCGATAGACCGCTGTCAATCATCAACCTGGATCATAAAATCCTTGCAAAATTGATTGCTACTCCGCTGCTCCCTCTGCTGCCCACAGTACTGAGGCCTGACCAGTGTGGCTTTGTCCCCGGCAGGGGCACATCCTACAATCTCTGCACTTTTTTTGCGACCATGCAAGAAATAGACCCCTCTCTTCCGGCTGCTGCTATTTTTTTGGATGCCACCAAGGCCTTCGACACCTTGGAGTGGCCGTATCTTTTTGCACTCCTCTCTCGCTTCGGGGTCAGCTCTTCCTTTTTAAAAAAGATGCTTTGCTGTACTCTACCCTGACGGCAAGACTGTGATTCAATGGCGTAATCTAACCTCCATCCCGGTGGACCGCGGCACGAGACAAGGGTGCCCGCTCTCCCCCCTCCTCTTTGCCATGGCCATGGAGCCACTGGCTGCCAGATTAAGGCAACATCATGCACAACGTGGCCTCGCTTTCACTCCACGGGTAATCCTAGTGTCCATGTATGCTGATGATGTGACCCTATATGTTAAACACCCGGCTGTGAACCCGGGACCCCCTAATCCGCGAAATTATTCGGTTTGGAGGCCTATCGGGCATTACCATAAATTGGGGGAAGTCAATTATTTTCCCGTTCACCCCCGCTACTGACCAGGTCCAGTCGGAATTCCCACTCACTTGGGAAGAGTCCCCGGTGAAATACTTGGGAATCTGGCTCAGCTGGGATTTTGGAGAACTATGGCATTACAATTATGGTAGGCTTATGGAATGGCTAGAGAGCAGGCTGAACCGCTGGATGATGCTCCCATTGTCTCTAGCGGGCCGACTTGCCATTGCCAAAATGGTGGTGCTTCCCAAGTTTTTATATGTTTTGGTCAACCTCCCACTTCCTCTCTCTGATGATTTCAGGTGACGATTACGCTCGAACCTGATAACTCTCGCTTGGGCAGGGAAGCAGCCCCGAGTTGCCTTGGAAACCCTAACATTGCCGTTCGAGCAAGGAGGCCTGGGAGCCCCAGACATGGACTTATACTACAATTGCGTACAGGCTCAGTTTGGGTTTCACTGGATATACCCGACCCAATTCATGGCACACACCGCCCCCGAACACAATCAGGCAGATCCGACGCCATTGCATATGGCTCTTTATAGACCGCAGGCCCGGCCGCGCGCAGAGGTGAACACGGTTGGCTGCACAGTATGGGTGTGGCAGGAACTTAAACGCAGAGCGTGCCTTGAGACACTATTTCCCCCTCGATACCACTACCAAGACACCCGGCATTACCCTTCACTGCTGAGACGGGTGTATGTCAAAGACTACGGAAGCTTCGGCTCCACACGATGGGTCAAGCATTCCCTAACGGCACCTTTATCTCCATAGACAGTGCACTCGGGGATGAGGACTCAGGACTGCTATACAGATTGACATACTACCAGCTTAGGGCAGCTTTGCGCTCACTCTTCGATTCCTTCCCGATAGCACCGCCAATGTTTCAGGTGTTGGAAGAGTTCCTGAGGAACCCGTCACCACGTAAACTTATTACTCGGCTCTACTCCGGTATGCAGTGCAAGGCACTGGTAAGTGTCCCCCCAGGCACAGCGCGAATGGGAGGAGATTCTGGGAGCCCCCTTGGAGGAGGGCACATGGTCGTACTGCTGCACGTAGGCAAGGGAGATGTCACCTAACTACAGGCTGAGGCTAATCCATTTTAAGTTCATACACAGACTGTATAGGACCCAAGTGTAGCTGCATAGAGCTGGCCTGAGTGAGAACACGCGATGCATGCGGTGCCGGGCTCCGGAGGCGTCCTATCTGCACTTGGCCTGGGCCTGCCCAGACATCGTGCGCTACTGGGGGAGTATTTTCTATGTGCTGGAGGCGATGTTAGAATACAGATTTAAGCGCTCCCCTCTGATTGCTTTACTCGGATATGTGTGCAAGGTGCCAGCAGCGACTAGGAAACTGGCGGCCATGCTCTTGCCTCTGGCGAAGCGGCGAATTGCGATGTGCTGGGGCCGAAGGCGAAGCCCACGTATCATTGACTGGCTCAAGGATGCGGCATTTTGCCACAACCAGCTGTCTGAATTTTGGGAACTTATGCCTGCACAGGCGCGCCCTCAGGATATATGGGAACTGCTGCAGAGCTACCTTAGATCTCACCCCATTGACCAAACCACGACCCCTATCGCAGGCGAGTAGAGATTGCGAAGGGACTGTGTGCCCCATTTGTGCTGGCTCTGGACAAGCTGGTGCGGCCCACACGTATCTTCCCCTAGTGGCTAGAGAGAACCCCCCCCCTCCTTTTCTTCCCTCTATCTCTTTCCTTCCTGTCTTCCGCCCCCTGAGGTTTGACCGGGGTGGATGCACTTACATTGATATCGGGACACTTGTATGTGCGAATCGGACTCTGGACTGATATCATAATGTACGCTATCGGAGAATTCAACTTGATAATTGTACCTTAAGCTCTGTCCCAATGAATCTATCTGCTATCAATGTACTATGCTGTTGTCTGTTCTCAATGAAAAATTTAATAAAAATAAAAATTCACCTCTGCCTATTATTTCTGCTTCCCAGCACAGTTGCACAGGCACCAAAGCTGGAGGAAAGAGAGGGGGAAGGGCACAGGTTAGCAAGTACAAGCTCCCCTATGTTGTTTCCATTTGACGCTTGAGCCTGCATCAATGCAATTTGCAAAGCACAGAGGAAACCAGCCTTGTCAGTCCTTCAATATTGATGCTTTGGTACCCTGTGACTGTTCTGTTCATTGTTGGTTTATCCCTCCGAGTCTCACCCATGCTGGTGAAGAGGCCAATGATCCTTGAGTACAGTGTTTCATATAACTATTGTGTGATCTGTGACTTCTTGCGATGAGCACTGCAGGGCGCAGTTCCTATATCACACAAACCGTGGAGCAGGGCATCTTCATTTTACTGTCCAAGCAAGGATCTGCACCACAGGCCTGACTGGGGATCCAAAGCAGCCCTGGCAAACATGCTCAAACCAGCCTCTCTCCCTACAGCTCCTCCTACAATTGTTCTCCTTCCTTCCTTCCATCCATTCTCTCTCACTCATCTCTCGCTCTTTTCTCCCTCTCTGACCGCTTTCACTCCACCTTCCCCCTCCTCCAGGCAGTCCTTTCTCTCTCTCTTGAAGCCTCCATATTCTTTCTGCAATTAACCTCGGAGAACTGGGGAAAGAAATAGAGGTACCAGGCAGGGCCGGCTTCAGCGTTGGTGGCACCTCCCAATCCTTCTTCACAGATTCCATCACTACCACTCTACAATGGTGCCTCTAATCTCTCCTTAGCTCTCCTCCACATTTAATTATATAAGAGCACTACTCTTCCCAATGTAGACTCTCAGAGCGCTTTACATCACAAACATATCATGCATACATAATGAGACATACAAGTATTTCAATAAATGTATAGGAAATGTTGCTTAGCATAATGAGGACAACAAGGTCTAGGAGTAACATTCCATCCATACTGGTAGGCATTATAGGTTAAGAGTGCTTGGTCTGGAGAATTGAAGGGAAAGATTAGCTAAGTTTTTACAATGGGGAGTAACCAAAGTTGCTGCACTGTGTTGCACCAAAAGTACAGAGCACAAAATCACTATATATAAATATATATTGTGCTTTGCTCTCTCATCTAGTGCTGGCATAACTTACGCTGCCTTGCATCAATGCACACACCCTTACACCACAGTGCAAGCATGTTTGCGTGATGTCAAGCTTAGGTTTTATTCTGGAAGGGTACCCCTCCAGTACAAAATCCCATGCTTTGACAAAGGTTAACACTTTGTGACTTTGTGTTTTGCTGTACAGTGTAGCAAAAGTGAAAAGGTTTCGAAAAAAAAACTTTTCTCCAACTTTACTCCTGACTCGAGGAGGTGTATTTTGTGGATGCCAATCCTATTCTACCAAAGTTAGTACATAGGAATAAACATTAAAATCCATGTGTGATGCATTCCAGGCACAAAGTGTTAGTAAATCCACCCCATAAATGTAACAAAATGGTGGGAGACATACTAATAAAATCATAATACTACTAAAGAGAACCCTTTTTAGTAACCTTAGAATAACGAAAGAATGAGTGGAAAAAAACAATAAAGTTCCAAACCTAAGATTTTCAATGTGCATGCAGCACTTTGATGCCATTTCATGGCTCAATTTGCTATTTTAGAAGGATTGTTCCTTATGAACCCCAAGTAGCAAAAGGACCTCTGTGACAAAGTAATCACCCTCTGGCACAAGGAGCAGCCCTGTTGCCCAAAAAAATAGTTTTCATGGGGCTCTAGCCCACCAGGGAAAAGCCAGGTGGGATCAAAGGCCTGTCCAGCCCTGCCAGCACCCTCTCCCTTGCCTTCTCCGCTGTAAGTGCAGCCGACCAGGCCCTTTAGCAGCAGGCAGGGTAGACTCACCCTCACTTTGTGCAGCGTCACCCGGTGTTCTCCATCATTTACCAGATTGGCGCCCTGCTCTCAGGTCCCAGGAGCTGTTATGCCGCACCGTCTTTACCAAGTCCTGGTTCCACACCGGGGGCTCCAGCGCTACTCGCCTGGTCCCGGTGAGCTCCATACAACAGCCCGCCTCTCCACTCCGTGCTAGCTGCTTTGTGCCCCTAGGCCCTTTTCTCCTTGTCCACAGACCACACCTCTGGCAGGACCCTACCGGCAGTCATTCAGCTCTCCTCCTTACATCACATTCTTTCAGCTCCTTCTGGGCAGCATTTTGCTGTGGTTTCTGTATTGGGAAACATGAATATTGAGGTCTGTCACCTTGCCATTTTGTTTTTTTACCAGCATGACCAGCATTTTAATGTCCTGACTACAACAAAAATTAGGAAAATCACCTAAAGCCTGTATTTCCCCCTGATCAGTACAGATTGAAACAGTAAATATAAGAAAGGACCTTAAAATTGCAACTTGCTGCTGGCCTTCATGTTATGTTCATGTTAAACACATACAATATATTACGATGAGGATACCATTTTCATGAATAGCAACTACTGACTGCTCAGATAATTAATTTTAATAGAGGCCCGCAAATAACTCCACCGCAGCCCTGTGTGATTGTATAACCTTACAGCAGCCACACAGGCCTAAAGATATTTTGAGGCAAAGTTTCTGCAGAAATTGAGGCAGGCCATTTAAAAAAACAAACGATGAACTGCAAGAAACATGTTAAGGCTATATTACTCTGTACAATTTTAATTAAACATACATTGTGGAAAATAGAAACAAAATACACTACTTTTAACCTGCACATATTTGACACCGGAGAGCAAATTATACACTGTGCCACACACATTTCGGTCCGTAACAGCCCTCCACATGATCCTTTTACAAAAAGAGGCAACACGTCTAATTTTCAATTAGATGCACCCTAGGAGGGAAGTGGGCAAATGTGTTACTAGGAGCTCTTTGGAGGGAGGAAGGTGAGTGTCAGGCTTGTATTGAAATTGGGTTTCAACTTTCTAGTTGAATGTGATGAAAGCCTACTCACGCAGCAACCACAGTCCTTGTCAGAGTGAAGTCACAAGCAAGCCCTAAATTAGCCTGTGCTCAACCCTGGGGTAGCTTGGCACAGAGCAGTCAGGCTTAACTCAGAGGCAATGTGTAAAGTATTTATGCAAAACTTCAAACAGTAACACAGTGAAACACACCAGATTAGAAAAAAAAGAGGAATTTTTAATAAGTAAAACGACCAAAACTGCAAAACTCCAATGAATAGATCTTGAGATATGCAGGTTTATAGAATTCAGTGAAAATGGCGCCAAAAAGCACAAAGCCCCAAATATGGATATATGGTCGCATTAGACCTGGACCGGGACAAAACCACACAGGTTCAGGCCAACTTCAATGAAGCGTGGGCCGGCTACAGGGACCCAGTTAGACTTGCTGGACAAAGTACCTAAGGGTCAGGTTGTGGAGTGTTGTGAGGTTCGGCGCAGAGGATGCTTCGTACAGCCAAGGTGATTTGTTGGTTCTGTGGAGCTGCGGAGTTGCGACACAAGGTCCTTTGTGGCCGAGAAGGATCCCATCGACGAGAGCTTGCGATGCTAATTTAGGCACCGAGAATGTGTGCCGCAGTCAAGCGATGCGTTGGCTTTGAGGAGCTGTCCTCAACGAGAGATGCAAGGTCCTGCATCTGAAAAACTTTGCACAAGCGGCAGTTGTGATGCGGCTGTGGAGTTGAATGTGGAGTCCTTTGCATTGGGAGAACCCTGGGAGCAGAGGCGATGCACCCATTCTGCTCAGGATTGCGTCGCGCAGCAGAGGAGATGCATTGATTCATCTGGATCCACTGATGGGCTAACAGAGCACCTTCAGGCCCACTTCCAAGGGTCCAGGACTGGGGTTGCACCACTTGACAGGTAGGAATCAGAGATGGCAGAGATCAGATGCTCGGTTTAAGGTTGTTGGTGCCTTCTGTCCCTGAACCTCTAGTCAGGAGGCCAGCCAACTAGCCCTTGGAGTCACTTTGGGGTCCTGAGTTCCACAGATGCAGGTCCAGCCCTTCTCACCCAGGCAAGAGGGAGCAGGCAACAGGTCAGCACAGCAGGGCAGCAGTTCTTTCAGAGCAGCAGTCCAGCACAGTGGCAGTCCTTTCAGAAGCACAACAGTCCTTCTTCCTGGCAGAGTATCCACAGGTCCAGAAGTGTACTGAAGAGGTGGTGTCTGAGGACCAATATTTATACCTGGTGTCTTCCTCTTGAAGGTGGGAGAGGCTTCTAGAGGTTTCCCTTTGATGCCCCCAGGGCATCCTGCCTCCCCTGCTCGGGCTCAAGACTAACTACAGGGGGTATGCACCCATTTGTGTGGAGGCAGGATGCTGCCTATTCAAGTGTAAGTGGGGCTGTGCCCAGCTCCGCCCTACCATCGTGCCATTGATGTCCCATCCAGACAAACCTAAGCTCTCTATTGTGTGTGGCTGTCTAGCAGGAATGCACAAAGCCTAACTGTCAGCTACATCCAGTTATGTGACCTCGGGACAGGCTACAGGCACTAAATGGCTAAGGCAGGGAAAGGACAACTTTCTAAAAGTGGCATTTTCAAAATTATAATTTAAAATCCGAGTTTAGCATAAGAGAGGATTTTTCATTACAATTCCAAAGACATCAATCATGAACTGGTTAATAAGGTAACGTCAATTTTTTCTTATGTAGGAGGTAAGCCTTGCAGTAGCGAAAAACAAATTTAAGAGTTTTTTACTACCAGGCCATGTAAAACGTGAAAATTACATGTCCTATTTTTGAAACACCCTGCCATGTGGGCTGTTCAGGGCCAACCCTAGGGGTGACTTATATGTATTAAAAAGGAAGGTTTGGGCCTAGTAAAATGTTTATTTTGCCATGTCGAAACGGCAGTTTAAAACTGCACACAGAGGATGAAATGGCAGGCCTGAGATATGTTTAAAGGTGAACTTAAGTGGGTGGCCCAATATGTGCTGCAGACTCACTATTGCAAAAACAAGGTGAAGGACGGAATGCTTGAATTAATCTCAGCCAGTGGCAATTGCTTGGGCCTCATCCCAATCCATTGAATTTTTGCCCACCATACCACCTCAGTTTGAACCCAGCCATGTGCAAATAAGTCTTGACCCTGCTCTTCATAGGAACAGTCCAGCTCAAACTGCCAGGCCATCTCTTCCCTGAAATGGAACACAAGCAACCTAGGACTGGTTTCACCCTACTGAGGCTCTTCAGCCAGGTAGAGTTTGGTTCCATTCGCACAGTGAGCCAAGGACCCTTGTTGGGCATACCCGGCGAACTTAGGGTGTCATATGCAAAAACAACAAGGTAATGGACAGAATGCTTGAATTAATCTCAGCTACTGGCATTTTTTCGGGCCTCATCCTAATCCATCGTATTTTTGCCCACGATGCCACCTCAGCTTGGACCCAGCCATATGGAAATCAGTCTTGACCCTGCTCCTCATGGGAACAGTTGAGCCTGAACTGTCAGGCCAGGTCTTCCCTGAACCGGAACATAGGCAACCTAGGACCGGATTCACCCTACTAAGGGCTCTTCAGCCAGGTTTTGCTTGGTTCCAGTGGCACAGTGAGCCCGGGACCCAAGCCTGGTCTGATTCAGGGATGACCTGGCTTGGCAGTTTGGGTTGCACTATTCCCATGAGGTACAGGGTCCAGACTGATTTGCATATGGCTGGGTCCAAATTGAGGTGGCATGGTGAGCAAAAGAATGATGGGTTGGAGTGCTACCCGAGGTATTGTCGGTGGTTAGACTTATTGCAAGCAGCCTCCCATCGCCTTTTGTGTGTTTTATGTACTGCCCAAAGTGGCATGAGTATGCCCAGACATGGGTCCCATGCTCACTGTGTCACTGGTGCCAAGCTGTACCTGGCTGATGAGCCCATAACTAGGGCGAAACCAGTCTTGGGTTGCTTGTGTTCTGGTTCAGGGAGGACCTGGCTTGGCAATATGGGGTGGACTGTTCCCATGAGGAAAAGGTTCAAGACTGCTTTGCACATGGAAGGGTACAAACAGAGGTAGCATGGTGAGCATGAGCAATGGGTGGGAGTGCTTTCCCGAGCTATTGCCAGTGGTTAGGCTTATTGCGAGCAGCCTCCCATCACCTTTTGTGTGTTTCAGAGACCCACTATTAGCATTTAATTTACAGGCCCTGGGTACATGTAGTACCACTTTACTAGGGACTCGCTTGTAAATTAAATATGCCAATTGGGGAATAAGTCTATGTTCCCCTGCTTTGAGGAGTGAGTACACACACTTTAGCACTGGTTAGCCGTGGTAAAGTGCAGAGAGTCCTAAGGCCCGCAAAAACGAAAGCAGTAAAAAATGGAGGAAGAAGGCAAAACATTTGGGAGAAGACCACCTAAGGCTGACAGGTCTAACATGCCCCCCCCCCAGCTGAAAGTGGGGAGAATTACCCAACCTTTTTGAGAGTTCTCATCACTAAGGCAGAAGAAGCAAGATAGACCATCAGCTTTGGAGTGATCTGACCCAAGATGGTGTTTCACCGTAAAGTCCAGTAATTATAGGGAGGTGGACCATCTCAACAGTATGGGATTTTCACCCCTCATTTGCATGAGCCATCTGAGGGGCCTTTGGTCTGTCTGAACCTAGAAGTGAGGCCCAAAGAGGTATGCTCTCAGTTTCTTCAGTGCCCAGACCACAGCAAAGGCCTCCTTTCAATTGCACTCCACCTCTGTTACTGCGAAAGTAACCTCCTACTAATGAAGGCTACTGGTTGGTCTAGGCCCTCCTCATTTAACTGTGCTAACACAGCCCCTATGCCATGGTCTGAAGCACCTGTCTGCACAATAAAGTCCTTAGAGAAGTCAGGAGCCTTGAGTACAGATGCTGTACACATGGCCCCCTTGAGGGTGTCAACTGCTTTCCGGCAGGCCTCTGTCGGGATCACCTTTCTGGGCTGCTTTTAAAGTCAGCTCTGTTAAGGGGCAACAAGGTGTCCTATCTCTTAACAAAACTCCTATAGTATCCTGCGAGGCCCAGGAAGGCCCTCACCTCCGTCTGTTTTATGGGGTTGCCAGCCCAAGATAGTCTCAATCTTGGCCTGGAGGGGCTGCACCTTGCCCCGCCCACCATGTGGCCCAGATATACCACAGAACCCTGCCCTGTCTGGTACTCACTGGCCTTGATAGTCAGGTCCGCCTGCTGCAGTGCCTGAAGCACCTCTTGGAGCTGAAGACAGCTATGTCGTCCAGGTAGGTGTTACAAAATGCCTCCTTCCCTGCTAGGACCCTGTTGACAAACCTTTGGAAGGTGGTAGGGGCATTCTTTAAGCTGAAAGGCATCGCCCTTAATTGGAAGTGAACCTCTGGGATCGAGAAGGCAGACCACTCTTTTCCCTCCTCAGTCAGAGCAACCTGCCAGTACCCAGATGTAAGTTTAAAGATACAGAGGAACTTGGCAGCACCAAGCCTGTTGATGAGCTCATCAGCTCGGGGAATGGGGTGGGCGTCAGTCTTCGTGATGGAATTGAGTCCCCTGTAGTCTACACAGAACCTAAATTCTGAAGTAGTGCCCGGTGGGCAGCCTTGGGTGCCAGCGCCACATGGCTTTTGGAGGGTTCAATCACCCCTAAAGCCAAAATCTTGGAGACCACCTCCTTGATACTGGTCCTCACCTTGCCTGACAGCCTGTAAATGTAATTTTTACCAGGAAGACTGTCTACAGTTTGTATGTCATGGGCACACAAATGTGTAAGTGAGGGAGACCAGAGAGGAAAACTGCCCAGTAACTTGTGACAGTCACTCTGCTGCTCTGAGATCAGAGTAGGGGGGAGGTTGACACCCTCTACTGACTCATCGTGCTCCTGGGCAGATAGGAGGAGTTCAAGGAGAGGTTCTCGCTCTTCTTCCACCCTTCATCTGTCACCAGGAGCATGTTGATCATGGGCCTCTCAAAGTGTGTTTGAGGCGGTTCACGTGGAGCACCTTTAAGGGGCTTCTGGGGGTGTTGAGATCCAACAGGTAAATGGACCCCCCTTCCTTTACCTCATATGGGTCCGTCCAGAGATCCTGGAGAGCTCTGGGCTCCACATGCTCCATAACCCACACCTACTCGCCAGGTTTAACTCTACCAGATTGCCCTTCTGGTTCCTGGTCGTACTATTGCCCTTCTGGTCCCTGGTTGTACTAGAGTTTCCTGACATTTTAACTGGCCTCATGATTGCTTTTTGCCTTGTTCCAGAAGCGTTGTATCTTTTTGAGGAGTGCCAGCATGTAGCTGACCACATCCTGAGGGGGGTTTCCAGGGAGCTTGCTCCCACTCCTCTGACAAGGATGAGAGGTACCCTAACAGGGTGGCCATAGAGGAGTTTGCAGGGGCTAAACCCATCCCCCTTCTGTGGCACCTCCATGTGGGCAAACAGAAGGCATGGCAGGAGGACATCCCACTTACGCCTCATGGGCTCAGGTAGGCCCATTATCATGCCTTTGAGGGTCTTGTTGAATTTTTCCACAAGCCAGTTGGTTTGGGGGTGATAGGGTGTGGAGAACCTGTAAGTCACTCCACAATCATCACTCATGGACTTCATGTATGCTGACATAAAGTTATTGCCTCTGAAAGACAGTTCCTCCTTGTGGAACACCACACAGTTCAGATTCTCCATCAGGCCACGGCCACCGCAGATGCAGTTCCTGACCTGAGAAGAATGACCTCTGTGTAGCAAGTGGCATGGTCCACCAAGACCAGGTTAAACCTGCTGCCTAAAGCTGTCTTGGGGTCCAAGGGACCAACAATGTTGATGCCCACCCTCTCAAAGGGAGTGCCAAAGACAGGTAATGGGGTCAGGGGAGCCTTGAACTTTCTCCCTGACTTCCCACTAGCCTGGCAGTTGGGACAGGACCTACAGAATGCATTTAAGGCTGTCTTCATTTGGGGGCAATAGAAGTGGGCAACAAGCTTGGCGAAGGTCTTGTCTTGCCCCAGATGTCCTGCCAGGGGAATATCATGAGCCAACCCCAGTAGGAGTAGAGTGAAGTAGTTCCTCATAGAATAAAGTATAGTGAAGTGGGATGAAGCAGCATAGAGGCAGTTGTGTAGAGTGACGTAGAGTGGAGTAGTGTCATACAGTGGTATGGAGTAAAATAGAGTGCTGTATACTGATACTGACAAGAGTACGCTTTGTAGAGAGTAGCGCTATAGAGTGCAATAAAGTGTTGTAGAGTGGGTTGCAATAGGCTGTTGTTGAGTGGACTACAGTGTTGTCGAGTGAAGTACAGTGGAGTGGCGTGGAGTGGAGTCGGGTAGAGTGGAGTGGCGTACTCTGGAATTGAGCAGAGTGGAGTGGCGAAGAGTGATTAGTGTACAGTGGAGTGGTGTAGAGTAGAGCGGCATACAGTGGAATAGCGTACAGTGGAGTGGGGTACAGTGGAGTGGCACAGAGTGGGATTGCATAGAGTGGAATAGCATAGAGTGGAGTGGGGTAGAGTGGAGTGGAGTTACATAAAATTGAATAGCGTAGAGTGGAGGGGCATAGAGTGGAGTGGCATGCACTGGAGTGTCATTGACTAGAGTGTCATAGACTTCAGTGGCGTACAGTGGAGTAGCGTAGAATGGAGTGGGGTAGAGTGTAGTGGTGTATAGTGGAATAGCATACAGTGGAGTGGCGTACAGTGGGGTGGCTAAGAGTGGAGTGGCATAATTTTGAAGTTCTCTTTTAATAGAAATTTTGAATCTGCTTGAAAGTGCATTAGTGAAATGAATATGAATGGAAGCCAACCTAAATACAGAATTTGATCAGGGAAACAGGGATTATGAAATCTTGAATTTGCTTGCTGAAAGAGCAACATGTGCACATCTACCTAACAATTTCCAGTTGATGGAAGTCAACACTCGACTCTTCCAGTGCTTTTCCTTTCCTTTCCATTTGTTACGGAGTCACATGAATTTAAAGGCAATTGTATATTTTCCTGTGTTTAGCATTAAAAGTAAAAGGGTTTCTGTGTCTATTCTAAGTATACACATGCCTGTTAGTAAGTACTCATACGGTTATACTAACATTAATGCAGTGGTTCATTTTTTTGTAAAAAAATGTACATTTTTCATGCGATCACACGGCTTCCACATAAATGTGATGACGTTTCTTTTTATTACTTATATTTGTGGATTTCATATGTCATTCTCTTTGAAGATGTGTCACTTTTCCAATGAAATTAAAGATGGAAATATATACAAATTTGTGTTTACCCCATTTCACCTAAATTATGTTTAGCTACCATCACGGTCTTTCTTTATACTAATAATTTCAAGTCATAACTGTATGAGTAAATATTGCTTCTCCATTCACATGACTGGATTACACTACTTAAACTCTTTAGTATTTAAGATGATCTTACTCAGCTCTCTTATTCTAAATTTAAACAATTTTCTGCAACAATTATAGTCTCGTACTTCCAAATTTGTAACTGTTTTACCTCAGATTCATTGATGAAATGGTGAATTTATATTCTAACTGAGCTTTACTTTGTTCACATTATTTGGAAATATACCTAATTTCTACTGCTGCTTACATCAACACAGTTGTATTCGAGCCTAGGGGCTGTATTACAGAACGTGCCCATGGGCGCAACGGACATTTGTGCCTGGTTTGCACACCCCGGGGCACGTTGGTATTACAGAAGGCGCCGCAGATGCTTGTGTGACCCCTTCTGTAATACTGAAAGTGCTGGCACACATGTAGTGCCAGTGCATTCTCAGGAGGGCATTCCCTCATTTGCATGGGAGCGTGGCCCCATACAAATGAGGGAATCCCTTTGCCTCTGCACCTGCGGCGTATTATAGACGCAGTCCAGTGGCTAAGAAGCTGTCAGGAGGCGCAATGGCAGTGCACCACTTAAAAGGTGGTGCACTGTCAGTGCGCCCGCTAATGGCAGCCCTCTAGAAGGGTAAAAGGGGTCCTATGGGCCCCCCCCCAGACATGCCGTTGCAGGCAGGTGCAGTCACTCACTGCAACCACCTGCTAAGGGATCTCAAATCCCTTGTTAAAGTGCAGGCGGGTTGCCACCTGCACAGAAAAACATGGAGCAGCTTTTAAACAGCTGCTCTGTATTTCTCTTGAATGTGCTGCCTCGAGGGAAGTGCGAGTTTGTGGCTGCACTGAGGGCAGAGCCGTCTTAACGCATGTACACGCTGGGCGCTTACCCGGGTACCCCACAAGCCTAAGGGCCCTATGCAGACCAGAATCTAACACTAATTTTCAGTTAAACATTTTTTTTCCTGTGAGTGGTTGTGTATGCAGGGCCCAGTGCTCTGATTTGCCCGAGGGCCTATAATGCTGTTACGACAGCCCTGCCCGAGGGCAGTGCATTCTCCATGATAGGGCACACGTTCCCTTTTTGCACCGGCACACCTGCTTAAGGGTGCGCCATGGCGCAAACAGGAAAAGTGCGCCCTATGTGTAATTGGGCCCCAGGTATACAAGATTACCTTGGCCCTTGGTTGATGCTGCTAGTTTATACCTCTTCTGAATATTTCTTGAGCTTGGCACCCTTGCCACCACCCCTGCCACATCAATGTAGCTCTTTCAGCAGCCAAATTCAAGATTTCATAATCCTTGTTCCCTCATCAAATTCTGTGTTTAGGTTGGCTTTCATTCATATTAATTAAATTGTTGCACTTGCAAGCAGGTTCACAATTGCAACTAATAAGAATAAATTTATCATTAGCCATCTAATCTCAATTTAAGCAATAATTTTGCAAAGTTTTGAAATTTTTCATTCTGGTAATCCATGCATGTGCATCATAAACAGATAAGGAAAACAATGCGCCTTCCCCTTTGCTTAGTTCTTGATTTTTACCACATCTGTAAATTCACAGTAGCTCCTTCCTTAAGAAAATATTTTTGGGATTAAGATCTTTCGTTTTCAGTTTCCGTGCTAAAGTCGAAGTGATCATATAGTAAGCTTTCATCAAACTGTCTGGGGCTATCTGGCCTTGATAAAATCAGGCTTGGGTGAAATTTTCATTATGTCGTTGTAATCTTGCATAATTATTGGCATTTCGTGTTATGCTTGTTTCTCAAAATTCCTGAAACTATGCAATTGCGCCTGGTGGCGGAATTAAAATTTGTTCGCCCAAAAATCCTATTGTGGCAGCATAGGAATAACGCAGATGATCAGAAAAGAACTGGCAGTTGCTCATTGCACTTTCTTTGTACTATTTTATTTTGGCTCAAAATTGGAAGCGAGGAGGCATTTTGCATGAAAATATAGTGCTAAATGCCAGGTTTCCATTTTGCATATTTGTTTCAAAAAATGTAATCACACAAAAGGACAATTCACAAATTTCACACAGCCCTAGATATCAGTGCAGTTTCCGCACCTAAAAATTGTTACATGTCTTATTGCCTACAATTCCCAGCAATAAATACCTTGTCTATGCCTAGGATAGTTTGTCAGAAAGTATGTGATTGTATATTTGTTGGTTAAATACAGTTTCTGTTGATTGAAAAGTTGTGTATTGCATGTTTTTGCTTTATTCTTGCGTTATTTTTTTTTTAACATTAAAAAAATCCATGAATTCTTATAGCTTTTTTTCCCACACAGGTAACATTATGACTGTTCGACGTTACTCCATTGCTTCAACTGTTCATTCAATCGCCAGCAGCAAAAGCAAACTTGCTAAAAGACATTCTCGCATTAGCCCTCTTGAGGGGAGCCAACCTGACTCATCCGCAATTATAAATTTTGTGAAAGAGGATGAAAGCATGGCAAAAATTCCTTCTCGTGCTTCAACGAACAGCATCAACAGCACCAGGTCACTTCAAAAATACTTGTACAAGTGCAGGTGAGATGGAGTGTACCTCAATAAATCTGTTACTGATAAAAAAAATATAGGTGAATCTTAATGCCTTTTGGACTGCCGCATAATCTGCATCAGTATTTTAGTTTTCCGAGTAAGTTTTTTAATTCAGAGAATATATAGAGCTTTTTGGTGCAAGATTGACAGCGATATCATTCACACTACAGTCAGAGGGCAGGCTTTGGCCGAAGTAGGGACTTGGCGGCATATTATCAACGGCCAGCGATAATTATCGCTGGCCGTGCTTAGCGATATTTTTCCTATCGCAGGCTATCTCTGGAATTTATCGCCCTGGTAGCGCGTTATTAACAACGCGTTACTCCAGAGCGATAAAATTCCAGAGATAGCGAAGTTATCGCCGTTTTGCAGGGAACATCGCTGGTTTTCCAGCGATGTTCCCTGCAAAGCGGCGATAGCTTTGCTGATACGACCCTGTGGTCGTATCAGCATAATCCACCCCTATGTCAAACATAGGTAAGTCAGGATTTTAGCATACGTTAGATTTTGGCAAAAACAGCCGTTTTGCCAAAATCTAACGTATGCTAAAATCCTGTGAGCTGCCTTGTAAATATCGCGATGTGAACATCAGCGATATTTGCAAGAGTAGTCCATCCGAGGGTCACGCCCAGTGGCGCCACTTTGCATCTCATTAGAGATGCAAAGCTGGAGTGTTAAGGAAAGAGCGCTACGGCAAGGATTCACGCGATAAGCGTGACCTTGCTGATAAGGCGATAAAATTATCGCCGCTTTTCGGCCGAAAACGGACGCAAAAGCGGCGATAATTTTAATGCGCCGCCTTGATAATATGCCCCTTGATGTGCAAAATTACCATGCCCAAAAAGTGATCTCAAACTGCGCTCCAACTTTTTGCGAATGGAAAGGAATTTTGCAAACCGACCTATGTGATAATAGATCGGTTTGCAAAATTCTGAATCTTGGTCGGAATCAGACCTACCTCATCAATATTCATTAGGTAGGTCATAAATTGTGGATCACTACGATTGGTTGCCATTACGGAGATGGTGGCCTGCTTGTGTTAGCAGACCACTATGTCTGTGATCGTATTTTAAATAAAGTCATCTTTTTTTTTTTTAAAGCAGCTAGTTTTCCTTATTTAAAAAGAAAAGGGTTTATGCTTGTTTGTTTGAAAGTCGGCATTGGGCCCGTGGACCACTGCCTACTTGCACTTCCCATTTGCGAATGGATTAACATGTTTTTTGAGGTGCCTGTAAAATGCCAATGTTTTGAGATCAGATTTCAGTTGCACAACATTGAAATACCTTAACAAATAATTTGGACGGAACACCCTAAACACGCCCCTACCAAACAGCAATTTGTTATGAGTTTCTTAAATCATTTTGTGATTCCTTAATGTATTATCCAATTGGAAATTGAGTTTAGTACAAAACAGAAAGCAACTTTGCTGTCACAAACACTGGGATTTTGCAAATCACAGTCTTCTGGACTACAAAATGGTATTGTACATTAGGCCCTAGATACGCTATCACTGTTCCAATCAATTCCTACATTATGTTAATGTTGTTTCAGGGAAGTGATGATCTGAATCAGGTGTTGGGCAGAGATGTGTTCCGGCCCCAACTCTGTTTAACATCGTTGGTCTGACTTCCCGGTTACAAGCCCTGAAAATTAGCAAAAGACGAGTCACACCACCCATAACATTAAAGACGCTGCTCACATATACAAGGTGTTGGGGGACATTTTCAAAGTTTTCACGCAGTGCAGCACAGCAACAAAAGTTGCTGCTTTGCATTGGGTGAAAGGAAGAGAGTAGAACAGCCTAATATCTGCTAAGATATGGAGCTGTTTCTCTCTTACCCTGCGCTTGTGCACTTTAGGCTGCTTTGCGCCAACACACACACCCATGCAGTAGTAAAGTGCAAGGTTGTGCCATGTTATCAAGCAGAGGTTTGAACTGGAAGGGTACCCTTACAATACAAATTTCTATGGGGCATATTTACAAGGCCCTATCACCACCAGAACGTTACTTTTAGTGACGTTGTGGTGGCGATACGAGCTTCAACCTATTTAAAAGGCAGCATTAAGCCACTTAGGGCCAGATGTACGACTGTGACAATTTGCGACTCGCAAATTGCGCTCGATTGCGAGTCCCAATTTGCGAGTCCCAAAATGCCATGTACAACAGTGTCTGAGACACTGTTTGTGATTCCCAATGGGGTCGCAAATTGCATGCCTCATGAATATTCATGAGGCACTCGCAATTTGCGACCCCATTGGGAATGGCTGGCCCTCACAGGGATGGTGGCCTGCTGGGCTCAGCAGACCTCCATGTATGGGACTGCTTTTAAATAAAGCAGTTTTTTAAAAATGCAGCTTGTTTTCCTTAAAGGAAAGCGAGATGCATTTAAAAAAGAAAATGAAACGTTTTCGTTTCATTTTTAAGGAGCAGGTTGTGGTCCCTGGGACCACTGCCTGCCTAAAAATATTTTCCCCTGCATTTGCAAAGGGAAGGGGTCCCCTGGGGACCCCTTCCCATTGTGAGTGCATTACCACCCTCTTGAAGAGGGCGGTAAATTGTGAGTGTTTTGTGACCGCAATTGCGGTCGCAAAACATTCATACATGGGGTAGAGAGTCGCTATTAGGAAGGGACGTCCTTGAACGCCCCTTCCTAATAGCGAGTCGCAATTCCTATTTAGCGAGTCGCAAATAAATTGTGACTCGCTAATTAGGAATTGTACATGGCCCTATTTGTTTTTGAATGCGCAAACGGGTCGCTAACCCGTTTGCGCATGCAATTTAGGGTCGTACATCTGGCCCCTAATGTGGCTTAATGCTTAATGCTGCCTTGTAAATAACAACACCAAATTTTCTAAATTCACAATGAATGCGATTTATTTTCAAAGCATTAATCACTTCCTAGAGACAACGCAGTTGTTCATACATGTGGAACACGATTATATTTGCAAAAATGGTGCTCTAGTGTGGGGGAGCGGTAGGGGTGTTCTGGATCAAAGTGAGTGAGTGAGGGTAATTGATAGGGGAGAGTTAATGTGACATATATACATTAAATTTACATAGTGAAACCTGTCCGGCCTATAACGGGCCAAATATTCCAGTAAATACACATAGCACTATAGAGACACTGATAATGAATTTCAGTCGTCAGAGCTTGTATAATGGTATGTAGTAGTCAACGTTTCGACCCCTTAAAAATTCAAGGTGATTCAATCCTTAGTGTGGAGTCTTCATCAGGACAGTGCCAAAGAGCACCCAATCTGGCAAACAGCACGTAGAATCAGGCTGTGAAGTCAAGGAGAGTGGGCTCCATAAAGCTCTAAACAGCGGGAAAACCGTACGGTCATGAGTACACGTACGAACATCCATGGTGAGACTGTGGGTCAGCAGATCCGGAAGGTTGAGGATTGCCATTTGACGGAAGGTTGAGGATTGCCATTTGACTGCGAGGGATCTGCTGACCCACAGTCTCACCACGGATGTTCGTACGTGTACTCATGACCGTACGGTTTTCCCGCTGTTTAGAGCTTTATGGAGCCCACTCTCCTTGACTTCACAGCCTGATTCTACTTGCTGTTTGCCAGATTGGGTGCTCTTTCGCACACTAGAGCACTATTGTTGCAAATATAATCGTGTTCCACATGTATGAACAACTGTGTTGTCTATAGGAAGTGATTAATGCTTTGAAAATAAATCGCATTCATTGCGAATTTTGAAAATTTGGTGTTGTCAATGCCACCATCTCTTTCGTATTGTTAAATTGTTGCTACTGTGACCAATTGTTTATTGTACTGCAGTTTTGACCCGGGTCAGGTAGCATTTCGGGTAA
The DNA here is from genome assembly GCA_963921515.1 of Calotriton arnoldi. NCBI lineage: Eukaryota > Metazoa > Chordata > Amphibia > Caudata > Salamandridae > Calotriton > Calotriton arnoldi. The sequence continues at coordinate 1,367,159 of CAWUFW010003647.1, forward strand.
CCCCATTGATACTTAACAGCCTTGTAAATAAGGCACCCTTTCACGCTATACTTAGCGTGAAAGGGGAGGGCAGTGGGTGTTGCGGTGGGCGTTCCACCACAACACCCATTGATTTTGACGCTGACTCTTATTTACAAGGGTGGCGTAAATATGGGGCAGCGCCAAAATTAAGACCATAAAAAACCTGGTCTTACCCTGGTGAAACTAGGAGAAATGCTCTATTTCGCCTCGATTTTGCTGTTTCTATGTGTGCTGCATTGTGCAGCACACATAGAAACAGCAAAACACCATTGATTGTTTATGTGCAGAAAGGTGTCCTTCCTGCACATAAACAATCTTGAAAAGATGTGTTGCAACTTCTATGTGTGCTGCATTCTGCAGCACACATAGAAGTTACTAAACGCCATTGGTGATTGTTTATGTGCAGGAAGGGACACCTTCCTGCACATTACACAATCTTTCCCTGTAAGGCAGGCACCCTTGCACAACGGTGCAAGAGTGCCTGCGTTGGTGCTAGGCAGCTGCAATTAGCGCCAGCGCAGGGTGAAATGCAGGGCTGCACCGTATTCTTGTATATACTGCGCAGTCCTGCATTTCTGAAGTGGTGGAGCGTGGCGTTAAGCCAACAAGGCTCCGTCACTTCATTGTGAATATGCCCCTATGTTTAGACATAGTTTAACACTTTTCACACTATGTATGTGTGCTGTACACTCCTGCACACATGCTAAGTTAGAAGATCTTTGGTAAAAGAAAACTCTTCTCAAACGTTCTTCCTGTCGCAAGCAGGTGCTAATTTTTGACAGAAAGTCCTGTTTACCTTTTTCAGTAGATAGGGCTATTCATTAAAATCCATGGATGGTTGCATGGAAACTCCCATGTACCACCCACCAATACTGGTCATTGCTTTAGGGCTAATTTCCAATGCAAATCAGAATTTGCACTAGAAAGTAAATCCCAATACAACCCATTCTGTCGGTTTGCATCACTTTCTCAATTATGCTCTCAATATATTCCCAATTTGTGTGTAGTAACACCACAGTACTTTGAATAATAAGCAAGTGTTAAATGTGCAGGAAAATGCTTAGCCTATCTTTAAAACTGCTTTTCCACAGATCGTGCCAATTCTAAATGAGTGGGTAATGAGATTACTGCTTTAGGTAAATAAATAGCAGTTAGTTTTGTTATTAAGGTTAAACACATTTTTCATTTACACACATTTTGTGAGAAAGTGTAAATTTCTAACAGGTGGGTGGCAGCCAGCACTTCAAGGATATCCTCCCATTTGATACGGTCATAAAAGCATATGCCAACCTCAAACAAACCAACTAGAATGTTAGTGTCAGGAATTGGGTTATGGTTGAGGGGGGTGAAACCCTACTCAAGCAGGAAACACAAACCTTGTCAGGATGAAGTAACAAGCAGACCCCAAATTAACCTGTGCTCAACCCTCCTGTACCTAGGCAGAGAGCAGCCAGGCTTAACTTAGAGGCAATGCGTAAAGTATTTATGCAGCACTTCAAACAGTAATAAAGATAAAACATAACACAAGAAAATCCCACACTAATTTAGAACAATAGAGTACAGTTTAATAAACCAATCAAGACCAAAACAACAAATATGCAATCAGTAGAACCGGAGATATGCAATTTTGAAGATTAAAGTGAAAATAGCATCAAAAAGCACAAAGTGGCAACTGTGGTTATCTGGTCGCGATGGACCAGGACAAAGTCACAAGTTCAGTCTGACCATGATGGAGCGTGGGCCGGCTACAGGGACCCAGTTAGGCTTGCTGAACAAGAGTACCTTACATCCTGGTTGCAAAGTGATGTGGAGTTTCGTGTCGAGGATGCTTTGCGCAGCAGAGGCATTGTGAGGTCCGGGTGAGGAGATGCATTGTGCAGCGGCGGTTCCGGGGAGCTTTGAAGTTCGAGGCAATGTCCTTGAGATGCATCATGCAGTGGTGGTTTCGATGGGCTGCTTTGGGTGAAGTGATGTAATTGCGGGGAGTTGAGTTGGCTCTGATGGACTGAGATGGGCGCTGCGAAGTCCTTTCATTGGGGAAGTCCGTGCAACAGAGGCAATGCGTTGATTCCGAGGGGGATACATTAAGCAGCAAAGGCGATGTGCTGGTTCTGTGGGAGATGCGCCGCTCCATGGAGGAGATGCGTTGGATCTACTGGATCCACAGATGGGCTGTCAGAACACCTTCAAGTCCACTCCAATGGTCCAGCACTGAGGTGGCTCAACTTGGGAGGGTGTTAGGACTCACAAATTGCATAAAACAGGTGCTGGGTGCAAGGTTGTTGGAAGCCTGTTATGTCCCTGAGGCTTCTGATCAGAAGGCCAGTCAATTAGCCCTTGGAGTCGCTTTGGGGTCCTAGGTTTAGAGATGCAGGTCCAGTCCTTTTCACTCAGGCAAGAGGGAAGTAAGTCAGCAGGTGAGCACAGCAAGGCAACAGTCCTTTAGAGCAGCAGTAAAGCAAAGTGGCAGTCCTTTTAGCAGCATAGCAGTCCTTCTTCCTGACGGAGTCCACAGTTCCAGAAGTGTACTGAAGAGTTGGGTCTAAGGGTCCAATATTTATACCTAGTGCCCACTTTGAAGTGGAGGAAGCATCCTGAGGTTTCCACCCCCCAGAGGTGGCAGGCATTCCCTTCCTCCCTGTTCTGGCCCAGGCTTGTCTGGGGTCACAAAAGACCAGTGTCAAACCCTTTGTGAGAGTGCTCAGGCAGGACCTTTGTGATGTGCAAGTGTGGTAGGCGACAGTTCTCCCCCTCGTTAACTCAGAGTGGCCCATCCTGCCAACACCTAGCTGTGCTTTGACTCACTGTCTGGGAGCAATACACAAAGACAACTGCCAGTTATACCCAGTCATGTGACCCAGGAACAGGCTGCAGGCATCAAATTGCTAGAACTAGAACAAGCCAACTTTCGAAAAGTAAAAGGAACAAATGATGTACGGAATGCTAAACAATGCAAACATTCACCCCCAGTCACAAATATCTGGGTTTAATCCATCGTTCTTTTCCTCACCACGCCACCCCAATTTGGACCCAGCCACATGCAAATCAGTCTTGACCCTGTGCCTCAAGGGAACAGTCCAGCCCGAACTGCCAAGCCAGGTCCTCTCTGGAACGGAAATAAGCATCCTGGGACCGGTTTCGGGGCATCACCCCTCATCAGCCAGGCTAGCTTGAATCTAGTGGCTCAGTGAGCACGGGACCCACGTCTGGGCATACCCTTTCCATTTAGGGCGACAAAAGCAAAAGGAATAAATGATGGACGGAATGTGGCACTTTGCCACTGGATTCAAGCTAGCCTGGTTGATGAGGGGTGTTACCCCGAAACCAGTCCTAGGATGCTTGTTTCCGGTCCAGGGAAGACCTGGCTTGGCAGTTCGGGCTGGACTGTTCCCATGAGGCACAGGGTCAAGAGAGATTTGCATATAGCTGGGTCTGAACTGGGGTGGCGAAGTGAGCTAAAGAACGATGATGGATTCAACCCAGATCTGTGACTGGGGGTGTCTGAAAAGTTTCAGCGCTCCTTTCATCATCTCTTTGTGTTAACTTTCAAAAAGTGGCATTTTAAGAATTATGATTACAAATCCAACTTTACCATAAAAGAGAGCTTTTAATTCAAATTCTTTAAACACCAACCTCAACCTGTCTACCTGCTCACCATTGGAAAAGCTTATTAAATGTAGTAAGGTAACTCCATTGTTATCCAGTGGGAGAAGTAGGCCTTGCAATAGTAAAAACAAATTTAGGAGTTTTTTACTACCAGGACATGTAAAACTTAGAAGTACGTGTCCTACCTTTTAAATACAGTGCACCCTGCCCTCTGGATTATCCAGGGCCTACCATGAGGTACCTTATATGTATTATAAAAGGTCTGTTTTGCCATGCCAAAATGGCAGTTTACAACTGCACACACAGTGTGCAATGGCAGGCCTGAGAGATTTTTAAAGGGCTACTTAAGTCGGTGTCACAGTCAGTGCCGCAGGCCCACTAGTAGCATTCAATGTACAGGCCCTGGGTACAAGTAATACCACTTTACTAGGGACTTACAAGTAGATTAAATATGCCAATTGGGAGTAAGCCAATTCTACCATGTTTAAAGGAGACAACACAAGCACTTTAGCACTGGTTAGCAGTGGTAAAGTGTGCAGAGTCCTAAAACCAGCAAAAACAAAATCAGCAAAACAGGAGGATTGAAAGCAAAATGCTATGACCGAACCACACCAAGGATGCTAGATCTGAAAGTTAGCATAAGATGTTTATGTTTATATATCAACAATATGGGTAAAATGTACCATGCATCATCTATGTTGCATAGTCCTTCTTAACATTTATCATTTGAGCATATCATACAATCAGTGCAAATAGTTATCACAGGTACTTTTGTTCCTCTACCAGGCATTTAAAAATAATATAATAGTTTAAACAAGTAAGTGAGTAAATGCTTTTCTGTATGATTAATTTAAATCTTCACAATAATAAAAGAGGACTTAAAATATACCACATAATAAGTACCATTGGAAAAAAAAAACTGATGTGGTTAAAATTGTGAATTCACATGCCAGTTTTGAAGCAGCATGTCGAGTTTGGCTGCCTGGTCGGTGCCACCTAGTGCAGAGTGGAGGGGTGATTTGCCAGGTTAAACCTAAGACATGGATATTATGACCACATTCGAGTTCAAGCCAATGTACAACGTGTCTACGGTGTAAAGGCACAGTCAACCAGCCCCTTTTCTAAAGGGTCGACCAACCAAGGATCGGCATGCCAAAAAAAGCAAGTGCTTAGCCAACGCCATTTCTACTGCCACCTTTTCAGTGTCACATTAATGCAAGTCTGGGATGTTAAAGTGCAGAGATGGTTTTAAAGTGCAGATATTATGGCTATGTGTAAAATGCCACTTTCAGTTTCATATCGGCCAATGTGACATTGAAAAAGAATAAGGTGCAAGATTAGATCTAAAGTGCAAGCATTGTACCAGCATATCGTTTTTCACCAATCATAGTAGTTGCCTTGTTGGTAGTTGTCACAAAGTTCTGGCAATAAGTAGGATAACAGTATTCCGTGTTCAGTCCAGAATGAAAGGTGACTTGACATGGCTAATCCCAACCGGAAAGTTCTAGTTGTGGATGATAGATGTTATAGTCTCTAGCAGACTTTAAGTGCTGCATGCCATTAGCCATTCCCCAGTTATGGAGTAATACTTTGCAATTATTGCCAGTTCCATTGGGACGTCACCTGTATACGCCTTGCATAATATAGTCGCTAGCAGACTTCGAGGGTGCATGCCCTTAGCTGTTCCCCTACTATGGAGTAGTATTTTGCCATTCTTGCCAGTTCCATTGGGATGTCATATGTATAAGCATAGGTGACCGCATCCCTACAGGACCTTAGTTCATACTTTAAGAATAGTGGCTTCAGCAGGATGCGTCTATAGGTTGTTAACGTGGGGTAGCAGCATAATAGATGGCACATGGACTCAATTTCACAATGCAGTGTTGCTGCCCTCAAATTTTGGACTTCCAGTGCACTCGAAATTCCCATAATGGTAGGGCCAACAATCTCATATAGAATATATTTTTGAAGGCAGTCCTGCCCAAGGAGGCCTTCAGGGAGGGCTGAGGAGCTGCAGCCTCGTGTGATTGAAGCAAGCCCGGAACCCTTAAATAGTTTATACAAACAAATGTGTGGTTTTGGTGTAAGGATAATACATTTGCAGAGGTTATACAGTATCATACATAAAAAAACACATTGTGATGATATCGAAAGAGAAGTAATACTCTCCAAAAGTATTTTTGTACCTTAGGGGAAAAGAGACCAGCACAACAAAGACCAAATATGAAAGGATTGAACACACAGTGAATGCAATTATGTACAAACATATCTAAGAATATTAAGTGGAAGTTTGATGTATTGCTCAAGAAGATCTGGAAGAGAGTTAATATAATAGAGATTTCAAGAAGATGAATGACCCAACAATCTTGGTAGAATTCAGAGAGGTATGTTTGTTTCTAAACCACCCAGTGAAATGTCTACTGTGAGTGAGAAAGGTTCTTTGACAGTATTTGTATCCTTCTGTATGTCCCCGATATCAGATTTAAGAAAGGAGGCTGGTGAATGAGAAGTGAATAAAATAAGCTAACATTTGAAAATGTCTGATAAATGTAATTATCCAGAGGAAGGGTGGCCCTATAAAAAAATAGAGGTTACTGAGATGATACTCATTTTTTTAATAGCCCACATTTTTTATAGCCCCAGGTGTGGGAAAATTGTGAAAATTTGATCAGGTTCTGAAACATGATGAATGTTGGCAGCTACAAAAGACTTCCAAAACTTGGAGACCATGATGAAGAATTTGGTTGCCGCGTGGACCTACCCTTTTACAATCAGAAGTTGCTGATCTGCTATCCATAGGCATTTTGTAAGAAGATAGTCTGATTGGCAGAGCAAAGCCATCCAGGCACCTATAGGACAGACAAAGGACCTCTAAGACAATTTTCATAGCACAGGAAGGCAGTGTAATGAATGTCTTGAAAAGGAGATATGACCTCTTCCCCTCAGTCTGCATACCAGCCTCAATACAACTTCTGCACATTCTGCAGCAGTTAGATTTCATGAGCTAAACTCCAAATAAAAAAACATTTTCATTGTCAATCTTGGAGCAAAGAAGAGTTAAGAAAAAACTCACCACCATAGATTTAATGATATCTAATCTTCTGGAGGTAGCCTCAAACTTCAAGCAATGGGAGAGGAGCTAGCAGCTTAGGCTAGCAGCTTAGCTGGGTCAGAATCAATAGTCAATGATGCCTTTCATATTCTCAAACAGAATATTGGTAATTATGTTTTGGAAAATATATTTTGAATAGTTCATTTTGGCCGGTAACATTGGTCTCAGCAAAAGAGGACTTAACATTTTCAGAGTGTGTAGGTTCCTCCTTTAAGGAATGTTGCAGAATGAAGCTCAAGTGTTGCATTTTATTACACATTGGGCAAGGAGGCCTGATGTTGGGCATTTGGGATGCTAGTTTCTGGGACAATCACGGATAAATACTACATTCTTATGCATATTGGATCAACTGCATTGGCCTCCATGTAATTGAACAAAACACAACATTTATGCAGAGTTGGGCAACCCTCAAATTCAAATTCTGGTTGCAGAATCTAGGGGCAAATGGAGCATTTTAAGCACACTAATTTGGGGATTGTTGTTTTGTACTGGATTCAACAGCACACAACACCTTTAAGTTATTTACAATATTGAATGTTAACACTAGAAAGAACACTATTGTTGATAGGGGTGAGACTGGCTCATGTCGCTGGTATCTCCATAGGCTCTAGAACATATACATGGTTAATTTGACCTCCATGGTAACCTTGAGTTCCAGCATCCATTAAATATTTTTGGTTTTGATATGCATGAGCAGTCACTTGACTTTCAATGCTACCCATAAAGGAAAGTGTCTGTCGAAACTTACAGGAATAGTAATGGATCAACAAGGTCATCATTACGAGCACCCACACCTGCATCCCGTGAGTTTGCATCCCCAGAGCTAAAGTTCAGATTTGCAGTTATTTGTGTAGAACCCTGAGCTTCCACTGAGAAATGATGAATTTCCATTTGGATCAATAATTTAGGGCCTAATTTGTCAGGTAATTCCCCATTCCACCCCACAGTCTATCCAAAGGCTTTAGCGGATTTGAACGTCTTAAAGCTCCATGGAAACAAAACAAGGCCACAGTGTTTGGCAGACTTCATAATTCTGAAGGGCCCAGTAATTCACATTACCAGGAACATTTGGAATTAATGATCCACTCTTAATGAGGGATAAATTGTCCCAAACTGTAGGGGGCACCAAGCAAACAGTGTAACTCAGACAAAATACCAATGAGCATTGATAGCAGCAGATTATTAAATAGAAATATACTTCTGTCTAAGTATTTGTCAATACAGTTAAAGAATGACTTTACTACAACTTGTCTGTACATTTTTAGATGTTTTTAAAGATGGCCGAGTAAGTGTGTTTCAGGGAATTCTGCTTAAGGCAAAGAGATAATGAAATAAAATGTCTTGGAGGCAATTCTGAGTACTATGCTAGGAAGTTCTAGCAGAAATAATGGTACATATATGGAACTGACTTCTTAATAGAAGTAGTGGGATAAAATTAAAAAAAAGGTTTTGGACAAACCGGATTAATCACATTGGTAGAAAAAGACTGAGCTACAATGTTTTATAACATTGTCATCATAATGTGCTTATTGTATTAACCTCAGTCATAACAGTACAAACACAGTCAATCACATTTGTAAACTGTACTGGGCATACATTAAAAAAATAAGATTGATACAATAATATAGTTCAAAGCATCACAAGCAAATGGTGCTTTTTACTGTGTGCCTTCTGACACAAACCTTTGGGTTGGAAGTAACCAACACATGGCATGGAAGAAAATGTCAGGCCATAAATGTTTCCCAAACTACTCAGTCTCTTTCTGGACATTACGCTGGACAAAGACCCACTGGTGTAATATGAACAGACTACTATTACCGTAAAGACATTACCTATATTAAGGAATGAAATACATTGCCTAGGCTGAGCAGTGGTTCTTTTATGACCTGAAGATAATAAATGACTTCTCAACAAGAATCGATTATGCCTTGAAGCTTCATTTTGATATTTCTATGTAGAATTGATAGAACATAGTTACATTGTGTTCTAAGAGGACACTTTCCATGCTTATGTGTATAATGAGTGTATCCCTAAAACATGCTATAAAGTTCTTCTTATGTTGATTATGTCAAAGGAAAATCCTGGAGAGCACAAGCTAAGTGTGATTCTGTCTGATAGAATTAACAGCTAGCCCTATCCTCAAAGGAACTACAGGAGTTCCTGGACTTAAAATAAACAGAGCCCGGAGATAACCATCCTCACTAATTGCTAGGGAAATAGTGGGGGTTTAGCCACAGAATTTAACACCACGGCTGGAAGAGTAAATCACCTTGGTTTGTTATAGGTTAAAATGCAAGACAGCTGAATTGCCACCAGATGTTAATTTATCCCTATTTAAGCAATTAATAGATTGTTTGTATAACAATTTGGATGGGTTGACCATGCCATTGCAAACTGGCTTAATACCTAATGTCCAAAAAGACAGAAAAGCATATCCTAATTAATGCCTAGCCATACATTTCAAATGGCTTTAACTGGATTTATTTTCCAGAATTGTTAGAAATCGGGTCTCTAGTTGGCAGAAGTTTGCACCCTGTCCAAGTAGGGACCCTCACTCTAGTCAGGGTAAGCAAGTTACACACTAAGAATAACCCGTGCTCACCCCCTTGGTAGCTTGGCCAGAGCAGTCAGGCTTATTTCCAGAGGCAATGTGTAAAGTATTTGTACACACACACACACACAGTAACACAGTGAAAACATCACAAAAGTACTCCACACCAGTTTAGAAAAATACCCAATATTCCAGTTTAGGAAAATACCCAATATTTAACTGAGTAAAACAAGACCAAAACTGTGAACATCCAGCATACACAGGTCAAGCAAGGAATTTTTAAAGATTAAATCAAGTATAGCTTTTTAGAAAACAATTGCGTCAACGGGACACTCTAGTCTCGCTTGACATTGACGACCCCACAAAGTCAGTCCAAGGGCCCAGGAGCTGGATTTGGCACCACTTGGAAAGTAGTGCTCTCAGCAGAGGAGCCCAAGTGCTACAAGTGAAGTCTTTGATGGCCCCGAGACTTCCAACAGGAGGCAAGCACAACTCAAGCCCTTGGAGAAACTTCAGAAAGTAGGATGTAGAGAGCAAAGCCTAATCCTCTCACTCCCAGGACAGAGGCAACTGGCCAGCACAGCAAATCAAACAGCAAAGTGGCAGCACAACAGCTCTTCTTCCTGGCAGAATGTCCTCAGTCCAGAAGTGTTCTGAGTGTATGGTGTCAGAGGTCCAGTACTTATACCCATTTTAGCCTTTGAAGTAGGGAGATGTTTTACCTGCTGCTCAGCCAGTGTGGCTGTGGTGACAGAATGTTGGTGTGTGGAATGTTGGTGAGTGTGTGAGTCAGTTGGTGGATGGGCTGAGCAGCAGGAAGGCTGCTCCTGGTGGGGCTCTCTTATTACCTTCTTACCTAATAAACCTACTTAACCAATCAACCTGGAACCGGACCATGCTTTATTTACTACAGGAGCCTTCAAAGAAAAGTCTTTGTAACACACAAGACCCTCTCGTACCTTGCCCTGGCTATAGACACACTACAGGGGGTGGAGACTTCTTTGTGTCAGGACAAGCACAGCCCCATTCAGGTGCAAGTGTCAGCTTCTCACTCTACTCTAGCTCAGGAAGGCTTATCAGCCTGGTGATGGGCCATCAGGATATGCAGGACACACCTCAGCTTCCTTTGAGTGTGCCTGTCTAGAGTGAATTCAAAAAGCCCAACTGTCATCCAACCCAGACATGTGTTCTAGGGACAGGCATAGGCACAGAATGGTTATGTAAGAAGATGTCAACTTTCTAAAAGTGGCATTTTCAGACCTGCAATTTAAAAACCTACTTCATTAAAAGATGTATTTAAATTGTGAATCCAGAGACGCCAAACTCCAATTTTCTTTGCACTCCCAATTAGCAGATACACTTTTACCAGGCAGTTCTAATGCTAGCCTATGGGAGAGATAGTCCTTGGTGTAGTGAAAAATGAATTCCGTAGTTTTTCACTACCAGAACATGCAAAACCCACACGTACATGTCTTACTTTTTAAATACACTGCACCCTGCCCATGGGGTTACCTATGTCCTACCTTAGGGGTGCCTTACATGTAATAAAAGGGAAGGTTTGGGCCTAGCAAGTGGGTGCACTTGCCAAGTCGAAATGGCAGTTTAAAACTGTACACACAGGCTCTTCAGTGGCAGGCCTGAGACATGTTCGCCGGGCTACTCATGGGTGGCACAATCAGTCCTGCAGGTGCACTAGTAGCATTTGATTTACAGGCACTAGGCACACATGGTGCACTGTAGTAGGGACTTACTAGTAAATCAAATAGGCCAATCATGAAGAAACCAAATACCATTACATTTTAGGCATAGAGCACTTTCCCTTTAGCACTGGTCAGCAGTGGTAAAGTGCCCAGAGTCCTAAAGCCTTAAAAACGAAATTCAGCACACAGCCAAAAACAGGAGGTCAGAAGCAAACAGACGGGGGAAACTATGCCAAAAGATGCCAGGTCTAACAAGAATCATAAGCGTAGTTGTTGGTTCATCGATGACTAGGTTATTGCCCCTACAATTAAGAGAAATATGGTGCAGTATTTTAAGCCTCTGAGTTCTCTCCTGCACATGACTGCAGCAAGATGTGTAAATAATCATATTGAGTAGCTGTGATTACCTTTTTAAATAAATCCATTTCAGTGTTGATGCTGCATGTTAGATCAAAGCAAAGTGCACATATTGTAGTATGGCAATAAATGGACGAATAAAAATACATGATTGTGAGCTTTACTGTTGAAGGTTTGGCTTCATTCTAGAAATGAAAAAACATGAAACCCATATATTCTTTACCTGAAAAGTGTACAAGCATAAATGTTTCACAACTAATTGCCATTAAGTTTCTCCAATAATGATCAAAAATCAGACCGTTGATGGTCTGGGTTCTACAAGTGACCTCTGTGAGCCAAATAGGATAGTGAGTTGTCAATCATTAACCAAACAACTTTTTGGCAATCAATACAGCGGAAACTAGTACACATACATCACATGTAGCACCTTGGTGGAGTATGACAAAATATATTTTTATCATGACATAGGATAATGTCATTAAAGATTTGCTGTCCTGCCCATAGACATTTTAATGTTTACAGTCTGTTAAAGTAATGAAAAATATGGGACATGTTGAAACCATAGATAAGGTAGGGTCTGTTTAGATCATGACCATTAGGTACAGTTCAGTGCTTTGCCCTACACGTTTTGTTCTTGTTAGTTAGACAAATAAGGTTTAAAAAAAAACATTTCGCATACAAATATTTTTTCTGCACAAATACAGGCAGGTTGGCCCCAATGCAGTGCGCATCCAATGAGAAGAGCCCTTGGGCAGAGAGTCTTGCCTACTCTCCTGAATAATGACCCGTACGAGAAGTTTTGAAGACCTTCCTTGTGTTTTTCCTCAATTTACAGTTCACAACAGCTAGAAAGAGAATAACAGTCCACAGATTCAAACACATAGGATTGATTTCACAAAGAAAGTAGGAAAAGTAAAGCAAATATACCTGCCTATGTCTGCATGTACTTTTACTACTTTCTGGAATGCCAAACCTTCCCAATGGTAGGCCTGGAAAGCTGCTCCAGGCACATGTCTCTAGGTGTGCTTCTAGCAAATTGATGTGACATTTCAAGCAGGATCCTATTCCAGCTGTGCTGTAGCGCTTCGTAGTAGAGAACACTGCACAAGGGGAGTAGGATAACCTTTGCAAATACACGTTTTCCCTGTAGAGATACCCCTGATTGAGATCCACACCAAATCTGAGGATGATCCATTCCCCATCCCACCTTTGAAATGGATTTGCACCAGCACTTAGCTGAACTGAAGTAAACATCTGAAATTTTCCAGGGTGAATACGGAATGAGCGGAGTTTGTGCCAGCCAACATATGTTCAATATTTGTGGGCTTCAAAAACTGCAGAGGCTAAACACGAATTGTTATGACCACGTTTGCACCCACTGAGTGGTATTTATAGGTGATGAGAAATTCTCACTCCTGGAGAAGATCCTAACACACATAATTGAGTTTATGCCTGCCAGGAATTCCTTTGCGAATCCCTGGTAGGCATAACAAAGGTACATTCGGCTGTCCCCTTATATTTACAACCGAATTTACCTTTGTGTACAGGGTCCACAGTGTGATTGAGAGTTATGTGCAATGAGTGAAACACACAAATGTCTATGTTAGGGGAGAATGTAGTTGGAGTTGCTTGTAAATTTTATCTCTGTGAAAAAGCCATGATGGGAACTGCACAACTCCAGGAAACTTCCTTAAACAAATTGTGTGTTGCTATTTTTGCTTCTTACTGAGGTCCCAAAACACCTCATCATTTTACCATGCATCTCAAACATTTTCTGTCATTCTCCTAGGGGCAATGTCAAGGCTGTCAAGTTCCTTCTTCCAGTGGAAATGGCGTCTTATTCTGAAAACAAAAAATGCCCACAAAACCAGGACACGAAACACCTGAGCACCATTATTGAAAAGGATCCATAAACTGGGGTTTGTGGTAAAATTCCGACTGTCCGTTGGACCTTGAAATAAATTTTAGTGTCATGCTTCACATTGCTGCTAAAAAAGGGGCTATGACAAAGCCGTGTGACTGGGATTAGCAAAAGTGTTTCAGGTCACTGACCGGCTCATTGACAAGAAGACAGATGCCATTAAACACGCGCCAACTCTTGTCAAAGCGTTTTTCCGTCTACTATATCGCTTGCTTCTTCATGCTACGAATTGCATTCTCTCAGGAACCAGTGTGTTTTCAACTTCGACGATCTACAGTGTATAAAATAATTCACCTAGTCAGGAAACCTCGATTGTTTGTCCCTGCTGAATTGTGTTCATAGCTGCCTGCAATGTAATTCAGGGAGATTGTGCATCTTGTAAATGAGTGTCACAAAATATTGTTTGTCTAGAAAATGTAAACATGACTTCACTAAGTAAACATATGTATATATTTAAAGGTACTGAATATTTGGTCTAAAACATAGGTATATTTATTTTAGTCATTTCAATGCATGGTATCATTCTGTATGCGTTTGACATGTACATTAAAGCTATATGTGTAACATAAGACGTGGATCTTGTGATATTTTCGCCTCTTAGGTTCTTCATGTGACCATGAAAGAATCAAATATGTTTGCTCCATGCAAATATGGCTTCTTCTTCCTACAACTCTTTGGTGGGTTGAAAGTTTTTCCAGACAGACCATCATCATCTTCAACCCTATCGCTTTTTTTTTGTAGTAATGGTGATATCCTACAAAGTCAATATTAATTTGTCACACGATGGAGATCCCTATAGCACCAAGAAACAAGTACCTTATTTCATAAATTTAAAAGAAAAATGAGTAGGGCATTATATTAGATATTCATTTGAATGGTGGTTCATCTTGTAATATGCAATTGATTTGGAAAAAAATACAAGGACACGTTTGTCTCATCTGGTTTAGTATGGTTTTTTAAAGGCAAACTGACTTTTTTTGTGACAGGGTTTCTTTTTTTTTGCGCTAGTGCACACAACAGGGACATTGACTACTTAATCCTTTCTGCCATTATCTTCTGCTGTTATAGTTTTTTAGCCCATGAAGAGAAACTATTGACCTCTCACACTTCTCAAAAAATGGATTTTATCCTTTTTTGAAGAGGAAAATTGTGAGATTTGTGTATTTAGTGTTATTCAAACCTATGGTGTGGCATTACACTGGCCTGTGCTGCCCGACAACAGCTTTTCTTTTTTAGCAACTGGTGCCCCGACATGTCAAGACCGTGGACTTTGAGTTTTTACCCCCACTTTGAGTGGTAGGGCAGGAAGGCTCGGCAGCATGTCCAATCATAATTTTCCTTCCTGCATTAGCCATATTGTAGGCTGAAAGTAAAGACTTTGATAACGGTTACTTGCTGGACAGAGCCATGGTGTATGTGTGCAATGTGGTAGGTATTTAAAAAATGCGAGGGAGGCCGAGGTTTGTGCGTGAGGTGCTGTATTTGTGTTTGCACGTCAGTGTGATTGAGATGTGCCTCTCTTGTCCATGACTGTCTTGTGCCCGTCTTCATAGGAGTGTGTCATTGGCCCTCAGCCTGGCTAACAATCTTCTTCTCAGGTGCAATTGTGATCACTGACACCTAGCATCTTGGGGCCCCCCTGATCTCTTATGCGCCACACCAATATTTGGCCATTGCTGACTTTATGGAGTGAACTCCTTCTTTAATGGTAGTGATTCTTGTCACATAGTCGGCATTCATGGCATGAGGGGTGCCCACCCCTGGCATAGTGCTGGCCTTGTCTAATGGTTTCAGGTTTTGGCATATGAGAGAATCAATTATATAATGGAACCCACCTCGGGCAGAATGATGGCATAGTGGTGGTTGTTCTAGTCATTTGGTACACACTTATGGCACAAGTGTGCTGTTCTCTGGCATAATACTGACCCAGGAAGTATAGTAGTAAATATTGACATATTGTGGTCATCTATGGCATGATTGGGCTAACATGCAGCTCCCCTTGCCCAAAAGCAATCCTGCTTTGGTTTTTGGAAGCGAGAGCAGGTTTCCTGCTCTCGCTTCCAAAAACCAAAACAGAGTTTGCTATGACTGTCATAGCAAACAGCAATGTCCCGAGGGTGGGCACCCCGGGACATTGCAGGAGCCGGCCCTGGGGGGTGGTGGTCCCCAGGGCCATCAAGGGCTCCTGGAGGGGGGCCGCGCGGCCCCCCTCCCTTCATTTTCAAAGCCACGGGGAGGTGGTGGTCCCCGGGGCTGGGGGTCCGTAACGGACCCCCGAATTTGAATAAAGAGTGCCTCGGGGAGGTGGTAGTCCCCGGGGTGTGTGGGGGGGCTCTTGCCCCCCCACACTTCTTTTTTTTTTTAAAACAGAGCCCCGGGGAGGTGGCGGTCCCCGGGGCTGCGGAGGGGCCACGTGTCCCCCGCATACAATTAAAAAAGCCCCGGGGAGGTGGCAGTCCCCAGGGCTGTGGGGGCCCCCGTGTGCCCCCTCTATTTCATTTTGGCATTGCCCCCGGCACCTGGCCCACCCAAGGGCCTCATTAAAATGAAGCGCGGGAACCCGCACTTCATTTTTTTTTTTTCAGCAGGATTCGCGCACCCAGCGCAAATTCTGCCGATTTTTATTTTTTTAAATGCTTTTTTTGGCCCAGGACCCCCTGAGCAGGCCTAGGGGGTCAGGGTGTTTCTACCCTGCCCCCTTTTCTTGTTTTTCACCATTTTATTTTACTCTTTTCTTGTGACTCAGTTACCGAGTCACAAGATGGCTGGCAACACATTCTGGTTTAGAGTGTTGGCAGCCAATCAGAGTGAAGCTCGTGCCCGGGAGGAGTTGTGACTCCTCCTCGGTGCTCAGATATCGAAAGTTTTATTTTTTAAATTGCTCAGCAACTACTGATCGGATTTACACCATTTAAAAAAAGGGCTCTTTCTGAACCAAGACCTACCTTTTTGCCAAATTTGGTGTAATTCCGTTCAGCAGTTCGGGCTGTAGCTTTGTTTAAAGTTCCCATGGAAATTAACATGGGGGAAACGCGTTTTGGGACCCCCCCTTTTTTCTCGGCCCCCGCTTGACGAATCACCCCGAAACGTTCAAGACAGGAGCTGACCGAAGCGGGCCATCTTTTTTGAAAATTTTGCAAAGATTCGTCAAACGGCGCCAAAGTTATTCGCAAAACAAAAAACGCTTTTCCTATGAAAACTAGGTTCTAACTATAACTACCTACTGGCGACCGCCAGTAGGTAATAAGAAAAAAATATATATTCCTAGTCAAATTGCTTAGTGAGATTTTGTGATGGACATCTAATACGAATGGATTTCTATCCAATTTTTAAGGAAGTTATGCTTACAAATCGTCACTTTTTCACAATTTTTTCAAAGTTGTCTGGCTGTTTTTTTCACAAAATGTTCTCTCAAGGGAGAAAACCTCAGCCGTCGTTCAATCTGTCCTAGAACTGGGGATTGATTGCATGCTCCACTCATTTGGTGCCATTCATAGCAGGTACTTGCACTAGACCACTTTCAGATTTCATCAGCGACTAAAGCAATAACATGTGCATGTCACCCATCTAATCAAACACATCTTTTCACCCAGAAGGGGCATAATGTTTATTTTAATGTCTAAGTGTGAGAGATCCATCTACTGCTCACGTATTCCCGGATGTTTTTGCTTGTCCCTACCCATTTTTGACCTCTGCTATGTCTGTGTTTTGAAAGTTAGCCAAAAGGCTCTGAGAATGCCTGGGCCCAATATGGGACTATGAACTTTTTTGCGTCGCGCCCTAGAAACTCACTGCCTCATAAACGAGCAGTAGCAGAGTTGCCCCCAGTACCATGCATCAGGAGTGAGTTTATACATCCAGTAGGAAGTTAAAGAGAAGAAAAGGTTTCCTATGAAAACTAATCAAAAGTCATTTTGGCTAGGTGGGAAAGGTGGCATAGTATTATAGAGGCTAATATGCACCTTCTTTTTCTTTCTCCTTTTTTCCTTGTCTCTTTGTAGCGCCGGGACACCGCCGTTGGTGGTAGCCGAGCGCTTTATAAATGTCTTGGTATGGTATGGTATGGTTCCAAAGAGATGTGGTCTCACCCTTATCAAAAGATGGTTGAACAAATGGAAAATCAAACTGAACACAGGCTTCTCGCTAGTCATGACACGTATGTCAGTAAGATGATTCAGATTTTATGTACAGTACTAAGGGCCTGAGTTAGATTTCGGTGGATGGGTTACTTCATCACAATAGTGAAGGATATCCCTTCCGCCGAAATACGAATCCCATTATATCTTATGAGATTTAAATTTCGCCGGACGTGATATCTGTCACCGTTGTGACGGAGTAACCATCCGCCGAAATCTAAATTAGGCCCAAAAATATTGCTTCATTACATAGGTAACATTACTTCCTAACAAGAAGAAACGTTGTCATCTGTGCTGAGTGCTAATTGGAAAATGGATTGCAAGATGGAGGAAACTTGACAAATCCCGAAGCCTGGTGGGAATTTTTTAGCAGTGCTACTCTCCCCACCCCCTCCTCCTCCACGACTGTCTCACTGTTTTGTTCTGAGTTGCTTAGACTCTCAAGGAGAGTATGCTAACTGTATTGTGCTGTCACTTAAGATACAAAAGAGCAGAGGCATACATCATGCTAATATAAATGGCTCTTGGTGAGGTGCGCAGAGCATTTTCTTCAAACTGAGAGACAGGGAGGTTGAAATTAAGCACTAAATATATATGTGATGGGCACGATTTGTGCTGCAATAACGTCCGCTGGTGGTAGGATTTCAAGATTCTAAGTGTGACAGACTGTCTACTTATCAGCAGTGCTTTATTTGCGCTGGCGGTTGCAGGTGGTGGTCACCAGCACTCGATTTTGGGGACTCAGACTTATTTTGATCATCATCAAACTTTGATCCAGAACAAGAGAAAGACAGAATAGTGGGAAAGGTGGAAGACGAGAAAGAAGGGAAACCAGTTACGAAGGATGGAAGCAGAGATGAAAAAGAGATTATGATGTCAGAAGAAAGGGACACAAGGTGGAATTAAGACTAGACAGCCTTGGTAAAATTCAGCAGCACTGACAATGGGCTTTCTAGAAAAACTTTGCACCACTGCTCTTATTCTTTTACAAATTAAACACTGGTTAGTTCCAAAACATGCATGTTTCAAAATCTGCAAATGTCTTGTTCGAGTGAAAAATGCTAGAAATTCATTGTTGTATGCTGTCATCGCCAACAAAATAGGCTAGAAGAGATTGTTGTGATGATCTATGAAAGCCATAGCAAATCCTACTGAGGCATTCTCATTTCTTACAAAAAGGTTTGTTAGAGTCTTTCTAAGGACTGAAAGAACTCTTGGTGCTAGTCACCCTGATCAGGTCCAAAGAATGGAACGACCTACCCTACAATAATGTTAGACCTGTCTAACTGCTGAAAGATGTGCACCACTTCCACAGAAGTAATGCTTGCCACCTGTGTCAACTGGCTTTAAATATTTTGCTATAAAAGATTATTAGCACTCAGAGGATATCCCCCAAATTTCCATGCTCATCTGAGATGTTCAGCTCAGTTCTATTGTCAGATACTGAGAAAGGAACTCATTTGGTGCAAATAATTGTTGCCACTTAACAAACAGAGGGCCTGTTTAAAGTTTGGCGGACCATGACCAGGGACATTCATGCAAAGCTGACCACACCTTGCACCATTTCCAATACTCATATCCAAGAATCAGGGTCTCATTTAGATACTGGCATGTGCTCTAAAATGAGAACAGATTGTGCTACTTCAAAAATACCGGTAAATTGCAATTATATATAATCTATGCATGAAGCATGAACTGCACCATACATTCGTGTTTGCTTTAAGAACATTCAAAAGTCCTACAATTGCTGATTAACATCAGGTGTACAAATCTGTTAATTTACAGACAGTTGTATGACATAACATAAACCACAAAAAAGTGTGGAACTCCAGAAGGTCCCTACGGTAAAACCGTGAGTTTACCTCTACATCCCCCACAGGTTAGGGTGCGCCTTAGCGTGCGCATACCGCCGTGGAGGATCGGTCCTGACAAATGCTTCGAAAATTGCACTTCTGAAGCAGAAACATGTTGACCACCTTTCACACTTAGTTTAAATTGGATGTGCGTGGTCAATCTAGCCAGTTAATAAATATCCACATCACTTGTTTTTAATGATACCTGGTTTTCCACCATTAAAATTCTTCTGGGAATAAACCAAGGCATCTTTTAACTCGCACTACTTCACTGTTGCACTGACACCACATCACGAATACCCGCTCCGCTGTAATTCAGGCGTCGTAGCACACCAGGGAGGCATTCGGCCTCTCTGGTGGGAACCCAATGATGAAGCATGTCACCAACTAGGTTGGTGAGTGAGGTTCTTTTAAATAAGAGTGATTCCTCGTACTGATACCCTTTTGACTCCTCACTCTTTCGTTGTTATTGATATTAAATAGGGGAATAAGAGTGACTACCCCTCCTCTCTTGTTGTTATTACAATAATATTGTGGTCAAAATATTGAGAAGCAAAATATTGACTAACACACATATAACGTTAAGTGCAAAATTACGACTTCCAAAATATTGACATTATAGGGGTAAAGTATATGTATTTAATTGTCATTAAAATGATTGTGAAAAAGTTATTTCCTAACAAAATTATTATATTTATAAAACAAAAACATAATGTATAAACATTAACTTTAAAAAATACATATAACTTGTAAATAATTGTATCACTTAATACATTTTCAAATAAATTATAATAGATTTCCTAAAATATACTCTTATTAATTTATATTAAATAACACAACACAATTTTAATATGTGCAATCATGAATAATTAAAAAATTATCAAAAATCGTATATTTATTACACTATTTTGAATAATTTTAAAAAATATGTAACAAAAATTAATATTTGTAAATACCAAAAAATATAACGAAAATGAAAAATTATTCTAAAAAGGTATATACTTATAAATTAAATAAGCTTAGAATATATTAAAAAATCCAAATGAAGTAACATTTAGTATCCTATCGCCAATTTCAAACACTTAAAAAAAGACAATAATAATAATTCTAGTATAGTATTCTATCTGCAATCCTAAAAACATTGAGGAAAATGCATACATTGTTGCGGGGAGGTCACATTTACTATTTGTGAGGATTTGGGTGTATTATATGGTATGGTTTTGCAACCTTACCGTGTAATACACTTGTAAAAACTGTCTTGGGTCCAGTCAGGCTCATTTGCAAAACCTTTAGCTCAACCCTGAGTAGCTGTGGCTTTGAGCAGCAAGGTTTAAACAACGGAACTAGTGTAAAGCGTTTAGAAGCACCAAACAACGAAATAAAGTCACACAAAAAAAGAAATCCAACACCAAATTATAAAAATAGATTATATATTTATGAATTTTTAGGGACAAAATGAGCAAAATACACCAGAGGGTACTGGAGATATAGATTTATAAAGAAAATGGAAATTTCAGTTCTTTAAGTCAGAACTGCAAACAAGCATTGGTAATTGTAAAGTTTGGAAACTTTTGAAAAGTTTGAAAGCCTTGTGTTCGGCTACTCCGGCCCGACTAGGGTGACCAAACCCATCAAGGAGAAGGTCAGGGAGGTCACTAAGGAGTATTTGGACAGTTACCTGGTCACCAAAGCATTCTCCCGTCCAGTTCTGAACTTTACTCCACAAATCCCATAGACTTTAATGGAGTGGTCCTGATGCTGGGGATGCAGGATATGGAGGAAGCTCAAGGATGCTTTTTTTTTTTAGTTATCTGGATTCCTTTACATTTGTAATAAGACAGTTGAATACAATAGCTGGGGTACTCCGGATTATTGCAAAAAATTATAATCTTTTTACCATGGTTTCTGGAGGTGGGTTTATAAGGGAAGCAACATGGCGACAGCCACGAATGCTGGTGTTATAACACCATGCGTCATAGTTGGAGTATTTTGGTGAGTCAGATCATAGCATTTCTCCCGCCAACACACTCGAACCCTAAAGCGCTGGTGTAATCGCATGACCGATTCTACCTGTCTTGCTTTGTGTGTTTAATTTTTAGAAAGCCCCAATGGGGGTTCTCTCCACTTAAATCATGCGCTGTGTGAGCGTGTGGCCGAATTAGCTCAGTCTTGCTTTGTTTGCTTATGTGAAGTTCACGCTTTTAGAGAGCTGTGATGTGGGTTCTCTGTACAAACTCAGGCGCTTTGTGTTTAAATTATTTGCTAGCACAAAGCACCCGACCCGCACGTTCTAGAAGTGCAATTTCCAGAAGCTGCAGTTTTCCCACTTTTAACAGATGGATTGCATTCATAAGATTCAAGTCTCCCAGTGGCCAGTACTCACTTACCCCTAGAGGAGCCACACATGTGGTTTGCGAGGCATGGAATTAAACACCAAAGATCTATTATCATATTGTTATGATTCATGATGACTATTTTAAATATATGAACAATAGTGCAGGATGGTTTCATTCAATCAAATATACTAAAAAGTCTTTGATATAGTTCCGGTTTCTTCCATGGACCCAATTATGTACAGAAGTGAAGACATACTCGTTGTTATGCCTATGATGTATTGTCATGCATTGATTCTATATTTGATTTGCATTGCATTTCATTTGGTTTATTTTGTTTTTCATAGAAATAATATTCCCTGATTAAGGGCACAGCCCAAAATGCATTGGGACCTATAATGTATCCATTTATAGAATGGAATGACCATGAAAGAATAAAAAATGAATGATTGATAAATTACACATCAGTCCATGAGCTTCATTGATAAGTAGTGGAATATTTGTTAAACGCAATATCGGAGCTACCAAATTGACAAAGAAGTTGAATGAACAGTGGTTTCATTTAATTATCAATTCCTTCAGGGACAAACATTTGAACGTTGGCATTTTCTTGTCGTAGCCATTTGTGCCATTTGCCAGTGTCCTCGGTCACATGACTGTGAAAGACCCTGCTGCTGGGGTTTGTGTATTCCTTCCAGACAGTTACACTGTGGACAGGATGGGCCATCCGGGAAGGATGACTGGGAGGAGCTGCACCCAGCCCCACTTGCAGGTTACATGACTCTGCCTCACACAGAAACAAAGTAATCTGACATCAAACCTGCCCTGTCTTTTGTCTTCTCACACTTCTTTGAGCCTTCATATTGGAAGGAAAGAACTTTCCAGAAGCAGATGTGGGGCTAGTCAAGGGAATCTCTCCAATTCAAAGACTGGCACCAAATATACATATTGGGCCTCTGGAGCCATCAGTACACTCCTGGACCTATGGGCATTACAAAAGAAGGACTGTCCTGCCACCAGTGGACTGGCTTGATGCTGCTTGAGGACTGTCTTACTCTCTGAGAAGGAAGAATTAACCTGCTCCCTCCATCCCAGCGTAACCTGAGTGACTCCAAGTGTCGGTTGGCTAAAACCTCCTGTCTTATTTACAGGACACAACAAGCTCCAGAGGTCTCCCTGCAACTGCCCAGCTGACCTGTTGCACTGGGCCTGCAACTGGACCTGCCTCAGCCCTGCTGGCCTCTGCTGGAATGAGTACCTGATCCCCAAGAGGTGCCTCCCCAGGTCCTGGACCCTTGGCGGCATCAGTTGAGCTTTTCCTAAGAAGAAAGGAAGAAATCCTGAAGTTCTAGGTTCTTCGCGAGCGCGAACTGGCCTGTTTATGATGAGACTCTGCCACTGCAATGACCACCAGCGCAAGCTCCATTGAGTCCTACTCTTTGCGCTACAGTGCCTGCCAGCAACGACTGGCAATGGGAGATCTGCACTTCGCGCTACATCAACGAAAGCCAGCGGTGACCGACAACACGAAGCTCCAGCCACAACCTTCCTTGATGCCCAAAAGGCTCCTCTTGCTTCAGTGCAGTGAAGAGAGCCCATGGCTCACGGCCAGCTCTTTGCGCTACAACGAAGACCATTCACGATGCTCTCCCTGCTCCTAGTGGCCTTCTCCACCGCAAAGAGAATGTTTCTTCACACTGGACTTTGTTACAGTAACTTTTTCAGCGGGACTAACCTGGTCCCTGCATCTGGCCCATGCTCCATCATGTTTGGCCTGAATTTGTGACTTTTTCCCGGTCTAGCACAACCAGATAACTGTGAGTGGTGCTTTGCGCTTTTAGGTGCTATACCTACCTTAAACTTTGAAATTGCCTATCTCCGGTTCTACAGATTGGACTTTGGTTGTTCTGGTATCATAATATTTACTCAAATGTACTCTATTTTTCTAAATTGGTTGGGCATTGTTCTTGTATTTTCACTTTATGACTGTCTGTCATCGGCTTCAATACTTGAAAATTTGCCTCTAAGCTAAGCCTGACTGCTTTGTGCCAAGCTCCCAAAGGGTTAAGCACAGATTAATTTAGTGACTTTTGTGGTTCACCCTGACAAGGATTGTGGTTGTCGTCTGATTAGGCCTGATTGTTGCCTGATTGGAGATTCCACCCCCCCAAAACACTAACTCAATTTCATACACTAACAAAATATGAGACAACCATTTTTCCATAGGTGATGCGTACATGGAGCAAGGGAGCTAAAAGCGAGCCTTGGATTCAACACAGTTGAATGGGTTAAGATTTTCATTCTTCGAATAGGACCGATACAAAGAATTCGTAAATTCAGCTAGGAGAGCGTACCCCTGAAAAACCTAATAGCTTTCGCTAATGGATTTTCAATATGATCTTGATAATGTCCAAACTAAGGCACACTTTTAATAGTATGCAAAAGCTGTGTAATTTTGTGTCGGTTTAGGATGCTCATTCTATTTCCTTGCTCATATTGCACCTCCCGCAGTGTGTTCCTGTAAGGATCTCACTCTGGAGTTAGAATCAAACGTGCCAGAGCTGCAAGGTGTCTCAACCCAAGATAAGTATATAAAGAACTAATTGGTTTACCTATGATCAGCCTAAGAAGAATTTTTTACAAAGCAATTCTTGCATGTAAACAAGGGGGTGAAATTTGCGAAAACCCACAGCATTGCCCCACAAAGGGCAACAGGTCATGCCTGGGCCTTATACACTTCAAGTGCGGGAGACATGGCATATCTACCCAGTCTCCTATCCAGACGAGCAGTTAGAGCCAGAACCAAATTGGTTTTAAATATCTGCTTTGACAATTTCACATCATAGAGCAATCTAATTAGAAAGTAGTCAAAGTCAGAACGATTTTCTAACGCCACCTTATTTAGCTTAGCTAAAACTTTGCTTGTCTCTAGGGACTGAAAACCATACACTTCTTTTTGTTAGTGTTAACAAACAAATTCTTCTGTTGGTATAACTCTGAAAACCTGTTTACCATAATCTGTAGATGTTACAAAACCAGAATAATGCTAAGGCGCTCCAAGGTAGCTCATACAGACTAACGAGGAGCATTATGAAAAGTAATCCTTAGGCCCACAAAGGCCACATGAGTTAATGATTTTCTAAGAGTATAAGAACTGTAAATATTTGCAAAGGAGCTATTCCTAAATCTTAATTTGATATTGGTTATACATTATTAGTGTAGCTGGTGCATAAACATATCACAACATATATTTAATTTAAGTATAATCCTTCACTTTCAAAAGATTATTAAATTAGACGGCGTAAACAATTATAGCTTTTATTTATCGCTATAAATACTGCATAAAAACATTTATGAACATGAAAGGGGGCATATACCATAGGCAAGGCATATATTTCCAATTTTAAATATCATAATTTATACATCATTATCTTTCCAAGACGTGTATGAGAGAATTCCTCTGTCTTTCAACAGCATCCTTTTGAAATCATTACTTGATGCTTATGTTTAAAACAATTATAAAACGTTTCCAAGAAAGTTTGAGAAGGTTCCAAACTGTTCCAATCTTTATGCTGTGCCAAGTGACACATATGACACGTATTAATAAAACATGCCACTGCTCCAATGGACCACTGGCTTTCTCCTGTATGATAATGCAGCATGGCTACACCCTTGCCCTTTCCCACTTATCCCTAACCCTTTTCCGGGCCGCAGCACAAGCCGAAATAGTAAAAGGCATGTTTCAGACCACGTACACGGCGGTCTAATCAAAATATGGCAGGTGGGACTGCCGAGTACTTGTCAGCCGGTCTCCATCCTGCTGCGATCCGACTGCCATTGTAAAGAGGCCCATAGTGTGAAACATTTTTCCACAGGCTGTAGTAATTTTATTATTATGTTTTACATTTTATGAATTTACTATGATTTTACAGCTGGTTTATTTATATTTATATTCTACTCTATATTATGCATGATGGTCCTAACTGTTTTTATTGTACTTTTATGGGTGTTTTTAGCATCTGAATAAAGATTTATTGAATTGAGTGGAACTGAATTAACAAAATAATGAATATACACTTTAAAAATAACACTAACCACCCAACCCCAAAGATGCAATGCAACCCAAAAATTAATATAATTTTCTATGAACGATATATACTCAAATGCTTTTATAATTTAAAAATAATTAAAACATGTTAAATAATTACATAACTAATACAATTAATATCACTTTTTTAAACACCTCCCACCCAAAAGTCCAATCAACGCCACAACCTGAATTTTAAAAGTATTACTTAACAACTTAATTTAACATGTAAACCAATGAATAATAATTTAAAAAATATATATTATGCAACTGACATTAATGTATAATTTAAATAAACACTACACATTCAATCTTCCAATAAACCAACAACACAGTACAATGTATACTATACAATATTCTTTTTTAATTAAAAAAATGACAATAGCAAACATAATGCAACATAATAAAAACTTAATAAAAACAATATTATGGTTCACAATATGCAAACAAGTTAAAAAATGATGTACTTACTTTTGATATTTTTGTCCAGGATATTTGTGGTGCCACAATATTTGACCCCAATATTAAGCTCAGATGATATTATGGAGTCGATATTTATGGGAGATACCTTTGCAGGAATAGTGTGGCACACAAAATAGGAACAACTTACCAAAAAAGTAGTGCCAATCGAAAAAATATACCAAACACTCTAGGCCTCCCAAAGCAGTACAAAGCATAATACACCAGGGAGACTCCTGTTTGTACATTATAGCACATTACGTTACACTGATGCTGCATCATTGACAGCAGCAGCACATGCAGCAGGCAATGCAGAAGCAGAGGGGTAGGAAATCAAATCCAATCAAATCCTAGCTATGTGCAGCATGGATAAGGTCAAACTTTTTCAAATCATATCGACATCATAGAAGCCCTGCAACTACTGGCCAAAAACCTCTAATAAAATTCATGATAGTGTTAAACCCATCTATCAGTGGCTCCTATCACTCTACAGATGCACATTTAGGGCCTGATTGCGATTATGGCGGTCCATGAACCGCCAGACTCATTGAGGCGCAGCAGTGGCGGTCTCTCGACCACCCTATTATGACAAGGGTCAGATCGCCATAGCCCTGCTGCAGCTGCCAGGGAACCGCCGTTCCCTGGTGGTGTTGCAGCAGTCAGGAAGCCGTAATATGATTAGCGGGACTGCTGCGGTCCTGCCAAGCATATTACAAGTTTCCTCTCCACAGGCAGTGTCATGGAAGTTCCTACTCCATGAACACCATGGCGGAGAGGAAATAAAGGGGGCCCTGCAGGACCCCCTGTGCCACCTCGTCATGGGGATGCACACAGGGGGGCACAACATGTGCCCCCCTGTGTGCATGCACCCCAGTTCCTGCACGGCATGGACTTTCCTGTCCATGCCGTGCAGGAACTGTTTTTAGCATTCCCATTGTGGTGCCCATTTTCTGAGGCTCCGCTGTAGGAACGCCAAAAACCAGCCCACCAGCCAGGAGGAAACTCCTAATCTGGCGGGCGGTCTGACCACAACTTTGGCAGTGTGGGGGCAGGGTGGACCGGGCACCGCACTGCCAAAGTCGTAATCGGCCCTAAGTGGTCTCTTCTCCCTTCTTCTTCATAGTATAGCACAGGGTGTCAGCACTGTTATGTAGAAGGCCCAAGACTCTGGACCTGATACTAACCTTTTGGGAAAATGCTGTGCTAAACCTTTATTACAATTATCCATTGGTCCTACACTTTCAAGGTACCTCAGCAGACTACGTATTGTCACACTCACATATGTCTCCTGATGGCTCTATTTATGACCTCAAAATCTTCTCAGAATTAGATGAATGATTTATCACCCCTTTTATTTTCAACTTTGAATAAAAGTATTCATTAATTGGAGCGTTTTACAGTTTTATGTCTTGGCACAATATAATTAAGGTTTTTAAACAAGCCTCGCTGGATCGATATAAAATGTGCAACTGGTCTAAACAAAGTGTGTTAAAAAATAAACCCATACATGGATTACTGTTAAAAAATATATCCCAAAGAAAGCAAAGGAAAACCCTGAACATTCTTATGTCATTTTCCGCATTAATGTGGAGGGTGTGCCCGCTTTCATTAAAATGAATTGTAATAAATGTAACAATTAATTATACATGTTGCATTATTAACTTATACTACTATAGGATGCATGATAATTATAGATTTTCATCTGTAACAAATATGCTTTATTGAGAAACACTAGTTAACTTTAGACAATGATGAGCAAGGAAAGATTGGGAGCAAGCAATTGAACCTTGTATAGTAGCCCATCTTATGAAAATTGATATGTATTTTCCTACTTCAATTATGATGCATGGATGAAAGCCAATTAGAATTTATTCTCCTTGATCTAATAAGGATAAGACCTAAATGAAGCAAATGGGGTGCACAATTTAAGCCTCAGATCAGTTCAACTGGTGCTCTACTGAAATATCAACACCACAATATCACCTGGCCATAGTATTGTGGTCAAAATATTGTGACTGCAAAAATATCATGGACCAAAATATCGAGAGTGAGTATATTTTTTTTTAACAGTTTTACTATTATATTGAAGTTTAAAATATTTCTTATTTAGGGGCTGATTTTGAGTTTGGCGGTGTGGGGCGGCACGCGACCGCCCCGCTCCTGCACTGCCAAACCTCACCGCCGGCCGGCCGCCAGATAACAAGTTGTAATCCGGGCGGGCGGTCCTGCAGGGGCTATCCCACGGTGCTACCTCTCAAAGGCTCATAGGAGAGCCTTAGAAAGGCAGCACCATGGGACAGCAACAGCGCGTTCTAGTGCGGCATCAACTGTAAAGTCCATGCCTTGCTGGAACTGGGGTGCAGAAAGGCAGGGGGTCACACCATGTGCCCCCCTACATGCACCCCCTTGCACCGAGGCACCAGGAAGTTTCCTCACTGCCACCCTTTTCATGCAGTGGCACCACCAACCATATTATGGCCTCAGACCACTGCACCACCACCGAGGGATCATGGATCCCCGGCGGTTGCGGCGGTCCAATGGTGGTCCAACTGCCAAACTCCGAATATAGCGGTCGGACCTCCGGGGCACACCACCACTGCTGCACCACCCCGGGTTTGGCAGTCCACGGACCGCCAAACTTGGAATCAGCCCCTTAATGTTGCTTTCTATTATGGCATTTTATTGTACTGGTTTTTGTTTTCATTTTAATATATATGTTATTGTAATTTTTTTAATTGATTTTTATGGGATCTTGGGTTTATTGGGGCATTGACTGACTTTTTATTTAAATTATACTAATTAATTCTAATTTGTAAATTATGCTTTATATTTTGAATGTTTTTTAATTTAATATTTATATTTGTTAAATATTAAAAGTAAATTCATTTTTTCAATTATTTTACCTTGAAATAGAGAATTGTTAATATTTTGTGTTTTATAAGTGAGCCACAGGTGTACAGTTTATTTTAATATAATTTTAATTATTTGTATTATTCTTATTTACATTATTTTTTTAAATGTTTCCTTTCATTGAAAACAAAGTAATATTGTTTAATATTTATTATTACTATTTTTAAGGGGAAAATATGTGTATGGTGAGGTGAATGTAACCCCCCACATACATGCTCTTTCCCGAATGTTTGTTAGATTGGAGTTCAAAAAGTAAATCTGATCCACAATGTACGCACTTTCCTCAGTTTGTTAGACTAGGGTTATGATAGTAAATCTGACACCACCACCCATGTATCCACTTTCCCCTTCTTTGTTTGACTAGAGTTAGCAAATATGCCCCACCCTCCAAATATACACACTTTCTCAATGTTTGTTAGATTGAAGTTAGAATAGTAAATCTTACTTCTCCCAAAGTATGCATTTTCAATGCTTGCACTTACAATAGTGTATTAGAATATTTTTCTTCTAATGTTTTTGTATTGGATTTTGGTTACTATTTTCATTTTTAAATTTTTGTTCATAAAATAGTTTAAGTGTATTTAATTAAATAGTTAATATTAATAAGCTATTTTATTCTTTACTTTTTCAAATTGTGTTTTGTTTTTAAAAATAATTTTTTCAGGTGTATTCTTTTTTTTACATTTATAATTTTATTATACTATTCTTAAAATTTATTTTTAATGTTTTAATAATTATATAGTTTGTTTTTAATTTGTAATACAACTTATAACAACTGTACATTGTTATATAATTGTATTATATATCATTAATGTTTGACATGTTCATACATAAAAGCGATATTAATTAATTATATTTGTATCAATTTATATTTGTTTATATATTTATATTAGGTTTTAAAGTAATTTTAAGGTGATATGCATTTGTATGAATTTATTTTAAATTAAAGTTAATTTTTACATTATATATTTTTACAAATGTATTACATTTTTACAATAATGTAACTGTTTCAAAAGTTATTACAAAAAAGTAAAGTCAACATTTTTACCTCAATATTTTTTGTGCAATATGTTTGTATAAAAATATTTTTATGATCATTATTCTTTTTCAGAATCTTCAGCATTATTCAGTTCATCATTAGTACACCTTTTGACTTTGATTGATTAATGCTTGCACCTTGAAGGTCCTTGGTCTAGGGTGGTGACAGGTATAGTATTAGCCATGACTAATTGGCTACAATAGAGCAAACAGTTCCCTAAAGAAGATGAAGAGAGGATAGTGGACGTATTTAAGTGACAGACGACTTGCCAGCTAGTCCCACTGAATGTACCAAGAAAGTTTTTAAGAAAATTAAATTAGGCAAGAAATATAATGCAAAGTGAAGGGGACAGAATGATTTTTGTTAAGCTCCAGGTTGGAAGCAAGGAAGTCATGCCATGGTGCAAATATGGCCATTACATAGGCTGTGCATACAAATGCCAGATCACACAAGCAGCAGGAAATTCAAACCTTTAGATGGTAGCATTTTTCTGCTCATCGTGTTGTAATGCAAAAATTCCTATGATTCAATAAATGTGTGCCAAAATAATAGCTTTGGCATCAGTTATGGGTTTGGTTTTCTGCAATGGCAATTCTTTCCAATCACGCCTGAGAGGTGGCAAAATCTGGAACAGAGCCATAAAGAGATATATGAAATTGATTTCTTGAGTTCAACATGAAGGATTGTTGAAACAAAGGAAACCAATTAAAAAAAAATGGAAACTGTCTTGTAAATATTGCACAGGAGGAAAATGCAAAAACACACAGCCTTATTTTGGGCCTTATTATGGCCCCCCTGTTAAACTGTGATCACTGCACAAACACCTGTTTATGAAAGGACCACAGTTGTTAGTGATGCAATGTTTACTGTTCCAGTTAATTAACTTGTGCGATAACGTTCACCCCCTCCCCTTAAATTTAAGCAGGTCCAACTGAACTAAATTTAACAGGAGAAATTACTGGAACAAGCAAATGTTGGTGCAGTAAGCAAAAACTCTGAGTATATGTTATTTATCACACCCAATACATTCTAAACCTCTGGGATGTCAGACTTTATCTGGTGTGATTAATACTGACTATTCCACTGGGGCACTCGTAATGAGGCCCTTAAAGTTTGGCGAGGCAGGAACACCAAAGTATGTTGGCGGTATTTATGCCCCATCAAATTCGGGTTAATCCATTAGATTTAGAGATGAGAGAACAGCTGCGTTTCTGAAGATGGAGTCACAGACAGAAACTCTAGACCTCGTGGCCCGCCCTCCACAGCGTCCCCAAGTCACTCTGACTTTTCAACAACAAACCAGTGGCTGCTCGCATAGGGCGTGCTGCGGGGCGGTGAGGCGGGGGAGGGGCAGTGTGGGGGGGTAGTAAACTCGGACATACGACTGAACGGAGGAACGTAATAATTACTTTCCTCCGTTCCGTCGTATGTCCGAGTTTTCTACCCCCACCCTGCCCCTCCCCCGCCCTGCCCCACCGCCCCGCAGCACGCCCTATGCGAGCCGCCACTGCAACAAACTCCACTTTGGGATGTTGTTGTTGAAAAGCAAGAGTATTACAAACAGGCAGAATAAACAATTAAGCCCATTTAGAATTTAAAAGTGATGAAACTACTTTTCACTCTAGGAGCAGATGCAGTTTCACCACAGAGATCTCCACCAGGCAGGTTGTGATATTGATATGTGCTGGGGTGGTCTTCTGCTGAGGGGGCAGAAGCAAAGGTCTTCATGAAAACCAGTGGGCGGGCAGGCAGCCCTCCAAACCATAAAAGAGTTCCATTGTCTCATACTACTTCAAGGGTTTAGCGGCTGTAAGCAACAGCTAAGAAATCACGTGGAAGATTGGTGGTGAGATCTTGTAAAAAGGCCCAACCTCTGAAGTGAGGCATCTTTCAAGCAGGGAAGGGTCTTAACCTTTTGAGACATTTTCAGGAAATACCTTGAGCTGAATTGTGAGTAATAAAGTGAGAGAGGGGAGAAGACTCTCTTTCCTGAGAGAAAGTAATGGAGTGTTTTAAGAGAGACTTACAGGAAAACGTTCGATGAGGGTTCAATAATTGGCTAAAACATTAGGGTGAGACCAGAAACCTGTTACTCTATGTGGCTTTGATTCCAAATTCTAAGAGAAAACAAACCCAGCCTTCATTAATTTTTCCAAAACAAAACAAAATACTCACTGCATAAACAGCTGGCAATCCGAAAGCAACTGCAAGGTACTGGCTCATTGAAGCATGTGGTTGAAAATTAAAAACAGCGAGGGAAACATGTTGGAACATACCCATTTCATGTGACCAACAACACAAATGCATTTATTTCCCTTCTTTGATGCCAACAGAGTAAAATCAAACTAATCTGTGTATTATTTTCTGTGAAGTGAAAACATTTGCCATTGGGAATATATGCATTAACATTGTCAGAACAGCTGTCCAGGTTGGAGAACAGGTGCATTTCAAGGCTTCTGACAAATTATTCTACTAAGGGGACGTGTTCTACATGCAAACATGTTTCTGATTTAAATGCTGACTTGTTAAGTGGGATTCTTAAAGGAAATTAAGTGTTAAGTAGTTTGCTTTTGTTTATCAATTTTGTTTATTGTTTATTTTACAAGCTTGGAATGCATGCTGTCTATTGCACTCACTGAAGGTAAAATATTGTAGGCTATTTTTTCCAAGTTTAGCTGAACGTTTCAAATTATAAGAGCTATTTTTTTCAGGGAGAGAGGACCTTAAGTGTGTGATTGAAAAAAACGGTTGCAACTTGATTTGCAAGCACCAAAACATGGTATAATGTAAAAAGGACAAAAAAGTGATGTTCGCTAATTTCGCATTAACTTAGAGATATTTCATATGTGATATTCTCAATTTGTGAATCGCAAATCGGGGCCCTTATTACACATAGGGTGCACTTTTCCTGTTTGCG
The DNA here is from genome assembly GCA_963921515.1 of Calotriton arnoldi. NCBI lineage: Eukaryota > Metazoa > Chordata > Amphibia > Caudata > Salamandridae > Calotriton > Calotriton arnoldi. Next base: position 1,400,161 of record CAWUFW010003647.1, read on the forward strand.
CCATGGCACAACTTTAAATAAGTGCGCCATACACAAACCGGGAAAGTGCACCTTATTACAGAGAATACGCTGCCCCCAAGGCAGCCGTAAACTCGTGTTGCCTTGGGGCAGCGTATACCACTGAAACACAGATCAGCTTCTTTAAAAGTAGTCTGTGTTTCACTGTGCAGGCAACAATCCGTCTGCGCTTTGAGGAAGGATTACAGATCTCTTTGCAGGCGAGAGACTTCACCCGCCTACAAAGGGATTTCTGGGGGTTCTATGAGATCTCCTTTATCCCCTCCAGAGGGCTGCAATCAGGGGGCGCACTAACAGTGCACCACTTTTTGTGGCGCACTTTCAGTACACCTTCTGACAGCTTCTTTGGCTTTGAACTGCGTCTGTAATACGGTGTGGGTGCAGATGCTAAGAAATTCCCTCATTTTCATGGGTTCCTGCCCCCATTCAGATGATGGAATGCCCGCTTGAGATAGCGCTGGTGCCACATGTGCGCCAGCATTATCGGTATTACAGAAGCAGCCACACAAGCGTCTGCGGCTCCTTCTGTAATACCAAAGTGCCCCGGGGGTGCAAAAATTATACAACAATAAGCCCCCTAAACCATAAATAAATATGTTATTTTTGTGGGCCGTATAGCCTATATACGTCCATACATGCAATTTCTGTCCATGTTTATTATCTAAATGTGTTCTTGCTCCTCCCTCTCTGTCCTTCTTTTTTTATTCTTTATCTATGTGTATCACTCATCTCAAAACATATAAATAAAAACAATTATAGAGCGAGTATTGATTGATATTTTTTGTATGTTTTAGTGCAAACAGACTTTTAAAATGTGTAGACATATATCAAGTATACATTTAACACATAATAGAATTTTACATTTCAATTCCATAAACATATCAGCACATAATTTAGACATACATTATATGACAACTCATTTAACATTGAAAAAGAGCATATAAAGACATGACATTCAAATGTAGGTGTCCAACTGCCGATTTTAAACAGGGATATTATTAGGGATTTTAGACTTTTTTGTGGTCCCTCAATCATTTCATCCTCTGGGGGCGTCATTAAGGCCCTATATGGTCGGGGAAAAACAAGGGAGAATGTCTCTGTGCGCAATAATACTAGAGGATAATAGTATTCACTCCGGATTGTTCCAGTACAATATACTGGACGGGAATACTGCTATTAACTACATGGACTTTTGATTACTGCCACGGTTGAGCTAATAGGTAGCAATTGCTACTGGAGCCTTCGTATGCGAATTGGAATATTGTGTGAAGCCCTGATGAAGTTCCCCGTGAGGGAATGAAACGCGTTGGCTGAGCTTTTCGTATCGTTGATTGGGCATATGATTTTGAAATAAAGAACTCTGTTGACACTACTGGTTGGCTTCTGGACTTCATTACCTGGCGCACCCCCATTTCATTGTTATCAACCTTGGATCTGGAGCACAGAGGCGTCGTGCAGCGGCCGGCGCTGGGGTTGGTTGCGCAGGAACTTTATATATTGGAACTAGCGTGAGGTGCGGAACTTGGTGTCCGCTGTTGCTATTTTTGACATTTTTAATTTAAGAATTGTCATACTTACATGTAAGTGGCAACATCCAGAGTGTGATATCTCTGCATATCACCTCAAGTAACTGAAAAGTGATCCACTGTATTTTAAACTGTTTTTAATGTAATACAAACCAGTAAATGATTCCAATACAATCCACAGTTGCATTTTTGTGTACAGCTTTGCATTTGAAAGTGTTCTTACTTATCTGTGGCAAGTCCTGCTTGGTTCTACAAAATAAAATACAAGTATACCTTTTTATACTTACCTAATTGGTCTGGATTCAGTCTCTGAGTGTGGGCCATCAGCCTTGAGTGAGTGAATACAATAAATGCTTAACACACCCTCTGGATAAGCCCAACTGCTCACCCACGCTACCACAAAGAGAGCTGTTAGTACTTGTCTAATTTAGACTCTGCTATACCTCTGTGGAGACCCTGGACTCTGTGCACACTATACCTTACTTTAGTATAGTATAGCATATACAGAGCCAGCTTCCTACACCCTCAAGATCCTGTAATTCTGGGCTCTTCACTAATCTCGCCGTGCCTAACAAAATGAATGTGTCTGTCTGTAACACAACTGGTGCTAACGTGAAGTGCTCTGATACCTTCGGGCCGAGTTCGCGCTATATAAAACTTAAAACAAAAAAAATGGTGCCACCTATTAATGTATCCTCTTCCTCTTGGAGGTACAGGTGTAGTGGCAAAGGATCCACCCCTGTCATATTCCACTGCTTTATGCTGTATCTCTCCTTCTTCTTCCTCACTTTCCTGTTTCTAAGGCACATCTGTACAAAAAGTATGGTATTCTTTTAGTATAAATTAAGGTGTATACACATAATATATTTATATAGGTAGTAACATCAATTCTATTCACAAACTACAACTCCCATAATGCGTTTATCAATAATAATAATGCATTGTCATGGTAAGCTTTAAATTAAATATTTTTATGTTCAACCTAATAGAAAATTTCAAATTTAAAAAGGGCAAACATGTATTTGCATCATATTATCCATAATGGTATTTAAATATGGAGTATATCACTAACCTGTTGCTGTAGGTAGGATTGTAGATGTGCCTACGTCACTGACTCCTCACACAGCTTTTCGCATGAAGGCTCTCCCAATCATTTCTTCCATGGGGTTCACTGGGGTACAGAGGAGGGGCCACACCCAAGAAAACCTGCTTCGCTCCTTCTTGAAGTCAGCTTTTTTCTTTGTAAGTGATCTGAGGCCATTCCATTGCTTGCCAATTTTGTATTTTGGTAATTGGATCACACCCAGTGCATTTATCCTCCCTTGTTTTCCAAACTGTATTTTTTGAGGTGACTCAGGTAGATTGAATGATGACTTCAGTCGCGGCCGGCATGACTCGCGGGTGGGTGGCGGGTGTGGCCGGTCGCGTGGGGGTTCGCGCGGGGGGGGAGGTTAATTAATTAAACTTACCTTCCTGGTCCCGCGCCGTCTCAGCTCCGGCCGGGTCCCGCGGAACAGGAAGCAGGCAGGCTCCCCCCCTCCCCTAAGCCAATCACAATGCTGCAATGGCAGCATTGTGATTGGCTGGGATGTCGACCGCACAGGCGTCTATGGGGAGGCAGTTTTCTCCATGCAGTCTGCATGCAGCCTACATGGAGAAAATGGAGAGTGTGCTTGACTGGTTTGGTCGGCCCTGGGGCTGACCAAACAGTCAGCACCCACAACAGTGGGCAAGCCACTCCTCCCCTGCCTGGAACAGGACCGCCCACCCGCCCGCCCCACCAAACCCTTCTGCTCTGCTTTCTCGCAGTGCAAGAAGCAGAAACATAAAATGGTATTCATAATACCATTTTATGTTTTTGCTTCTTGCACTGCGAGAAAGCAGTGGGGCGACGCTCCTCCGCCCACATGGAGGAGCCGCCCCTGGATGACTTTCCAAATAGCTTGTTATTGTTTGCTACACATTTCTCAACAAAAATGTCTAATTCAATGTCAAAAAACGTTTTTCTTTTCCAACCACGCTCTTCTATCTGTGGCTCCTGCCCGGACATGATTCCTCTTTTAGGATCTTCCCCTGATCCTGTGCACATCTTCCCTGAAGTCCCCAAGATGAAGCTTATAGCCTGGTTGTGATGTCATCAGTCACTACCACCGGAGCATTTGCTAATTTTGACAGCCTATTCACATCTTGTGATTGATAGTGATTCACAATTGTGTAATCACTAAATAGCGACAGCAAACCCTAAGGACCTGAAAAATAAAGCTAAAAAGTAATAGTACACTTGGATTTGTGATTTGGAAATTGTGATTTGTTATTTTTTGCAATAAAAGAACTGCAAAAACACATTATTACATCAGGCCCATAATTAGGCTGAGTCATTGTGCCAGTATTGTTGGACATTTTTTTTTTCAGTTGTACCCATCTATTGGATGAAGAATATAATAATCCCTTTTATTGTCAACTATCAATAACTGAAATCAGTTATTGGTTTGTCTGTTCCGTATTATACCTTTCCAAGAGAGAGATAAATTACAATTTAGATGGAGGAGCCCACTGTAATTTTCTTTTTTTTTTTAACACACTTTATTGGTTTTTCCAAGTTTCTTCGAGTCTTGTATAAACATAGGTACATTTGCTACATTCTTGTGGTAGAATGCAGTTCATCATACTTTATACATTTGCCAATGCTTTACAGTTATCAAGCTAAGCGTACCTTGTAGTGTATTACACAGTACATAAGCGTTCCATTGATATTGGCAAGAAGATAACTAGGTATGATTGCAAGTGCGTTAACTTAACTCCTGAACTTCCCCACCCCCCCACCCGCCTCTACTGGCTCTACCCCGGCTTGTAGTGTTGTCGTCTGGTTTTGCCTTGGTTACCCTGATATTGCGCTTAAGGGCGTGATTGGTATGTACGATGGTGCTGTGCGTCTAGTCTGTTCCTGGGTCTAGCTCTGTTGTGCAGGGACTGGTTTACAGGTCTCCACTATGCGTCATTTACTGCAGGGACGGGTGTAGGTTCAAGGGCCTTGAACGCCTCCAGTACGAGGTCCCAATCCATCGATATCAGGTTCTTACGCAAACCTCGGGCCCACTGTAATTTTCTATGTACTTGCAGCACTTCACTGCTTGAGATCCTAGGCATAAATTTATTATGAACATTCAGGTCACAAGTAAACCCTATTAAAAATATTAATCATGATTTGGGTCATACTATATTTAACTTTATGAAATCGGATGATTATTAACTATTGATATAATCATTTTCATAAACAATGCAAGAATTCATCAGTCAAATTAACACTCATAAGGACCAGTGGCAAAAACCCAAATAACCACAGATCTGGGACTAGTTAAATCAGGCTAGCGGGACGATCTGCATCAAGGCTCTCTCCTTCAGTCATATGCCCCAGTGCTTGCCCCAACTTTTGCTAACTTAATAAACCTGTCTTTTTCAACTGGCTTAGTCCACTCTGAATGGAAAGCAGGGGTTATGTGACTCTTTAAGAAAGATAATATGGTTGGATCGGTGCAAAACACTATGGATCCATCATACCAGCCCTGTGAAAACTAACTGAACATTTTTTAGCCAAGCAACCAGATCAGTAGTTGTGAGACTTCAAGTTCCTCGGTCCCTGGCAACTTGAGTCTCGTCATGGCCAAGGAACGAACACAGCTCTTGTGCTAGATGAACTAAGATATATTCTGGAACACAATTATTGAGCTGCTATGATAAGTCCAAATGAATGGAGTCTCCTCTCTAAGGGGCCGATTACGATGGCGGTCGGTGTCAGTACCGCGGTGCCGGCGGTGCGGAAAAATGCCTTTTACCGCCCGCCAGCAGCGGTCCTCACGGCCGCCATATTATGAAGGGCAAATATGCCCCATTTCCCGACCTCTGCGGTGCAACGCCGACCGCCATGAAATTGCGCCCGCCACCGCGCCGGTGGGAGCCAATGGAGACTCACCGCCGTGCGGAATGACGTCCCGTCCGCTCAACAAATTAGGATGCGCCAAACAACCCGTCGAACCGCAGGGGAGAAACCGCCCTTCCAGACACGGCGGAATCTCGACAGCGGAGCGTGAAACGAGACTTCCGGAGCCCTCCACCCGGAGCCGAACGCCATGGATCCAGCACTACACGTCCTCCCGGTGCTGTACGTGATACATCACCAGGTCAACATCGCCCGCCGCGGACGCCGCCGCAGGTACGTAAAAAAACACAATACAACACAAAACAGAACACAAATTCCTCGGGCTGAAACAGGGCACCTGGCCACACCAGACACACTGGTGTGGACAGGAACACATCCATCAGTGTACCCACACATGTCTCAACTGGCACCAATTCACACCCTGCATCAAGCCCACCAAATTACTGCGAACATAATGTAATGTGTTGCTGACGACACCGCAGCGGTGAGTATGCGGGAAATCCATTGCACAAAGCAGAATGCATGTACAGCAACGGTCAGGCCAGAAAGACCACAGGCCACCACCACCACCCACCACCCACAGCTCCGCCGCACACAGCAAGAAACATGCCAATCCCCCCCTGTGCACCCCCATGTCCAACACCAAGCGAGCTAAATCCACACCCAGCAGCACACAACTAACACCTAGGGAGACAGACACAGCAGCATTGGGTGTAGATTAACACACAGCACAGAGGCACAGGCCCAGGGCAACACACACACACACCACAACACCACATACATGGCAAGAAAGCTGAATACAAGCACAAAATTAACATCCACACACACAAGGAACATACAGACTACTGGACACACACCCTGCCAACTCACACAGACATACCCCACACCGACACACAGCCACATACACAGACTACATGCCACCAGCAATGGAGCACAACATAGAGGAAAGCAAAAATGATGTGCACACAAATGGGAGGGCAAGGAGACAACCAACAACCAGGTGAACAGACACATGCAGGACAAGGAACCTAGAACAACATCCACACCCCATCCAAGCACATGGCTGGCACAGTGAGTGAAGTCAAACAACAGTCACCTCAGTGCAACAACTCAGGGAGACAGCAAGGTAACCCATGTATAGGGACAGGGATGAAAGGAAGGACCTCAAGTCAAACAGTGAACAGCAAGTACACATGAGTATCACACAGGGCACATTGGCACACTCAATGACTGTCAAACACAAGTAGGAGTCCCCAAACATACCCCCTCATATCTGCAGCACACAACCCCAATGCCAGACACACAGAAGGGCCTACATAATGTCCAGACCAGATACAGACAAACAATCAAACCCCCTGGGGGCATCCACAAACATCACACACACACAGGGATTTCAGTACCAACGTCTGCACCAAAACAAAAATGGCAAACACAATTCAAAACAGAAACACATACAGAACCACAAAAATAACACACATCACCTGTGCAGCCAAATTAGGGGAAGGCAATGGGAGCACACACACAACAGGAGTGCACCACCTCATCAGTCAGGAAAAATGCATAGGCTACATACCACAACACAGACAAGAAGTGCACCATCACAGAACAACACAGACACATCAAACACACAACAGATGCACAACACCACAAAGCACATAGCAAACACAGCAGTACATCAGGGGATGTACACTAGGACAGCACAAGGCAACATACACCCACAGCACTGAATGCACAACAAGCAGTGTGTGCACACAAACACACAACAGTCCCACACAGCCATGAGTCACACGCCATTAACACACACATCAACACACACGACAAAGCCACAACCAACACACCATACAACCCTTGACCACCCAAATGCACACCATGTAAGTAACCGTTGTGACTAGGATGACTGCCCATCACAACATGACTACACATCTACACTGCTAGGCATACATGAAAGCAAGAACGCACATACATGTTGAGCCTGGTCAGCCTGCCTGCAATCCCGTGTATATGACCCCTCTACGTGTTTGCAGTGCCCACATACCAGGATGCAGTAAAACATAGCCAACAGCAACAAGGAAGGAACATGAGTCTGGTATGTCACCGAAAACAACATCACTGACCCCACAAGTATCCGAGTCATGAAGAACTGAAGTCCCCGTCACCCCTGTAAAAAAATGATAAGTCAAACAAGCCAGTGGCACAGTTGAAGTGGCACACAGAGCATGTGGCCCAGTAAATATTAGACATACAGGAAAAGCCTAATTCAGTAAGGACAATGACACAACTGACAACATGAGCAACTGTTTTTATTCACAAATAGCACTGATAGGCAACAATATCAGACAAGACCAAGGCACAAGATGCAGAGCCTGAACATGAGAAGCTGCACAGGCAGGGGGCAAACTGCAAGGCCAGTGGCCAGTCCAAGGTGCTGACAGAGTCAATGAGAAGCTGCACAGGCAGGGGGCAAACTGCAAGGCCAGTGGCCAGTCCAAGGTGCTGACAGAGTCAATGAGAAGCTGCACAGGCAGGGGGCAAACTGCAAGGCCAGTGGCCAGTCCAAGGTGCTGACAGAGTCAATGAGAAGCTGCACAGGCAGGGGGCAAAATGTGGCCAGTCCAAGGTGCTGACAGAGTCAATGAGAAGCTGCACAGGCAGGGGGCAAACTGCAAGGCCAGTGGCCAGTCCAAGGTGCTGACAGAGTCAATAAGAAGCTGCACAGGCAGGGGGCAAACTGCAAGGCCAGTGGCCAGTCCAAGGTGCTGACAGAGTCAATGAGAAGCTGCACAGGCAGGGGGCAAACTGCAAGGCCAGTGGCCAGTCCAAGGTGCTGACAGAGTCAATGAGAAGCTGCACAGGCAGGGGGCAAACTGCAAGGCCAGTGGCTAGTCCAAGGTGCTGACAGAGTTAATGAGAAGCTGCACAGGGAATGTGTGTCACCAAACTCCGCCATGGTCAGCAACACAGTCTGGTGTGTCACGATGGGCAGCACAGGTACCGGTGTGGGAGAGATAGGTCTGTGACGTTGCTCAACATTCATACTTGGCTGTCAGTCTGACTGGGAGCTGACTGTGTGTCGGGCACTGTTGGACCACTTGACTGGGGAGTGAGACGCCCAGCTGAGGAAGAGCTATCAGTGGCCTTGGACGCTGGAGGGCTGCTTGGACCAGGTGGTGTAGTGGCACGTGGAGGTGGACTCAGGCCGACGTGGGACACAGTGTGGGAGGGAGACAGTGGAGGGGTGCCTTTCCACTTCTTGGGGATTCTAAATGGCTTGCCTGTCTTGGTATCAATGGGAAGTGGTGTGGACACAAACGGCACACTCATCACCAAGGCTGCCGCAGGTGCACACGCTGGACCACCCTTTGGGGATGTGCTGGATCCAGAAGGACGCTTAGCCTGGCATTGCCTCTGCCCCTCCATCCCCTCTTTACCCTGTGTGCCCCCTACAGTGCCCTCCTGTCCCTGCTTCACTGGACTTGGAATGGGAGTAGAGGTAGTTGGTGAAACAGCCTTGGATACCTTACTATGTGTAGCCTTGCCAGGCCCCACCTTCACAGTGGGCATGGAGAGTGTCTGCATGCCTTTGCGAGACGTTTTTGGGACCACAGAGTCTGTGGCCGGGGATTGCTCTGAGGCTTGTGACCCTGAGTACTTCCTCCTTGAATCATGTGCCTTTGCAACGCCTGACGGGCTCTTCCCTTTGCGCTCTGGGGTTGTTTTTTTCTTCGTAGGGGAAGGTGTCTGTGACCTTGACCGCTTGGGCTGCTGCTGCTGTGTGCTACGTGTGCAGTATCGTGACGTTGAGGTGTGTGAAGCGTGGTCACCGTCGTCAGACGTCGCCACTGGCATGGGGGTGGACAAAGGGACTGGAATTGGACTACGAGATTGAGCCAGTTGAAGTGCAGCCGCCATTGTGGAGGACATTGTCTGGACAGTGCGGTGCAGCCCACCCACGTCTGAATGGATGCCCTCCATGAAAGCTAACACCTGTGCCAATTTGCGGTCGTGGTCTGACAATGCATTGAGGAGCCCTGTCTGCCCCACACACAGCTGGTGCATAAGGTCCACACACTCTGCACTGATGGCAGCAGGGGGCACAGGGGCAGGGGCAGCGGTGCCTGGAATGAAGGACACTCTTCCCCTCTTTGTGGTGCAAACACGGGCAGCAACAGAGGAAGTGGCTGGGAGGGTGGGCACTGCACGCTGTGTGCTGGAAGATGTAGCAGACTCTCCGTTCCCTGTGTCCTCCAAGATGTCTGCACCACCGCCGTCATCAGATGATGTTGAACTTTGCGTCTCGGGCTGTGATTCCTCCAGCATACTCCTATCCCCTCCGAGGCGCTGGTCACATCTGTGTCACTGGGATCTTGTGCAGCTGTTCTGCTTGTTTCACCACCACTGGTGTCCGTCCCCTGTCCCTCCGTGCCCACGGGAGATGCTGCATAACAGAGAGACATGTAGGGTCAGCAAAGTGACAGCAACAGGACAAACATATTCAAGCAAAGCAACACTGAGGATGACAAAGTCTACATGTTGCAGGCCACCCCGTGCAATCTCACCATGCAGACACACTTCACTACCTCAAACAGTGCGTACAAACATCTAAACACGGCATAGCTGAGCCATGTGATGGGCAGACAGCACAACATCATGCATGTTGGGGCGTACAAACACTAACACCAATGGACCAGGCCTGCAGCACACCACCCACAATGCCATTGAAATTCCCAGGATTGGAAAAACATCAGTAAGTGCATGTATGTAAAATCCGTGACTGCCACACCCAGCACAGGGGCCACTTACAACCCACTGCATCACAGTAACCACATCACTTACACCAGCGCAGGGACAGGCTTGGTACACATGCAGCCACTCACAGACAAAATCAACCTTCACAGAATACTCACCCCTAGCTTGCTGTTGATGCTCCTTCAAACGTGCGTCCAGCTCAGGCTGTGTCACAGCCAAGATGCGGCACATCAGTGGTGTCAAGCTGCGTCGTGACAACCTGACACTGCGAGGGAGTATCCCCAGTGTCATCTCGGCAACGTTCTTTGCCAGTCGTGATATGTCGTCCCACCTCTTGTGGCAGTGGGTGCGCTGGCGGTTTGACACTCCCAGAGCCCGCACCTTGGTTGCAATGGACCTCCACACGGCCTTACGCTGGTGTACCTTGAGCTGCAGGTGTGGGAGACAAGAGGGGGAAAACATCAGTGACACACTCTCATGGTAAAACCTCTCTCTCTGAACAGTGGCATGACACAGACTCATCTCCACACGGCAGATATGGGTCATTGATGTACACTCATGCCAACCACACACATATCACACTCTGTACAGTCAGTGATGTGTCCTTGTCACATTGGGCGTGGACAGTCCATGCCAGGTAGAATCACACAGAGATGGACAACGAGGAGCCACACAAACAGTCACATGAACAATAACTGTCCCGAAACATGCATCACCAGATAGCTGTCACACCATATGGATGTGTACACAACACATGTCCATCCACCCTTCATGTCCATGCATTTAATGTGTGGGTTGCATACACCCCCTTAACAACTAGGAAACAGCATGTCAGCCAGTGCATTACACAACCCCACACTCTCAGGCACATACACCATCTGATCAACTACATGTGTGCCCCCTTGCACTCACACCCCCACTGTTGGAGACTTACCACAACATTTGGGCCACCATATAGTCGTGGGTACTGTGTCAGCACCTCGTCCACCAGGACATCCAGCTCCTCGCTTGTAAATGGACTGGCACGGATCTTCTCCGTCCTAGCCATCACTGTGGACATGAGACGTCAGCGGCGGCAGTGGGCGGTGAGGGGTGAGGGGTCCCAGGCAGCAGTCCCTGGAGGCAGCAGCAGGTGAGGGGTCTCAGGCAGCAGTCCCTGGAGGCAGCAGCAGGTGAGGGGTCTCAGGCAGCAGTCCCTGGAGGCAGCAGCAGGTGAGGGGTCCCAGGCAGTAGTCCCTGGAGGCAGCAGCAGGTGAGGGGTCTCAGGCAGCAGTCCCTGGAGGCAGCAGCAGGTGAGGGGTCCCAGGCAGCAGTCCCTGGAGGCAGCAGCAGGTGAGGGGTCTCAGGCAGCAGTCCCTGGAGGCAGCAGCAGGTGAGGGGTCCCAGGCAGCAGGCTCTGTGAGCAGTGGAAATGTGGTGCTCCCTTCCACACATATATAGGGCCCTGGACTCGTTTCAGTGGTCATAGTCCTCTGCCATTGGTGTTCCAGGTCAGCCTTCTTCAAAAGCATCCAATGACCGCCTCCGCGGGGCGGAGCACGCCTACCGCGATTTTTGAATCTGCAACATGCCACCGCGATAGCGGTCCCCATTGGCTGCAAGGGCATGGTTCATGGCGGTGACACACCGCGGGGTCCTGGCCGGCGCTACCGCGGTGGTGCATCTTACAAATGCATCCTATCTCCCCATCCGCTGGGGGCGGAGCACGCCTACCGCGATTTTTGAATCTGCCTCATGCCACCGCGATAGCGGTCCCCATTGGCTGCAAGGGCATGGTTCATGGCGGTGACACACCGCGGGGTCCTGGCCGGCACTCCCGCGGTGGTGCATCTTACAAATGCATCCTATCTCTGCATCCGCTGGGGGCGGAGCACGCCTACCGTGATTTTTGAATCTGCATCATGCCACCGCGATAGCGGTCCCCATTGGCTGCAAGGGCATGGTTCATGGCGGTGACACACCGCGGGGTCCTGGCCGGCGCTACCGCGGTGGTGCATCTTACAAATGCATCCTATCTCCGCATCCGCTGGGGGCGGAGCACGCCTACCGCGATTTTTGAATCTGCATCATGCCACCGCGATAGCGGTCCCCATTGGCTGCAAGGGCATGGTTCATGGCGGTGACACACCGCGGGGTCCTGGCCGGCGCTACCGCGGTGGTGCATCTTACAAATGCATCCTATCTCCGCATCCGCTGGGGGCGGAGCACCCCTACCGTGATTTTTGAATCTGCATCATGCCACCGCGATAGCGGTCCCCATTGGCTGCAAGGGCATGGTTCATGGCGGTGACACACCGTGGGGTCGTGGCCGGCGCTACCGCTGTTTGATTGCCATAGAGTGACATGGGTGACCGGGATGTGGCTGGTGGAGCATGACAAACGCCATCTGCAGCTATGTAGAGGGCCATCACTAACACCAATGTGTCATGTGCAGCACATGAAACACTTGCGTCAGTGGTGGGCATCGACACAGGTTCAAATGGTGGTTGGCATGCTCCGCCACCCAATTCACGGACAGTATGTGCGTCCGCTATGGGGAATATGCAGCATCACATCGTACACTCTGTGCGTCATTGTGTTTATGGGGCACGTTTAAGGCACCTACGGACAGTTCTTGTTGTGTGTGGATCAATGGTCATTACTGTACTACGCACAGTGGATACGTACAGTGGCACATGGCACTGGATAACATTGATATGGTCTCCTGTCACAAATGTCAGCCACTGTATAACGTCTCACACCAAATGGAACACTGTACTCCATTATGTTGAGCAATATTTACACACAATGTCGCATCTGCCACCCATGCTGACCACTATCTCACACCTGAGCCAATGTGTTACACTGAAAACCCAGATGAACTCATTTATTCAGCATGACTGTCATCATTGGAAACAGATGTCACCCTGTTGTGTTATTGCTAAGACCAATTACATTCCGCATGTTACACACTGGCAACTCCTGCAGTGTATGTCCACATGTACGGGGGGGGCTCGACCTGCTAAAGGATGACGAGTACTTCAGCACCACACCTGGCATCCGTTGCATTATTATTGTTTGTCACTTGGGTAGACGGCCAGAGCAGATGTATTTGCTACATGTCTGCCACCTGTAACCACAGGGACCTATGTGGTAGTGTCAGGTCTGTGCTCATGTTGTTTGGACTGTTGTATGTGAATCAGTGACATGTACATTTCAACAATGGTGCTTAGCTAAACTATGTTTTTGAGTGTTGTGCTGTGTTCCGGGGCTACTCACCTGCCACCAGTGCATGTCCATTGTTCACATCAGGAATGTTGCGTTGGCAGATGGACTGCATGCACGGTTGTGGATTGTGCTAACTGTATGGAATATAGTATGCGACATTTGTCCACAGGCTATGGGTGTCCAGTTTTGCCTGTGCAATGTGTGTGCACTGATTAGCGGGAATTGTCTGCAATGTTGGATGGTCAGCACAAGTGGCACACGTGTGCAGTGTGTTGCCACCAACACTAGTGTATGTGCATGCTATGGGGTGCTAGCCATCCTTGCTCACCATCTATTCCACACTGTGTGGGTGGATCACATCTGCTGGTGTATCAGGATGGAGTGGGCACCCAAGACAGGTGAGATGTACCTTGACTGTTGTGCCTGTGACACTCATCCAACTCCGACATTTGGTCAATGTGAGGTACCAGTGTCCCACTACTCATGCACAGCCAGCATGTTTGTTAGATGTGGGATATTGATTGTATGCTGTGTTGGGCCTGACAGCCTGTGTGGAATGAGGGTCAGGATGCATGTCCTTTGGGACATGTGGTGTAAAATTACATCCACTGGTGTCAGGTGTCTGAGCCAGTTGTCCATATGTCATGCATACAGTCTGTTCATGCGTAGACTTGTTGGCATACCGGCTTGGCATTGTCCATGTAGTGTTGTATGTTTGTGTTGTGGCACTGTTGTGTCTTGAAACAGCTGGATGTGTATCACCATGGTATGTGTTGTGGTGCACATGTGTCCTTGGGCAGTCCCTCCTTGATGCTGCATGTAAATGTCCAAAATGGGGTAAGATTAAGGGTGCATACAGGCCCTGCTGATCACGTCCCTCATCTATTGTTAATGTGTGCCACATTGGCTATCTGTGTGCTTGTAGAGAGTATTGGGCAGTGGGGTAATGGTGGCCTGTTACAGTGGTACACATACTCTGCACAGGCGTGACATCATCTGTCACTGTCCGACTTTGTATTCAAGTCAGCAGCAGATATGGCCTGTGTACTGATGACATTGGCACATGTATGGGTTTGGGATGTGAATGTAATTGAATTTGAGTGTGTTCGAAGTGGCACTGAGTACAAAGACAATCCCAATGATCTATCCACATTGTGTTGTTGATGTGTCCCCTGCAATTATTGGCCAAGGAGGTGTGGCAGGTACAGCAGCAACGTGGAAGCCAGCAGTGTCTCTGCTTCACACATGTCCTGTGTCATGTACACCCAAGGCTGAGTCCACCTCAGCTCGATATGTGACTCTTGGCATTCACATAGACAGTGTTCGTATTGTGTCTACTGACTGTGCACATCCATGACAGTTGTACAATTAATCTGTCTCATGTTGGGACAACACTGAATTGCACTGTGTGCTTTCAGGGATGACAGTCAATGTTAGCGCCGTGACAGGACAGACTTTATGAATTTGTGCACATCCTAATTTATGTTGCTATGACGTGTCCCCTTTCATCTCACCTAGGAGGCGACCTAATGTGTTTCGTACCTTCACCCTGCTGGCTAACATGGAGGATACCGACATCATAAGGCGATTCCGTCTGGATCGGACAAACCTCCTGGAACTTTGTGCAATATTGGAGCCACACCTGCTTCCACGCAGGACATACCCAACAGCACTCACGGCAACGGCAAAGGTGATGGCATTCCTACATTTCGTGGCTACGGGATCCTTCCAGCAAACTGTGGGCATTGCAGGGGGATGTCCCAACCAACATTCAGCATGGTGCTACGTGATGTCCTGTTGGCTATGATGCAACACGGGGACCAATTCATACATTTCCCCAGGCGGCATGAGTTGGCGGATGTGAAGGGCGAATTTTATGCACTTGGACACGTTCCTAATGTAGTTGGTGCAATAGATGGCACACATGTTTCCCTGATTCCACCCCAAGCACGGGAGCATATTTACCGAAATAGGAAACATTATCATTCCATCAATGTGCAGGTGGTGTGCCAGGCAGATATGGTCATCTCACACGTTTGTGCAAAGTTTCCAGGATCAGCCCACGATTCACACATAATGCGCAACAGCATTTTACCACAGCTGATGGCCAATCTGGTGCCGGAGCGGGCATGGATTGTGGGTGAGTACAAAGGGTCGAGTCGTGTGCTGTTTGTGTGCCATGCTGTCCTCGGACACATGTCAGACACTCAATCTGTATGTGTCTTTCTCACTTAGGTGACTCTGCATATCCCAACGGACCTTGGTTGCTGAGTCCACTTCGCAATCCCAGGACACCAGCTGAAGTGCGCTACAACAATGCCCATGGGAGGACACGTCGGGTCATTGAGCGAACATTTGGACTCCTGAAATCGCGTTTTCGATGCCTCGACAAGACCGGAGGGGCTCTGCAGTACTCACCCGTCAAGGTGTGTCAGATAGTGGTAGCATGCTGCATGCTACACAACCTGGCCGTGCGGAAGGGGATCCCCTTAATCCAGGATGATGATGACCAGCCACAGCCCCCACCTGCAAACACCCAAACGTCAAGTGACGAGGATAGTGGAGAGGAGGAAGGTGTTGGACAGCGTCAGCAGCTCATCAACAACTACTTCACTTGATGGTCAGTGGCAATGTCAATACTGGCTGTTGTCTGATGATGTTGTGCTTGGTGAATATGTGTATGTGAGTTTTGTGACTACAGCATGTTGCAGAGTCAGTGCTGGCTGCAGATGTGTATGGTAAGGGATCTTTTGACACAGCTACTTGATGTCTATGTTGGTACAGTTGCTCCTTGTGACATGTGCAGATTGTCGTACCTTGATGTGCTGTGTTGTGTGATGGTTGTTAGTCCACCACCTGAGTAGCAACTGATGTTCTGTTGTGTTTTCCTAGGTCCCTTCAGCCTCTACTTGCCTGCGGAGTATCCCTGCTCCTGTGACATTGTAATCATGGGTGTGAGTTAACATACTGTGATGAACATGGAACAGTGACAACTACATTGGTGCATTATTAGTGTTTATGTACAGTGGATACATGTGATGTAGATGTGGATATTTACAGATTTGTGAATGGTGAATAACAGATTTGTCAGTGATGGTAGATGAGACAATAGAGTATACACTAGATCGATATGGTAACACAGTCCAACAGTCATTTGCCATTCCCACGGCATTGTGTGTGGGGACAGTCTGCAGGGTACACAGCAGGGTGAAGAGGGGTGCCATCATGGCTGGCTACTTGACTGGCTTTTGCCAGGTGCTTTGCCACGGGATGCTCCCAATGATTTTTTCGGGCGGCCCCTTGCTCTTTTGGCAGGGGGGACACAGGTGCATGGCCAGTGGTGTCTGATGAGTCCCCATGCTCGCTGGACGCAGGGGAGGATGGGGGTCTGTCATCCTGCGTCACAACGGAGGGAGCTGTAGGTGTTGGCGGTGCCGCATGCCTGTCCCTGAGGACCCCCACTAGCTGGCCCAGGAGGTCCCTGATTTGGCCCATGCAGGCCACGAGTTGGCCCATGCGGTTGTCAATTGAGCGCAACATCTGTTGTTGCTCACGGGCATCCTCCTGAGCCTGCCTCAACTGTCCCTGGGCGTGTTCATAGGCCCCCACAACTCTGTGAATGTGTGCCAGTGATTCAGTGCCAGGGTCTTCTTCCCTTTGGGTCAGCCTTGTCCTCACACCTGGCCTGCTGTCACGGCCCTGTTGCCTCCCTCCTGTGGGCACCGGCCTACTCTCCCGTACCTCCGCAGTTGTTGTGGTCTGGTTGGCCTGTGGAGCAGGGTGAGTGTTGCAGGCAGCAGTGGTAGTGGTAGTGGTGGTGGAGGTGGTGGTGGCACAGGTCGTTGCAGCAGGGCTCTGCGTTGATGTTGTTGCTGAGGGTGGTGGGGCTGTGGGGTCCTGGGACACATTACGCCCTGCCACACCAGATGGTCCGGGTTGGTCCACCTCCTCCTCATTATCCAGGGAGTCTGCATCCGAGGGGAGATGTTCGGGAGCTGGTGACTGGCTGTGCTGGTTGGGGTTGTCGTCCTCTGCAGTCAGTTGTTGGTCACCTGTGGGACAGGAAGTAGATGGTAATTGCCTTACACACCTCAGGGTTGCTGTGTTTGGTGTCTCTTATTTACATGTTATGCTACACACAGTTGCCTTTTTCACACATTGTATGTCTGCACAGTGATGTGCCTCATGCCATGAAGTGGAGTTACATTCATCATTTCACAATGGTGTGACCTGTGATTGGTTAGCATGCCACACGTCTAGTATTGGTGATTTCAATGTGAGGTTGTCATCTGACAACTGGCATGACTACAAGTTGATGTTCAGCATCTTTGCTGATCACTCTGCCTGGCAGACATTACCTGTGTGCATGGACTAGCCATTGTCATCACATACCGTTGACATGTCCTGTGCTTGTATTTCTTTATACAGCAGACCATGCTAGTTTGTTTTTCCCATGGTCCTTCATGATCAGCACCCATGTACGCTACAGAGGGAAGTCTGGGTGATGCATGTCAGAGGCCCGTTTGCTTGGACATATTTGTTGAGAGTCACAGTTCTGTTTCTGTCACAGTTACGTACGCTGAGCTGTCTGCATCCTGTCAATGGCTGTGCTTTTCTTTTCTATTTTTGTGTGAAGTAGAGCCTCATGTTGTCATGTCTCTCAATGCTTTTGTTGAGTGATGGTGGTGTGCATGCACTGTCTGATTACCTGTGCAGTGTCACTTTGGTTTTTACTTACAGACACATGCTTCTGGGTGGGGTGCTCCAACCTGCTGAGGGGTGTGAGAGGGGGCCTGTTGGGAGTTGTAGTGCTGCCTCCAGATACACATTCCCCATCCCTGTGAAGATGGCTACCTACCTGTTAGGTGGTGGGGGAGCGTTCAATGGCTAACACATGCTTCTGGGTGGGGTGCTCCATACTGCTGAGGGGTGGGAGAGGGGGCCTGTTGGGAGTTGTAGTGCTGCCTCCAGATACACATTCCCCAACCCTGTGAAGATGGCTACCTACCTTTTAGGTGGTGGGGGAGCGTTCAATGGCTGACACATGCTTCTGGGTGGGGTGCTCCATCCTGCTGAGGGGTGGCAGAGGGGGCCTGTTGGGAGTTGTAGTGCTGCCTCCAGATACACATTCCCCATCCCTGTGAAGATGGCTACCTACCTGTTAGGTGGTGGGGGAGCGTTCAATGGCTGACACATGCTTCTGGGTGGGGTGCTCCATCCTGCTGAGTGGTGGGAGAGGGGGCCTGTTGGGAGTTGTAGTGCTGCCTCCAGATACACATTCCCCATCCCTGTGAAGATGGCTACCTACCTGTTAGGTGGTGGGGGAGCGTTCAATGGCTGACACATGCTTCTGGGTGGGGTGCTCCATCCTGCTGAGGGGTGGGAGAGGGGGCCTGTTGGGAGTTGTAGTGCTGCCTCCAGATACACATTCCCCAACCCTGTGAAGATGGCTACCTACCTGTTAGGTGGTGGGGGAGCGTTCAATGGCTGACACATGCTTCTGGGTGGGGTGCTCCATCCTGCTGAGGGGTGGGAGAGGGGGCCTGTTGGGAGTTGTAGTGCTGCCTCCAGATACACATTCCCCATCCCTGTGAAGATGGCTACCTACCTGTTAGGTGGTGGGGGAGCGTTCAATGGCTGACACATGCTTCTGGGTGTGGTGCTCCATCCTGCTGAGGGGTGGGAGATGGGGGCCTGGTGTGTGTTGTAGTGCTTTTTGTCTGTACACATGCATCCCAGTTGATTTTGTTTAGCTTTGTGCTTTATCAGGTTGAGTGGTGGTTACATCTGTGTGACCTGTTTTGGGTATTGTGGGTCAGACGAATGTCCTTTGGCCTAGGGGTTGTAGGTTTGAATTTGTGCAAGACGGTACATGGCAATGTGATGATATACATTGGTTTGTACTTACCAGCTTCCAGTCCCCCGCGGATTCCTTCAAGACTCTCTGGATGTAGGATTCCAAGGACCTTCTCCTCCCACGGACTGTATGGTTTGGGTGGGATGGGAGTGCCTCCACCAGTCCCGTCAGCCAGCTGACGGTTCTTAGCCCTCTTCCTCTTCACCACGGTCTTCAGGTCATGCCACCGCTTCTGTATTTCCTGCTTGTTGCGGGGGTGGTCCCTACTGCATTGACCTTATTGACTATCCTCACCCACATTTGGGTTCTTGTGGCTAATGGGGTGTGTTGGACCATGTTGCCATAGAGTTGTGGTTCAACTCTTATTATCTCATCTACCATGACTGCAAGCTCTGAATCAGTAAATTTTGGCATTTTGTGTGGTGCCATGGTGTGTGCTGTGCAGATGTTCTGTGGTGCAGTTGTGTGGGTGTTGTGGGTGTTGTGTGTGGTGTAGGTGGTGTGTGTGTTGTGGTGGTGCTGTGTGCAGGTTTGCCTCTCCTTTGTTCTCTGGGGTTGGGACCTTCAGTTGTGGAGTGTAGCAAAGGATTGTGGTCAGGGAGGGGCTGGTTTTATGCTCGGCTATGGGGGGTGTGGCAAGCTGGTATGTTGCTGTCAGGTGTGTTGTGTGTGTTGTCCTGTGATTGGTTATTTTGAAATTTCTGGGGCTGTTGTCATTGGGCACTTTTGGTTTGTATTGGGACAGGTCTACTTCAGTGTGTGCATTGTTTGTATTTTTTTTCGTGTTTTTTCTACGTCCGCCATTTTTTGGCGGATCCTCCACAGCGGTTCCTCCGCAGCGGTGGCTATGCTGCAGCCCTTCCGCCGCCTATCGGATTCATCACTGTTCGCGCACGATGCGGTCGGATTCATAGGTAGGTACCATGGTGGTAGCGGGGATGTCATAATGTCACGGGCGGTTACTCCGTGTGCATGGCGGCGGTTCTTGGCTTTTCCGCTGATTATCCGGCCGTTGCGGTCGGATTTTCAGCTGGTCCGGCGAGTGCGGGCGGTTTTTCGTTGTCTCCCGCCGCCGCGGACGGATTATTGTGCCGGTTCATCGTAATGTATCCGGCGTTTTTCCCGTTGGCCATGCGGGCGGTTTTTTGCCGGTACCATGGCGGTCGGTATGTTTTTCCGACCGCCATCGTAATCGACCCCTAAGTTTCCATTCATTAAGTCTTTTGGTGAAATTCCTACTGTTTTTGCAATTTCATCTTCATGCTCATGTAGTGTCCTTATGCACTTCGTCAAGAACTTATTATTGTAAAATTCCCTATCTTGCCCTATCTGAAACCACCTTACGTTTCGGGTACCTGCAGAGGATTCAGAACTTTGCCAACCTGAAAAGAAGCCATCTGAGGTAATGTGAACATGTCACACTAGCCAAAATTCAAGCCCACTTGCTCCCAGTTAAGCAGACTATCCCCTTCATTGCAATTTGCCTTATGGGCAAGATACTAACTGAAGTAAAAAAAAATCCACTTTACAGACCACATCGGTCGATAAATCCCTGGGAGAAACATGTTCAAATTCTCAGCTCCTGCTTTAAATGATCACATCTGGAGGGTATCTTCGTCTGCTTACAGTGCAGCACCCAAAACAAGAAAGCAAGCCACAAGACAGACAGAAAAGCAAGAACGCAGCAAAGCCCGCAACTGGTTCTATTTTATATGGCACCAAAGTCGGACCGAGATCCAGACTGTGGAGTGAAGGTTTTATACAAATCACAATGGATTTAGAAGGGGGAAAACGTAGAATGCCTGGCCAAGGAGAAGAACACTAAAGACTGGTCCTGGGTATCGCGTGCTCTAAATTCTCGTCCCTAACAACCTGGGGCCCACCTCCAAAAAGAATAATTCTATTCCCAAATTAAAAATCTGTTCTTGGAATATCCGGGCTCTAACTGATAACGAAGACAAAAGGGACGCATTAAAATTAAAAGAAACCTGGGCTTTAAGCTCAACCCCATGGCTGGATTACACCGCCTATGAACCAAACGTAACACCTTCGCAAGCAGGGGGCCATGCCTCGGGAGGGGTGGCAATTTATAACAAAAACAATTTGCCAATCCAGGTATCCCCACTATGTGAAGAAAACGGTGATTACATATTCCTTAAGGCTAGGTTTTTAAAAACCAAAACCTCCAGGCAGGATCAGCATCCCATGATCATAGGCTGTATGTATTTACATCCGTCTAAGCCTAAACGAGAAATTACGCTAAGCAGAATGCTACCAGCAATAAGTGACCTTCACTCTGAACGCCCAGATGATTTATGGATAATAATGGGAGATTTTAATGCAAATCTAATAGAACCAGACCTAAACTCCTCCTTGGTAGCCTTGGATGATTCCATCTGGTCTATTCCAGAAATAAGAAGCGAGTATTAACGTAAAGACAAACACGGACTTAAATTGTCAGCCTATATCAACCATCTGGGCCTTCAAATCCTAAATGGAAGATCTGCTACTGATCTACCAGCAGCCTATACTCACTTCTCCCATTCTAGGCTTGCCACTTTGGATTACATCTGGATTTCGACCTCCTACTTTCATGCAATACAAGGCTTTGTTGTAATTCCCTCAGTGGCAAGCGACCATGCAATTATCGCCTGTGACATACTATCTCCGCAATGTCATCGGCCAAAAATTAAAATGATTGGTGAGGAGGAAAATCTGGAACCAATAAAAAAAATAAGGTGGTCGACAGAATATAGAGATATAATCAATGAAGAAGTGGAATCAACCTTGAACAGAGTAATCAAGAATAACAGTGACTCCATTTTGATAAATTCCTGGGAACACCTTTTGGAAGAGATAAGGGAAAAACTAACCACCGGTAGGAAGCCAATACCTAATAAATCACTTTCAAAAGATGATCACCTCACAAAACAAAAACAGTTAATAGGGATAATAAAACGTAAATTAAACAACACGATGCGGAAAACCACCAACGACAACCATGAACACAGACTTGTCAAGGCAAAGGTTGCTGAAATTCGCCGGAATTATAGGAAATCCAGATTCTCCTACCGTAGAATGATTGAAGAAAACCACTGGAATAAAGCACATGAAATAATAAAGTCTCGAGATCTGGAGCAAATTTGGAAGTGGATGAAAAATTGCTTCAAACCAAACCAGCGATCCACAACCACAAATATCTCGCCCACAGCGTGGGAAACCTACATTGAAGCCCTCTATGTGGACACCCCAGGTGACATCAGCATTAACCCTAAAATGAAGGCCATTAACAACGTACCACGGTGCACGGAGTCACAAAATGAACCCCATGACTAAACAGAAATAACACCCGAAACAGTCATGCACCTTATCAAAATAATGCGACCTGGCGGGGCACCCGGTCCAAATGGCATTCCGCCTATGGTATATAAAGGGACGGCCCGAAAATGGGCCGAAATTATGGCTCCATTATTTTGGGAATACAGGTCGGGAAGAAACATCCCTGAGTCATGGAGGGGCTCCCTTTTAGTGCTAATACATAAAAAAGGCTTGCGATCCAATCCGGAAAATTACAGAATGATCGCACTTTTAGACGTAGACGGGAAGTGCTATGCCAGCACATTACTACAAGAACTGACGCTTGGGCTGAAGAGCGTAACCTGATCCCATACAACCAAACAGGCTTCCATAAGGGATCTAACATTGAAGATAATCTGGTCTGTATGTCCCATTTAATTGAAACAACGCTCACAAGAAAAGGGAGAGCTTTGTATTTAGCATATATCGACTTTCAAACAGCTTTTGACAGTGTGGGCCGCTCAAGACTGTGGTTGAAACTAAAAAACTGGGGCATCGATAACACACTACTAAATGCACTGGTGGCCCGATATTCGGAAACCTAGGTTAAGATTAGAGTGTCCACTGACTGGTCTACGTCCAAAAAAATAAAAACCAACAAAGGATTAAAGCAAGGATGCATACTGGCCCCAATGCTCTTTAACCTGTTCTTGGCGAATTTACCCGAGTACCTGGCTGATACTCGTGCCTTTCCCCCAAACTCGCCGGAACCAAAATTCAATCACTGCAATACACAGATGACACCATACTGGTCGACCAAACTCCAATTGGGCTGCAGTGGCTCCTTACTACACTGTCACAATATTGTAAAACAAATCACCTGAAAATAACCACTGCAAAAACAAAGGCGATGATAATCTCCAGGCAAATAAAGAGGAGAGGCTCATGGCATATCGACAGTAAACCCATCGAGATAGTTACAGCATATAAGTACCTGGGAGTCTGGATCGACCATAAAGGAAGGCAGGCCGCTCATATTACCGCAATGCAAGGTTTGGCGCACTCGCTGGAGGAAGCTTTTTGCAGAGCAAGGAATACCATGACCTCTCCTGATCTTACTCCATTAATTCAAGCTATGGGGGCTAAATTTTTACCACCTGTGGCTCATGGCGCAAGAGCCTTTAAAGACAAGATGTCATTGTGGCTGGACAGAGCTCAGTCAGCCTACTTTCGTAAAGTATTTTTTTTACCTACCTCCACTGCTTACGCCCAAATTCACATAGAATTTAATCTGACATTCCAAAAATGGATACTAAAAGCCAGGTTTATAGCATACTGCCTAAAAGCCAAACAAGCACGGGACAATTCGCTAAAGAAGCTCATCTGGCAAATGATAAATGACCCTGGGTCAACTTGGCATGACTTTTTAACACATTCTCTTGAAATACTGGCAGCCCGAGAAATATGGTCCGCTCCTATACCCATATCGGCGGCAGTTAAACTTTGAACTAAACAAGCAAAAATAATGTCAGCGGACTGTGATGCAACAACTTTGAAAAAGCTAAAGCACGGAAGCTGGGCATAAGATCTATACAGCAGTGGGGGCCTGCCACTTTACCTGTCTTCTCCCTTAAAGCCAATATTGAAGCATCAATTAATGAGGCTACAGTTCGGCTTGATCCCTCTAATGGCATATAAGTACAGCCAAGGGTACAAAGAAATGGCAGTCACACAGTGTCCAGCATGTGGGAGAGAAGAGGAAACACTAATTCACATATTATGTATCTGTGAGAAACTACGCCCTCTGAGAATTTATTGGCTCCGCTTCATTTGGCGTATTTTAAACGTATGGACATGTCAGGCCCCCTTGGTAGAGTGCATGAAAGGCGACTCAGCACAGCTGGCGGCACATTTTATGAAATTCCTGACAGCCGTAATAGCTACGCTGGTCTACGACAACCCTACAGAACTATGGGCCATATGTATCATTCCAAATTGCGATCGCAAATGCCGAAATTCGCAGAATTTCGGCGTTTGCGATCGCAATTGGGCTTAGTGGTATGTATTAATGGAAAACTGCCTTGCAAAATAAGGAATTGCAAAATTTGCGATTCCCTATTTTGCAATTGTATTTAAGGAATCGCAAATTGCGATTCCTTAAATGCAATGTAAGAAGCACCAAAAAAGTGCAATTTGGCCTTAAGGAATCGCAAATTACCACCAACTTCAAGTTGGTGGTAATATGCGATTTCTTAGAAAAATTCACTTTTTGCATTTTCAAAGTGCAATGTGGCGCACATACATGCCCTTAGGGCATGTATGTGCGCCACATGTGCACCCATGCTTATTTCAAGGGTGCAACAGGGTGTCCTTTTGACACCCTTGCAACCTTGAAATTGCATTCTCAATTTGCGATTCTCTAATTGCTAATCGCAAATTGAGAATGTCTTCCCATTCATTCCTATGGGCCTCTAGGCCCATAGGAATGAATGGGGAGGTATTCCTTAATTGCGAATCGCAATTTGCGATTCGCAATTAAGGAATATGTAGGATTCGCAAAATTATTTACAAATCCTACATACATAGCGTTTTGCGATTCTCAAATAGCGATTCGCAAAAAATCGCTATTTGAGAATCGCAAATGGACATTTTGATACATATGGCCCTATAACTCTTAATGCTGTGCAAATCGTTTTAACTTCCATGCTTCTACAGCTGACAACGTGATGTTTAATATTTTACTTAGATTAATAGGATGTCACTCCATATCTTTTAACTATTGGAAATTATGCACTTTACATTGCTTTTTAGTTCGATTACAAAGATTTGAATTAATTGTGCAATAAATTATCTATCTATCTATCTATCTATCTTTGTCTGCTTTGCCCTTAGATCAGAAATAACTCCTATGCCCCCAAGAACATCCATTGACACCTTGCATCTAGAAGTGCCTTGTAAATCTTTTTATTCTGATAGATCTCACCTTTTCTTTTTGTTTCCTATCTTTTTAGGTGCTTCTTTTTAGCCTTTCCTTGTCCCCTTGCTTCATAGCAGCAAGATGCCTAGCTGGTGAACGTGTACTCTACAAAAATAAATCAATTCAAATATTATTTATTCATACAAAGTGCATAACACATCTGTGTTTTACTGGACCATATGTGTAAGTTCCAGCAATGCTCTGTTCGTTCAATAACAATCACAAAACTTTGTTGGTATTATTGTACTGTTACCACTTATTACTGGTCGGTTACTCCATTCACTTGATATACATAGTGTGGAAAAGTGTATTTACAGAGGTTTGAGCCTTTCCACAAGTAAAGTAGTTTCTTTATAAATTTTGGCCCAAAAAAACATGTGCGTGAAGTCATATTCCTTGAGCAGAAGATGGTTCAAGCTGTCGATGGCTGCATCATTTCCTCAGGTCAGAGTACAATTGCAATGCGTTTCAAGCTAGAGTGATGCAGGGGGTGGCTGCCTCCTTGACAGATATTAAAAAGGTAGCTTTGTGAAATATATGGCACTCAATTACTTGGGCAAGGACATCAAACTTTATTTTACATTATAGATTACAGGTTGATGAGTCCCAGAGGATCATTTTGGAATGTCGTTTAACACTCTAATTCTCTTAGGATGTATGTTTTTAGAATACATCTATGGGTGTGAATATTATCTTTAAGATTCGGGATACCCTTAGACATAACATATAACACAATTAAATTTAAATAGTGCTTGTTCGGAGACATACCTTACTCTTTATTATAAACAAGTGCTTGCTGGAGCAGCTATTTCACCAAGGAATGAATATAACATCAAGTCACGGGTTTTCACATAGATTTATTGCAGGTTCAATTTTTTTCATAATGGCCATTTATTGTTGTAATTAGAATGTTTATTGCTGTACGATTGTTTCTTTAAACAGAAAAAGATGGCCCGTTTTAGATTATTATTTATAATAAACTATTTTAAATAATCAAAAGCAAATACAGTTTATCTATATTGCATTCATTTGATTGATGTTGACTTTAATCTCTATTGTATGCCCTCTTAAATACCAATGAAAAATGTAAACAAAATCTGTTTATTTTAAGATTTGTAATACCTCAAACCATTGTACAATTATTTCAAAGATGTCCATTTGATTAAAAAAAAAATCATGCTACCAAAACTAACGCCCAAAAAAGAGCAAAGGTAGACTAGTGCATAGATGATGGCTTCAGATGTCGCTTTGGATGAAACAACATAATCTAGTAAAGCAAAGTGAGCTGCTTTCAAGAGCCCTTCCATCAGATGGCACGGCAGTTTAGGTTCTATCGCCTTATTACTAACAAATAAGGGTTTATAGCTGAATTGAAAAATGTACATAGTTTTTCAGACTAAAGGACTTTCGGGGTCACAGTATTTTGACAACTCGATCAAAGAAAACATTGATACGGGGTAAAGGTATACATTGCATTAGATACGCAACACTGACGTTTGAGTCAACACGAAAAAACAGCACAATACATATATGAACATATGAATATACCTTTTCTGGTAAACATGGAATAAGAACATTTTAGTTCCTCACTTGGGGTAATTATTTACAACATCTTCAATACCTGCTGTTAAAGTGTGAATATCCTGGTAATAGAGAGCATGTAAAATATGATTTGATTGATATTTTTTATCATTGCCTCGAGGTGCTTCCACCATGCATAAAACCAAACACCAATGAACAGAAACTGACCCACTTAACCTCTTTCCAATAAATATGAATTTAATGGGAATCTCTGAAGCCTATCAGAGAAGTCATCCACCTTTTACAAGGAACACTTTATTCCATAGGTTTGAACCGAGAACTGAAAAGAGTCATTCATTGTTGTCTATGGGACTTGGGGTGGGCACTAGTATGCGAAACATAGTAAATCAGTTGTTATAAGAGAAATAAGTATGTTTCACGATTAAACTTGGAAAGAACCGTGTTAGACCTGGCATCCTTGGTGTGGTTTCCCCAGACTTTTTGCCTTCAGAGGTCCTGTTTGCTGACTTCGTTTTTGATGGCTCTAGGACTCTGGGCACTTAAGTGTATGTGCTCTCTGCTTTAAATATGGTAACATTGGCTTATCCGCAATTGGCATATTTAATTTACTTATAGGTCCCTAGTAAAGTGCACTACATGTGCCCAAGGCCTGTAAATTAAATTCTACCAGTGGGCCTGCTGCACTGATTGTGCCACCCACTTCAGTAGCCCTTTCAACATGTCTCAGGCATGCCATTTCAGAGCTGTGTGTGCAGTTCTAAACTGCCATGCCGACCTGGAAAGCTATCCCTCAGGCCAGGCCTAAACCTTCCATTTTAATACATATAAGTCACCCCTAATGTAGGCCCTGGACAGCCAAAGGGCAGAGTGCAGTGTATTCAAAAAGTAGGACATTTACATTTAAGTTTTACATGTCCTAGTAGTGAACAAAACTTAAATTCATTTTTAATTACTGCAAGGCCTAGCCCTCCCATAGGTTAACATTGGAATTACCTTTTTACATCTTATACGTGTAATTTCCAATTGGAAAATGATGGGACCCCCAACTTTAATCTCTCTGGATTCACCAATTTAAAATCCCAATTTATGGTGAAGTTAGATTTTAAATTGTAATTCTGAAAATGCCACCTTTAGAAAGTTGACAGTGTCTATCTTTAGTCATTTAGTGCCTTTGCCTGTCTCTGAATAAACGTCTGGGGTGGCTGACAACTGGGCGTTGTGGATTCCCTCCAGACAGCCACACACAAAGGGAGCTTAGGCGTTACTGATGGGCCATTCACATCCTGCTGGGCCATCCTGGGCAGGATGGGAGGAAGGAGCTGACACTTACACCTGAATTGGCTGCGTCCTCTCCCCACACAAAGGGCTGCATACCCTCCTGTAGTGGGTCTTGAGCCAGGGCAGGAAGGGCAGGAACTCTGTGCACTTCAAAGGTCTCTCTTTGAAGTCTCCCCCACTTCAAAGGCACAACTGGGTATAAGTACTGGACCTCTGACATCACCAACTCAGTCCACTTCTAGGCCTGTGGATACTCTGCAGGAAGAAGGACTGCTGTGCTGCTACAAGGACTGCCACTCTGCTGGACTGCTACTCTGCTGGACTCTTGCTTTGCTGTGCTGACCTGCTGCCCTCTTGCCTATCTCTCCAACCCAGAATCAAAGTGACTCCAAGGGCTTGCTGGCTTGCCTCCTGATTGAAGTCTCAGGGACATAAAAGACTTCCAACTCACCTGCTACAACACCTGGACTCTGCCATCTGAGAGCCTCGTCCTCCAAAAGGTGCATTTCCAGTCCTGGGCCCACGTAAGTGGGTATTAAGTGCTGCAACTACCAAAATCCATGCATCGCAGTCATTGTGCTGCTTGGACTCAGCGCATCTCTGCCGATGCATCGCAGCTACTGCGAAGATCAAGGACAGCGCATGGCCAACGCCGTGGCACATTACCTCCATTCCTGACACATCTCCGACTTTACGTAGCTCAGAGCCAACGCATCGCCTACATCCAAAGAATCGATGCCGACAAATCGCATCCTTTGCTCCTCGCATCTCATCCTCGACCAACCGCGAACCAAGGTACTTTTGCTACGGGCCAAGGCTGGTCCCTGTACCCGACCCACACTCCATCGCAGTCAACCTTAACTTTTCGATTTGGCCTGGCCCAGTGCAATCAGATAGCCCTGGTTAGTGCTTTATGCTTTTAAGCACTACATTTCAGTTTATTCTTTAAAACTTCATAACTCCGGTTATACTTATTGGATTTTTGTTGTTTTGGTCTTCTTTTGTTCAATAAATTAAGCTCTATTATTCTAATTAAGTGTGGTATCTTCTTGTGTGATGTTGTCACTGTTTTACTGTTCGAAGTATTGCACAAATACTTTACACATTATCTCTTAAGTTAAGACTGACTGATTTGTGCCAAGCTACCAGAGGGTGAGCACAGGTATTTTTAGGGTGTGTATCTGGCTTACCCTGAATAGGATTGTGATTCCTGCTTGGACAGGGTGCATACCTCTGCAAACCAGAAGGCCAATTTCTATATTAGACCGCAAGCTTCTTATTATTTTTCTGGATCATGATTGCTTAAAATACTATAATGAGCTCCTTGTGGCTTCATGAAATTAACCCAGATAGTTTCTAAAACAGGAAGTGCCCCAACTCCATCTAAGGGATCCCCAAATGGCCCACTTAGCACCAGGGACAATGCCTTTTTGATCTTTTGTGACTAAGAGGTGCGCTTAGCAGCGTGACTGGTTCATTGGGACACATGCCTCTATGCTTAATCCATTTCATTCCCTCTTAGCCTCAAGCACAAGCATCTCCGCAAAGAGCAAAAACTGTACATGTAATTCCTGCAGTAACTTTCCGAGTTCGCCCTGTTAGGGCCTGGTTGGGCTGTGTCTTTTTGCCACTACTCTGAAATTTGGTAAGCCGTTATATGTCTCCATTCTCATTCCTCCTTCGCTGTCTTTTCCTTTCCCAATCCTGTACTCATCACACCAACCTCTTTCTGCTCTGATACAACTCCTACCTTCTCAGTAACGCATAATAATAAATGACCATCCCCCACGAAAAAACACATTTTGAGTGTCATCATCAAAATATAAAAGATGTAGAACAGAATTCCTTAGAAGAACCTACAGAAAGAAGTGATAGTGTCAAATGTCCTTAAAGCAATAGCATGCAGTCATCATCATTTCAACGCCCTGGGACTAATTAGAGATACTTTTCTAAACAGTCAATTTCATGCTTTACATCTGGGGAGGTATCATGATGGGCTCCGCTGCTTGAGCCCAGAGCTGCAAAAGAACAAGTGATGGATGGAATGTTGAACAATGTCAAACACTCACCCACAGTACAGAGATCTGGGCCTAAATCCATTGTATTTTGCTACCATTCCAGTTTGGACCTAGCCATATAAAAATCAGTCTTGACCCTGCTCCCCATGGCAGCAATCCAGCCCAAACTGCTAGGTCAGGTCCTCCCAAGACCAGAAACAAGCATCCTAGAACCAGTTTCGGGGTATCACCTCTCATCAGCAAGGATAGCTTGACTCCAGTGGCACAGCAAGCACAGGATCCACGTCTGGGCATACCTTTCCCACTTAGGGTGACAAATGCAAAAAGAACAAGTGCTGGACAGAATGCTGAACAATGTCAAACACTCACCCCCAGTACAGAGATCTGAGCCTAAATCTATTGTTATTTTGCTCACCATGCCATTCCAGTTTGACCCAGCTATATGAAAATCAGTTTTGACCCTGCTCCCCATGGGCACAGTCCAGCCTGAACTGCTAGGCCAGGACCTCCCTGGACCGGAAACAAGCATCCTAGGACCGGTTTTGGGGTATCACCCCTTATCAGCCAGGATAGCTTGACTCCGGTGGCATGGCAAGCACGGGACACGGGTCTGGGCATACCCGTCCCACTTAGAGTGACGAATGCAAAAAAAAACAAGTTATGGGCAGAATGTTGAATAATGTGAAGCACTCACCCCCAGAGCTGAGCACCTGTTTTTATGTGCCTGCTGTGAGTAGAGGCAATTCATTTAACCAAATATTTCTCTGAGATAAAGCTTCATTTTCTGACAGTCCAGCTGTGAAACAGTGAGCAAGGTATGCCTCTTCCTGTTTCTGAGCTATGCTGTCTAAAATAATGCACTATCCAGGGGAAATATTGGTTTAATTGAATTGACTTTACGCACTGCAGGTGCATAAATGCAGGTGCTCTATTCTGCAGAGCCAGAGGAGTCATCATGATACGCCACAGATGTCTAAGTCACTGTTTACTTCCATGTTTCGTTGTCTCCTGATAGTTTTTTCCACCAGTTTTGATTGCCATGGAGAGGGGGGAGTAGCAGACTATTCTATTCAGGATTACCTATAGAAAAAAGACTGATCTGAATGCACAATTATGAAAATTGAGCTTAAATTGGCACATTGGTTAATGCAAACCCATTTCATACTTTAGTATGTCTTTTTAAAGTTTGTCATATATTTGCTTCTATAAGCTCCAGAGAACAATCTAACAATGAGGATTCCTGGAGTCAGTGAAGATATACAAAGGAGCACCTTTGCGAACTTTTACAGAACCTTGTAAATTCCAGACTGGGTTCTGGCAATTTTCAAATCCGTGCTAGATGCCTGGCAGAATTACAGCAACAGGAGTATAAATTCTGAAATTCAAAATATGGCATGTTGGATCTTTTTGACTATCAACCACGGCCAGAGAGGCCTTTTATTCCACTGGGCATTTCCCCAGCAGGCTGGAACCCTTAGAGGCAGTTTTCAAAGCTCAGGAGCTCCTGATGCCTCTGTGTCTTTCCTAAGCTCCCTGCGGTTAATTGCAGCCAGCAAGCTGCTTTAAGAGAGAGAGAGATGAGGGGGAGGAAGAGAGAAAGCCATAAGAGAGAGAGAATGGATAGATGGAAATGGAGAGAAACTGCGAGGAGACGAAGGGAGCCGGCTAGTGTGACCATTTTTTGCCAGGGTTGCTTTTGGGCACCCATTCTAGCCCTCCTGTCCACAAGAAATGTCTTTTGCAACCAGCGGCAACAACACATTACTGCCAACACCGGCTATCCATCCACGAACCTAAATCTACATGTTACAAATCATCGCGTTGAGGCCATTGAGGCTGAATTACATCCTCTCCAATCAAGGCCGCTCGTCCTGCCGCAGGTCACGTGGGTTACAGTCCAGATGAATCTCCCACTTCAATCTGAAACGTAATTTCGAAAATTGAAATGTAGATTCCAAGAGGGTCACGACGATCTCCTCATGGTGAGATGAAATAATGTATGCATTAAAAATATGTAAACAGTGAGGGAGCTTGGATCACCACATGTCGCATGCGAGATACTTTTTCTCATCAGAACGTATTTTTTGGACAGGTTCAAGCCAACAGCTGCAGCAGCGTCTGCCTTTTTGGGGAATAATTACCCGCGGTGTTCAGACGGGCCAATTTATTTCATCTTTCCAAAACAGCCTCTTCGGGGAGGAGGTGGGGGCAGCGCGCATTTTGTTTCGTTGTTTCCTTCAGACGAGGTGCTATGGGGGGTTTACAAATCCGGAAATAAAAACACGCTTGAATGGCTGCTGTTGCAGGGCTGCTTCAGAATGGGGCCCCATCTTAGCTTATTTCACATTCAATTGCTTTGTGTGAACCATACGTGCAGGAATTGTACATGGCACATTAACTGGATGCTGTGATCAGAATGTTTGAGAATGACTGTGTTTGGTTGAGAGCCGAAGCAGTAAGTATTACATTCTGCAAACGTTTACAACAACCTCAAAAACAAAAAACGTCCATGTGTACACATTCAATGTTGCTGGTGTCTTAAGAAAGCAGTAGCCGTGGAAATGAGTTACTGTTTGTAAGATCAAAGCACTGTGCAAAAAGTCGATTTGACGTTTCTCCTCTCTGGTCCTCTGCTCGCTGGCCTGGTCTTTTCTTCTGGGGGATAAAGGTCCTCTCTCGACTGTCTGTCACTGTGTAGACTTCCATAGCTTTCTGAATCACGTATTTTGCCTGGAAACACAATTTATTTATCAATACCATAGTAATGGCTCTATCTACAACATGTGAGCATCACAAATGTAAGATAAATGACTGTTTAAAAGTTGACAACAATATCTGTGGTTGGCTTTCTATTAACAGACGTGTTTACCATGGTAAAAAATTCTGTTTACCAGTTACACATGACTTCACCGGATACAGCTTCCAGCATATGTGATCTTGAACATCTACTCTAGTGCTAGGTTGCACATTCCAGTTGATTTTAGTTTTATATTAGACTTTATTCTTGGTAATTTTGGTTTTGTCCGTCTTACATCACCTTATGGAAGCACCAGCGCTTTCTCTGCCCTCCTTCCTGCTACTATGCTCTTCTCTACACACTATGTACATTAAGTCACACCGGTCAATCGCAGTAGCGGTGGTAATTTATGCATGTGTGAGTGGGTCACACTTGAACACACATACATACTTACACTCACCCATCTATATGCACACTCACTTACCACCATATATTCACAAGCATGCACACATACGGTCACCATTCACAAGCACACACATGCACACACCCATTCCCTGCACATATGCACTAATACGCATACATTCATACATACACAAACGCACGCATGCACCAAACATAAAGAAAAACTTACCGGGCTGCAGCAGTTTTCTTGGGTGGCAGGAGGTATGCCTCGGTGGTTCCTGGAAGATTGGGACTGTGGCCTCCTCTCATTGGCTGGCCTTGTTATGGGTCAGCCAATGAGAGGAGGCAGAAGTCCCTCACTCGTCACAGAGTGAAATGGGGTCAGTGAGACAGTGAGTCAATGTCACTTCACTGGGAACTTCCACGCCTAATACTGAAGCACCCAGGTCTAAGCTAATCAGTGACGCGCCCCCTGGTCATAAAGGGGTGGCCCTCCAAGCGTTATGCCAGGCTGAGGAGGTCTTGCCAACAGGGCTGTTAAATCCTCAGCCTGTCAGAGTTCAGCTCAGGCAGCCAGGCGCCTGCACATTTAGTGCATGTACGACACCTGCCTTCCTGACCTGAACATGAAGAGTGTCTGTCAGGCGGACCCAGACACTCTTCATGTTTGCAAAAAAGGTGGGGGTGCTGCCCATCTGCCCTTAAGGCCGCGCCACACCTGGTCAGTCCCAACCTATACAAATTCCTCTCTTTGTCTTCCAATGAAACAATGGGCACATTATCCCATTTTTGGCTAAAACCATTACTCGCTACAAAGGTCCTCATCAAGAGTTTTGGTGCATGGATAACGGGTCAGGAATCACCACACTAAAAATCAAGCAATTATTAGTTTTTCCTAGATTTGGGAATAACCAGTTGGACCTGGAACTAGTGTGTCTTTTTCTGCTATTTTTACCAAATTCCAGGGACAAATCCACTGACATTTACTCCCTGCTTAGAACAGGCACTAATTCTTGGTGTGGAGATACCAAGCCCGGTTTTCCCTGGGTGTGAATCTACACCAGGATACAGATTTGCACCTGTGAAAATGTGGCGTGGTGTCCCCAGACCCAGAGTTATCAGGTCAGAGACACCAGACTATCTCAATGCTCCTGGTGGGAAACTGCACCACATAATTAGGGGCCAAAGTAGTTTAAATCAAAATGAATTTGCCCGGATGTACTATGAGGGGCTCATAAATTTCCCACACCTCCTAGATATAAAAAGGTCTTGGGCTGAGTAGCGTTACTCTTGAACAGCGGGGACCTCTGGTACCACATGGCCTTCAAGGACCTATGCATCACCCCCTTACTCTACTCTCCTATCTACATTTTCTGTACCTTGCGACACACAGATTAATATGTGGCATTTGTTTTGCCTTTATACATTGTTATTTGTCTCGTTCAGAAACCAGGTAGCCTGCAAGGAACAAAGGAGAGAGCGAGGAAGGAGAAATGAGGGGTACGTCCTCTTCCCCTAATAAGTACTTTATATAACAACGTGGACGGACCCGTAGGTTTAGACTAGGATTTTCCGACTTAATGTAGTGCCTGAGAGCAAAAAAATCCACTGGATTTTTTAGAAGAGCCCTCACTCACCAACCTAAACATTAAATCGGAAAATCCTAGTCTAAACCTACGGGTCCTTCCAGAAACCAAATAAACATTAAAAAGAACTGTAGTTTCTTTATCTTGCTTGCCTGTTAACTGCATGATCCGTGCATGCTTAACCCCCTTGGCACTGGTCTGCGGTCGTAAAGGCCTATCAGCATATTTCATTGGTATTGTAGGTGGGAGATTCTGGCTCGTGTCATCTTCAACAGCTGTCAAAAAATAAGAAATAAAAACATTTCTTGCAACATCCAATGCCTTAGTGAATGAGCATACATTTTTTCTTCGATCGACCCCCTCATGGGTCCTCCCCGTCCCAGTCCTTACAACGTGAGGCAGTCCTGCCTCCACCCAGCCAATCACAACGCCAGTATTCAAAAGCTTACATAAGCCCCTCCCACCTACCGCCATGCCTGTTTTTTTTCTGCTCCGACGGCGGTCGGAACGCTGGTGCTCCCGGTTCCTGTTTCTGTTTCGGATTTTCTTCGGGACGGTGCCGTGAGTGTTTCATTTGCAGTTTTATGCTTCTGCATTTTTACTGTGTGTTTTTCACGTGGGTATTTCATTTGCAGTTTTATACTTTTGCATTGTTTGCTGTGTGATTTTCTCTCGGCGCGGCCGCTCCGGTCCCCCGGTCGGCCGCGCTCCTGTTCTGGGGTCAGGGATGCTCCCCGTTCATGTGCTGGGCTGGGGCGGGGAGTTTTCGTGGTGTCCTGGCCCCGGGTCGTTCCGGCGCTGTGGCTCTAGTGCAGCGTCCGGCCCCCTCGGCCTTGGTCTTTTGACCTGGGGCTGTGGGTGGAGACTACAGGGCTGCCCTTTTATCTTTCATTTCACCGGTCTCACGTTGCGTGATTTGGTGATTGAGGGCAGTGTTACTTGGAGGTTGCTGGGCTCTTCCTTTGTTGTGTGGTGAGTTCCTGTTTGGTTTGCTCGGGTTCGCTCACCATGTGTGAAGGGGCTTCTTCACCTGTGCCTGCTTGGGCTGTTTCCATGCGGCATAATTTCCTGATTCTGCTGGTGGATGACGTTTTTGCGGATTCTGGGGCTGCGCTG
Organism: Calotriton arnoldi; assembly: GCA_963921515.1. Taxonomy (NCBI): domain Eukaryota; kingdom Metazoa; phylum Chordata; class Amphibia; order Caudata; family Salamandridae; genus Calotriton; species Calotriton arnoldi. The sequence continues at coordinate 1,436,405 of CAWUFW010003647.1, forward strand.
TATGCTGTAAAGGGGTTCAAACCCTGCCCATGCTGTCATATTGCCCTGGGGTGGTAATGTTTTAATCTGTGCTTTTACACAGTTGCTCATTTCGGCTGTCCAGTCTGCGCTGCCGGAGCCTGCAGTGCGTTGTCCTGAGGATGATGTTGGGGACTTGGACGATTCCCCTTTGGGATGGTACATCCCGGGCAGATGTCCTGTTGGATATCCTGACTTATGCATGGCTTACGGCAGTTACGCAGGGTATTCCGCGTTTTCTGGGTTAGCGGTTTTCGCCTGGCGGACTTTGTCTCAGACTTTCCTGCATTTCCATATACTGCTTCTCCTTTTGGGGTGCGTACTGGCTCTTGTTCGGCCTGTGCTTCGCTGGTCCTTCTCATGGGTTGTGTGGAGTTGTTTGGCTGTTTACGGGTTCTGGGGGATGCTCCTTCCTGTCTTGACTCGGTGGGTTGCGTCTTCTCCTTGGCTGTCGTGGCACTGGCGCCTTGGTCCATTGTCTGTTTTTCTGTGGCTCCTTGGCTTTTTGGCTCCCTCTACTGACAGTCTGTGTGGTGGTGCCCTGTCTTCCTCTCGGCCCTTTCATGGTCGGGTGGGGGGGGCTGTGTTCCATTTGGTTCCCGGCCTCTGATGTGCCTGCGGCTGCCCCTGGGTGTTGGTCGCCCGGGGCTTTGGGAATTGTTGTGCCCTGGAGGGGTCTCCGTGACCTGGTGGTTGCGGTTGCGTCTCTTCTTCTTTGGGTCTGTGTTCCACTCCTGGTGTTCGTCTGGTAGTGGGTTCCCTGTCTCCGGCTGTTGTTGTGGTTTTGGGGGCTCGGATCCATTGTTCCTGGCTTGTTGGTCCGGTCTGCTTTCCGACTGGTGGGTCCTGTCGGTCTTCGCTCTTGGTTGCCGGATTCCTTTCCAGGGCCGTCCCCCTTTTTGGGCTGTTTTCACGGTTGCTCTGTTGTCCTTTGGCCCGTGTTGCGTTTTCCTCCTTCTTTGGGCGTCGGCCTGTTTTTGTCTCTGGGCACTGTTGTGCTGGTTCCGGTGGCGGGCGGGGCCAGGGTTCCTCTTCCTCTCTGTTCCTGGTCGTGGCGCCCATTGGTTCCTTTCAGCACGGTTCTGTGTCCCGGGGCTTTGTACGGATTGGTGCCGCTGGGCGGTTGTTCCCCTTGCGGTCTGTCGTTCCCCTCTTCCTGGTGGGTGTTTTTTTTTTTTTTTTGGCTTCCCTGGATTTGGGAGTTGGCTGTTTTTCACGTTCCATCCATCCGGCTGATCCGCGGTTCCTGAGGTTTGCTTTGGATGGGTTCCTTTACCTGTTTTCGTGTGTTGACTTTCGGCCTCTCTCCTGCTCCCCGGGTTTTTCCGCGGTGCTGGCTCCTGCTGTGCAGGTTTTTGCTGAATGGCACTTACACCCTGCTAGCACCTGTTCTTCTGTTCTTAGAAGTTGTACAGGGTCCGGCCTGGTCCATCCCTGGATGGGAGACCGCCTGAGATGGCCAGGTGCTGTAGGTTTTTTCCCTGTGTGGATTTTGTCCGGTTTCTGCTTCAACCCTCCTTGTGGCTATTCTGGCGATGGTGGCGTTGTTGGCCTTGTTCCGGTTTCTGGGGTTCGTATTGGTTCTGGCCATTTCTCATCTGGTTCCTGTTCTGGGCCTTCAGTTTCTCGGGGCCTGTTTGTCACTTTGCAGGGGGTTGTGTTCTCCCTCCGGCTCGGTTCTCTTCCCTGTTGACTCTTTATGGGTCCTGCTGGGTCGCCCTTCTGACCCGGTTCGGGGTTGGTTGCGGATCCGGGGGGTGGTGGCTGCCTCCACGGCTGTGGTTCCTTAGGCTTGCCTGCTCCTCTTGTCCTTGGTGTTTCTTCTGTTTGACTCCTTGGGTCCTTTTCCATGCAGGTTCCGTGGCTCTGGTTCCTCTCTCCCCTGTTCTGGTTCCTGTTTTGGCCTGGTGGCTTTGCTCTCCCAACTTGGTGTATGGGGTGCGTTTTCAGCTCCCTTCTCTCCTCTTGTTGTCCTCGGACGCCTGTCCTTGGGGTTGGGGGCCACGTTGGGTTCCTTGGTGGCCGACGGGTCTGTTGATTCGTGCTGGCATTCCTGTGGCTCATTGTTGCTTGGGCCTTCTTGGGGGGACAGTTGCATGTCTCTGTTCCTGCTGGCTTCCGTGTTTTGTTCCCACGAAGCTATGGCTCATTGGTATGTCTTGTGCCTCTGGTGGCACTGGCTCCCACGGCTCTCTCTGGACGGTGTCTCCTCTGTTGGCTTTGCGTTTCTGTTCGGGATCGTCTGCGTTTTCGTTCGTAGACGCAGCTTGGGCCGTTTCCTCCCGTCCTCTGTTTTGTGCCATCTGGTGCTCGCTTCGGCGGCGCATTTTCTTTGTTTGGTTCGATTTGGTGTGGATTTGCATGGCCCCTGCGCATTTCCTTGGCCTTCGGGTTTTCTGTGTGCCTTCTCTCCTGTTTTCTCCTCCCGCATACTCGGGGGATGTGGGGGGGTGTGTAGGTGTCTGTATCGTTGGCCTCGCTGTCTTTGGTTTCCGCTCCTGCTGCTGGCGGGGGACGGGTTTGGCCGGCCTCCCTTGACTCTGGCTCCGCTTTTGGGTCTGCAGCTGGTTTTTGCCCTGTCTTTGTCGCTTGCTTCTGACGGCCTGGCTCTTGTGCGGCTGTCGTTGGCGTCTTTGGGCTGTTCCTCTGTGGTGGCTCGTGACATCCGGTTGTCGCGTCGGCCTTCGACCCTTGGGTGCTATGGTCGTCATTGGGGTTCTTTTGTCTCTTGGTGTTCTTCCCATTGGGTGGATCCTGTGCTGGGGGATCTTGCTTCTGTGTTGGATTTTCTCAGGGATGTTTTTTTTTTTTTTTTTACAGAGCTTTGCCCCTTCCGCTTTGTCTGCTCAGTGGGCGGAGGTTCGTGCTTATCGGGGTCCTGGGGCCTCCTTGGTGATTTTTGCCCCTTTGGTGAGTCTGTTTTCTTCAGAGCTTTCGGCTTCGTCGGCCGGTCTCTCCTTTGCTCGTGCCATCTTGGGTTTTGCCTGCTGTTTTGGGGGGGGTCTGCTGTTGTCCCCTTTTCAGCCATTGCTGGTTGCGGACTGGTTATGGTTGTCCGCTACGGTGGCTTTTTTGCTGGCCCTCACCTCCGCTCGTCGGTTGGGTGTGTTGGGTACATTGCTCGTTTCTTTTCCCTATTGGGTGTTCCTGCCGGATCGGTTTGTTTTGCGGCTTGTTCCGGCCTTTCTGCTTGTGGTTTCTTCCTGTTTCCTTTGGCAGCTGGAGGTGTTTCTTCTTGGTTTGCCTGCTGGGGTTCCCTTGTTCCCCCTTCCTTGGTTGTTCGCTGGACTCTCCAGTTTTCCCTCCATCGTTCCCTGGAGTTTTCGGTTTTCTCCTGCCCTGTTTGTCTCCTGTGGGGGTGTGACTCGGGAGATGTGGGTTTTCGTTTCTACGGTTGGTCGGTGGGTGCGTTTGGCGGTCTGCCTGCCTTTTCGGTCCTTTGGATCTGCCTCCCCCGTCTCTGGTGCTGGGTCGTTCGGCGCGTTCTGTGTCTGTTTCCTGGGCTGGGACGGCGGGGGTTTTCTATCCAGGAGTTTGTTGGGCGGCCACCTGGCTGTCCCTTCGCGTATTTGTGCTGCTTTATCGGCTTGATATTTTACATGCCTCTGCTGGCTGTTTTTCTGTTGGCGTCTTGAGTGCTGCTGTTCCTTGATCTTTAAGGATTTGTCCTTTGCATGGATCCCTGGTGTCCTCCGTTTTTTCTTGGTTCTCTGCTTGTGAGTTCCTCACGTTGTAAGGACTGGGACGGGGAGGACCCATGAGGGGGTAATGTCTTGTTACTTACCGGTAATCTTCATTACCCCGATTAGGGTCCTCCCCGTCCCAGTCCTCTACCCTCCCGCCCTCCCGCTGTGTTTGTGTCGGAGTCTTGTTGATAACAGGCATGGCGGTAGGTGGGAGGGGCTTATGTAAGCTTTTGAATACTGGCGTTGTGATTGGCTGGGTGGAGGCAGGACTGCCTCACGTTGTAAGGACTGGGACGGGGAGGACCCTAATCGGGGTAATGAAGATTACCGGTAAGTAACAAGACATTTCTTGCAACATCCAATGCCTTAGTGAATGAGCATACATTTTTTCTTCGATCGACCTACTTTTATGGCACGAGCTTGGTAATGTTTCAGTTCTGGAGTCCTGAAGGGACTGGACAGATGCCCTCCCAGAATCAGAATCCCTCGGTGGCCTTCCCATGATCTCATCTTCGGTCGCAGTGACATTTCTGATCAGAAAAAATGTGCACATTTTCCCTTTACCCTTCACTTCAATCTCTCCCCTTTCATTAATCTCGAAGCTCTTGTTCTCCAGGCACCTGAATAAATCGATAAAACAGAAATCAAGGCTGCAAAAACCTTTTTTCAAATTTGGAATATTTTACACTCTATTCTCATCTTTCAGACACGAAAAAAACACGTAGAAAGGTCAGGCGCTCTTAGACGTAGTACAGAAATTCTATATTTTGTACTGTGCTAAACTACTAAAACAATGCAAATAAGATGGCACAGAGACATTAAATGCATTAAGTATTTCTAGGTCAAGATCACAAATAGAGGTATAAAATAATTGTCAGCATTATGAAATAAAAAAATGCCACAAAATATGACACAATCTGTGTTGGAACCGGCAGTATCTGGTTGGCTGAAGGGATGCCCTGGCCAGGCAGAACTCCCGCTCATGTCAAGGGCAGGTAATTACACTGGCTGTATAATCCGTGCTTACCTTTGGGTAGCTTGGCTCTGAGCAGTCAGGCTCACTACAGAGGCAATGTGTAAAGCAAAGGCACAGCAGCCACTCGCGATAAATACCCTGAGCATCACAAACAAGACTTCACACAGGATGTATGTAAAAATGTTTATATTTGACACAAATATTTAATCATTATAACATGAACATCATATACTTTTGGGCATAAAACACATTCGGAAATATTACTAGCAGTACTAGGCCCACTCGTATTGTTATGGTAACACTACTATACACACTGTGGACAATTTATAATCTAACCCCACCCCCCAATTCAGATAGAGCACCCTTATGCAGTGCACAATATCAAAATTATACAAATGCACGAAAATAGAATACTTTTAAGCAGCACTGCGAGTGGGACCATGCGGGAAAACCCAATGTCAGAAGGTATTGCACTTTTGACAACAATTAACGTATAATGTGGCACCGCTGGCCAGTATCATGAATCACAGGATCACTCCCACTCACACACACTCACTCTACACCACTACGCGGTGCAACAGGTATCAGTCAGTCCGTATGGCACGCTCTTACACACACATACAAACTCAGCACCCTAATGTGGTGCCAATGGTACCCAGCAGGTTAATGGTTCACCCTTTGCAGACTCCGTGGCCCAAGCCTCCCTCCACCCTCTAGTTCCCCCCGATTGTCCTATATCCCTGGATGGAAGATAACCAATTCCACCTCCCGGACACTGGGCAGCACGCGGTCAAAGTCACACGGTCTGGTTCCTCAGGAAGCAGGTGGGAATATGTAACAGTTTTAATTAGGAGATAGACATAAACAAGGAAGAACTTAGCAGCCACTCGGGAAGTTCACCTACAGATCTCAAAACACAAAGGAGTCACGCGGTCTCTTGACCCGCTTCCGAACTGTTTCGGAAGTGTTTCTTCAACCCAGTCAATCTCTCTCGCTACAACCTGGTGAAAAGACGTCTTTGGGAGGGGCCAGGTGTGGAGAGGGCAGTTGGCCTGCCATGATGAGGGTCCACAAGGGAACAACCAATGAATGGGGAGTAACACAGGGGAGCCTCTCGATAGGATGGGGCACCCTGATCGGTACACGATGATCCAGGTCGTGCCCAGGCAATCTAGGCACAGCAGTTGGTGCACAATGGTTTGAGTAACACCAAGCACTTCAGATTTCAAACAAGATGAGTTGCAAATTCCGAGCCTCCCTGGAAAGGAGTCAAAATGACATTGCACGATGAGATGTATTGCACCAGGCAATTCCAATCAGACACAGCAAAGAGATACAATCCCATACCTCCCTGGAAAAGAGGCACCATGTGCATTGCACGATGATACAGCTGCACCAGACCAGTCCAGTCACGTACAGGCTCAAGTTCAGCAGAGCCAAATGAGGTAGAATGAGGCTCTACTCCGGGTACATCCCCACCTCCAAAGGTCGCACCCCGTGAATCGGACACCACATGCAATGAGCATGCAGTCAATATCTCGCATGAGAGAGATGCAGCACGATTGACAACACAGGCCACGTGGGGTCCCGCAACCAGTGAATATACTCACCACCATCTAGACACTTATGAGTGTCGGGGTCCCTGCAGTACAGGAACCACCTGTCTTAGATGCGGTCATGACTGGTGGGGCTCTACACTAGACAATCCGGTGTCCAGACACAAGTCTTAGTTCCTTGCTCGCCCCACTCTACCAGTTGATATTCAGTAGCCGAGTTGGGCACTTGAGAGGGCACCGGTCTCCAGATGTCACAGGTAGATGGTGTAGGTCCCTCGTGGAAGATCTTTGATGTCCCTGAGATATCCGAAAGAACAGGAGACCCACTGTCGGGCCCTTGGAGAGCACACTTCAGGGCGCCACACTTCAGCAAGTCCTAGGTCTAGGCCAGCCTCTATTCGGATAGTTATCCTCCATGTGCACAACAGAGTCCTCTGACAATGTGCAACACGCAGTCCAGGTTTTCCGATCCCACGTCCCCACAAGCGTATCTCAACCTTAGCTGAAAGATGGCACCCGTAGTTATACTGTCCTGTGTTTTTGAAGTTTGGGGTGGTTTAGGGGTTTTCTCTTTGAACCACAGATGTCTCCCCTAAATTGTAGGCCTGTATGTCATGGAGCCATGGATTGCAGATCTTAATCTTTAGCTTGGCCATGATCCGGCCCTTAGAGGCTAAGTGTCACAACCTCTATCTTCAATATATCCCATTCGGCCCTATAATGGCTGAGGGCTGCCGATCCCGTGGTATTCCCATAGTTTATGTCTGTCGATTGGGGAATGCACAGATGTGCTTCCCCCGACCCCTGGTGTCCACTGTAGCCAGACACCACGGTCCTTGACACTCTTGGAGCATAGAAATGTCCATATTCTATAAGTGCCATTTCTAAGAGAGTCGTGCCAAAACCTCCTTAACCAACGGAAAGGGTTTGGCACTGCATGTCCATTGATATGAAACATCATGAGGCTGCTCCACTGCAATCCACTTTTGCAGTCTGAAGTAATGTCAACCACTTCCCCATGTTAATATCTGGGAAGAGCAGGCCTTATAGGTAGTGAAAACACACATAGGTATTACTCACTACCTGGGCACACGTGCGCTATTGCGCACACCAACCTGCGATGGCAGGAGGGAAACATAGTTCCCAGCACCAGCGGTGCAAGTGCACCCGCCTGAAACTGCACAGCAGACCAGACACAGGTTTAACTAATACGTGTGTCTGTGCACACGCAATTACCGGCACCATAGGTGCGGGTGCATATTCACAGCGGCTTACAATGGCACGCTGCCCGTGAGTCTTCTCACGATAGATACCAGTGCACACCCACTGGTCTGCAATGACAGATCGGCCCATGTTTCAGAACATGGAATCTGCACCAGTTCCCAACACAGATAGGAAGGGCGCGTGCGCTTTCACGTGGTAAGGACAGGCCGGGCACATGGCTTATCCAGTCCATAGCACCTTCAGTGTGAGTGCACGCACTCCACCCTGCTCAGACCAGCCGGACATGGGTGGACCCCCTTACGGGTGCGAATGCACACTCCCAGTGAGCGACGGCATACCCGGGCCCTTGCAACCAGCACACCATGGTTGCCAGCACTCAGACACAGGTCTGCACCAGCAGGCCTGACCCAGAGGTTAAAACACTGGGGATAAAGGTATACGATTATCAACCCACAATGGCAGACCGGGCACCTATCCAAAATGCCATAGGTGCCAGTGCGCATCCTTCAGCCTGCCACTGCAGGCAGAACATGTAGCCGAAACAGCATCACGGTCGTTGTGCACTACTCGGCCTGCGTTGGTGGACCAGCCCACGTTCCGGAACAGCTTGTCAGTCCCCCTTCCTAATCTGTGTAGGATGACCCACGCACTTCCACAAGGCCTTGACAGTGAGGGCGTAGGCAGGGTCCTGAGGCCACTCCAGAGAATCAGCAACACCCCAGGAGTATCCATGGGTAGGGCCGAACTCTAAGGCAGGGGAAGCCCCATTTGGGGGGTTCTTCACTACCTGAGCAGGGCACATCCATATGTACCCACCCACCCTTCAACCAACCACCCCCTGGGGGCCGTCACGGTATCCCTAGAGGGGTGCACTCATGGTATGGGACAACCCACTCAGGGTTGGCTGAGGCGTAAGAGATGCCAACCTAGGCAGGGGTGCGTTGTCACTCCCCTGACCTGTCATGACAGACCTGATATCGGGTTGAGGGCTATCCAGTGTGTGGCACACTCAGCGCTACGTCCCACTATTAGCCAGTGCCATACCCACCCTGGGTATGTAGTGTACCGGTATACAGGGCACACAGAGGCATGGCACCTAAACCCCATCATATATGCCCCCCTAGCCCAATGTGGGCGAGGCAGGTCCACACACCTTCCCTCTGCCATACAGGGGGAAGGTGCCCAGTTTCCTAAGGTTATGCAGAGTGAGTCGGCAAATACTAGGATGAAAAAGCGACTAGTTTCAGGTAATTTCCTCTAAGGAGGCCATGTCCAACATGACCCCCTCCTAACCGAAAGCCAGGGCAGTTGAATCATTCCCTTGATAAACTGCCTGGCTCAGTGCAATAGAGCCTGGACAATGGGTAACCACTGAGGTGGTCCCCCCCCCCCACGCTCGAGGGCCCATGATCCCAGTAGGATCCCCTTTGCCTCTCTCCTGGGCACACCCCTAAGTGGGGCCCCCTCCATCCGGGGATGGTACTTCCGCCTCGACCCCTGGGTCACCTTAGTTCACTGGAGCAGCACCAAGGCAAGGGCACCAACAGTGGCCAGCGGCCCTAACCTGGCACCCAGCCACCCAAGGACCTTGGTCCTCAGTGACTCTGGAAGGGGGGAGCCAGTGAGCCCAGAGGCTGGACACCTTCCTCCTACTTCCTCTGGGACCAGGTATGGGATGGCTTCCAGTACCTGGTCCTCCAGTTCTTAGCCCGTACTTGAGGACTGGACAGGGGTCAGAGGTAAGTTCTTTTTTTCCCTGCCCCCTTTCTTGGGAACCTGTACCCCCATTTGGGCTAGATACCTCCCAGTTACCGGACTAGGGGGGGTCGCCAATTTTGGTCACCCCTCCCTGTCCTCCTGCGATGGGGGGCCACCCATCATTGGATTTGCTCTTACCAGCACAGGTCAGCTGTCCCACCTGGCGCCCCCTTTGGGACTGCACCAGGCTCAGGGGCTAGGTGTAGGGTTTTCTGAGCTGTGGTCCGCCCTGACTCCCTTCTCACTTTGAGAAGGAATATGGGGCTTCCTGGACTTGAACCCGCCCTCGACTCCCTTCTTCTTTGAAGAAGGAACATGGGACCCATACATCACCCAGCTTCACAGGGAACTGCCTACGGTAAGACGCATCTCCCCCACCCATGGGGGGAAAAAGCCGGGCCATCCAACTGAGGACTATATCCCCAGGTCTTTCCATCGTAAAGTAAGAGATCCTTCCCCTCTGGAGTGGACTGTTTGGGTCCTCCGCCAAACTTCTTAATCAAGATGGTTTTCATGACTGGGTAGCTCACCATAGTCTTCACTGATAGCAGGGGAGGGTGTCTCTTCCTACCTTAGGTATGAACCAACGTAAGTTACTTCACCAGATAGCCTTGGGAACTCTGTGTGCTTTTAGAGTCACCTCGTAGGTTGCACGCCATATCTTGATGTCCCCTGTAGTGGAATTTCGGTACTATCTCTTTTGAGATGTGACCTCTACTCTCACTGTCAGGACCTGCAGATGCGCTGCCACCATTGCTGCAATTTGACCCTATTTGTAGGGTTCGAATATCCAATTCTTTGAGGCTCAGCTCATTGGCTATCTTATTGTCTTCCATGGCTAGTCTCTTCTCAGTCAGGGCTTGCTCGGTTTCCAGTTTAGCAAAGCACCTGCTCCTTTATCAATTTGGCAAAGGCTAAGGCTTGTTCCTTGTCCTGTCTGGTAAGTGCTAATTTCATCGTCCTCTCTTCCCTTCTGTCCTCCAACTCTTCAGAGGACCTGCCCCTGGAGGACACAGTGCTACCTGGGGCCAAAGAGATCCCAGGTCCCGTGATACCGGGGCTCCCCATCCCCAGTTAGTCCATTTGGAAACCCCTGGGCCAGCTCCAATCCCTTCCCACACTCAGTCTCTCTCACACCATTCACCACCCCTTCTGGGTGGGCCTCGGCCCATGCTTGTAGGGCTTTCTGAAGATCCACCTTTGTGGCACTTCTTCTTCCAAGCCCCTCCCTCCCACGGCAGTACTCTTCGAGCTATGTCCCCATATACCAGCCAAGATCAGCCAGCTCAAACGAGTCTCCATTAGGTAGAACCCCAGGCATGGTGGCAAACTAGCAAGAGCAGAAATAGAGATCAATAGGGAAACACAACCTAAATTATCCTATGCTCACTCTCTGGTAGCTTGGCACAGAGCAGGCAGACTTAACTTAGAAGGCAATGTGTAAAATATTTGTGAAATAACTCATACAATACCACAGTGAAAGCACCACAAAAGACTCCACAACAGTTTAGGAAAATAGAAAATGTTTATCTGCGTAAAATAAGACCAAAACAACACAAATCCAATGTGTAGAAGTTGAGATATTGAATTTTGAAGAAATAAATGCAGTAAAGTGCTCAGAAACAACTAGTGCAATCAATCAATCAATCAGGGGAATTGTAAGCGCGCTACTCACCCGTGAGGGTCTCAAGGCGCTGAGGGGGGGGGAACGCATCTCCATTCAGCCGAAGAGCCAGGTCTTGAGAGCCTTCCTGAAGGAGTTTAGGGAGGGGGCGCGTCTGATGTCTGTCGGCAGCTCGTTCCAGGTCTTGGCTGCAATGTGAGAGAACGATCTTCCGCCTGCTCTGGCTCTGTGGATGCGCAGGGTTTCAGCTCGTTCGAGGTTGGCAGATCGGAGGTTTCTTTTGGGTACGTGGAAATTTATTCTGTCGTTGAGGTAGTTGGGTCTGCTGTTGTGTAGGCATTTGTAGGCGTGAGTGAGGATCTTAAAGGTGATCCTCTTCTCCACGGGGAGGCAGTGGAGTCTCCACAGGTGTTGGCTGATGTGTTCGTGCCGGGGGATGCCGAGGACGAGTCTGGCCGCGGTGTTCTGTATCGTCTGGAGTTTGCGGAGTAGGGACTTGTTGATGCCGGCATAGAGAGCGTTTCCATAGTCCAGTCTGCTGGTGATGAGTGTGTGGGTGACTGTCTTTCTTGCCTCCGGGGGATCCATTTGAAGGTCTTTCGAAGGATGCGGAGGGTGTTGAAGCAGCTGGAGGTGACGGCGTTGACCTGTCGGTTCATGGTGAGTGATGAATCGAGTACGATGCCAAGGTTTTTGGCGTGGTCTGAGGGGGTGGGTGGGCTTCCGAGGGCGGTGGGCCACCAGGTGTTGTCCCATGCTGAAGGGGTGGTTCCAAGGACGAGGACTTCTGTCTTTTCAGCGTTGAGTTTTAGGCAGCTGTTGGTCATCAAGACTGTGACGTCTTGCATTCCTCTCTGGAAGTTGAGTTTTGTGGTGGTGGGGTCACTGGTGAGGGAGAGGATGAGCTGGGTGTCGTCGGCGTAGGATACGATGTTGAGGCCGTGTTGTCGGACGATGGCTGCGAGGGGCGCCACATAGATGTTGAAGAGGGTCGGGCTCAGTGATGACCCCTGTGGGACTCCGCAGGTGATTTCCGTGGGGGCGGAGAGGAAGGGTGATAGCCTGATCCTTTGGCTTCTTCCGGTGAGGAAGGATCGGATCCAGCCCAGGGCAGTTCCTTGTATGCCGGCGTCGTGTAGTCTGTCGATTAGTGTGCGGTGAGATACTGTGTCGAAGGCTGCAGACAGGTCGAGGAGGATGAGGGCTGCGGAGTGGCCTTGGTCCAGGAGGGTGTGGATGTCGTCTGTGGCAGCGAGTAGGGCGGTCTCGGTGCTGTGGTTGCTTCAGAATCCGGATTGGGACAGGTCGAGGACGGCGTTCTCTTCGATGAACCGTGTCAGTTCCCTGTTGACTGCTTTCTCTGACACTTTGGCTGCGAAGGGGAGGAGCGAGATGGGCTGGTAGTTCTTGAGGTCGGTGGGGTCGGCCATGGGCTTCTGCTAAAAAGGTTACTTTAGGTTACGCTGGACCGGGGCAAAGTCAAGGCTACAGGACCCTTGCAGGCCCCGGCAAACAAAGTGCCTTTTCTGGTCGCAGCCAGCAAGATGCGTCGATCTTCTCCACCCAGTGAAGGCGATACGTCAGTTCCGAAGACTGATGCCAAAGTCGAGAGGTGTCAGGCGATGCACCGAATTCTGCCACACAATCGAGGGGATCTCACCGAGCTGCAGCGGCGGCAATACACTGTCCGATGTATTGACCTCTAGAAGCAAAGCGCTGGTTCTGAAGCGATCCTCCGATTTTACTCCCGCAACCTGGTTGATGCGTCAAAATCCATGTTGTAAGTATCTGGGCCACCACCAGTGAGCCAGGCACAGGAGCAGTGGTAGAGACTTTGATATCCCTGAGTCTCAAGCAACAGGAGGCAAGCAAACAACCCTTGGAGATCACTTGGAAAAAGGCAGAGGCCACCTCTCCTTTAGCAGAGTCTGAGAGCAGCAGGGCAACCAACAGAAAAGCGGGCCGTCCAGATCAGCAGTCCAACTGAGTTTGTAAAGCAGCACAGCAGTTCTTCTGACAGAGGTTCACGTGTAGGTCCAGAAGTGTCTGATTTGTGTGGGTCAGGGACGGTGAAGTGGAAGTGACATCAAAGGCTGGCCTCTGAAGTACACACAATCCCTTTCAGCCCAGTCCTGTCTGCCAGGCTAATTCTGGGGGGCAAATCAGTGCTTTGTGTGTGGACAGAACACTACCTATTGAAGTGAAAGTGGAAGCCCCTCCCATTCCTCCCTGCCCAGAAAAACCCATCAGAATGCAGATGAGTGCACAGAATGCAGATGAGTCTCGCCTTCCTGTGTCCGTCGCTGTCTGGGGAGAATGCACAAAGTGTAGCAGAAACCCTACCCAGACATGCATTGGAGACAGGTTGTAATGCACAAATGAGCTAAGAGCCGAGAAATGTCCACTTTTTAAAAGTGGCATTCCTAAAATGGTGATGTTCAATCCAACTTCACCAGTGAAGAGTGTTTTATCAAGACCATTCCAAACATATAAAACATGAAAAAGCTACTCCTCTCTGATCAGGAATTACCGCTTAAAAGTGCATTAAGGAATTCCCAATGCTAGAGGAGTAGGCCTCACAGTAGTGAAAAATGAAATAGGTTGTTCGTCACTACCAGGACATGTAAAACATAAAAGAACATGTCCTACCTATTACTTAGATAGCATCCTGCCCTTTGGGTTACCAAGGGCCTTCCTTAGGGGTGACATAGATGTAATAAAAGTGGAGTTTAAGGCTTGCCAAGTAGTTTTAAATGCCAAGTCGAAGTGGCAGTAAACTGCACACACAGGCCCTGCAATGGCAGGCCTGAGACAGGTTTGAAAGGCTACTTGTGTGGGTGGCACAATCAGTGAAGAAAGCCCACTAGTAGCATTTATTTTACAGGCCCTGGGTATATGGTATACCACTTTACAAGGGACTTACAGGTAAATTAAATATACCAAACAGGTGTAATTCAATCATAACATGTTCAAGGGAGAGAGCACTTGCACTTTAGCACTGGTTAGCAGTGGTAAAGTACTCAGAGTCCTAAAATCAGCAAAAACGAGATTCGAAAAGTGAAGGGAGATAGACAAAAAGTTGGGGGAAGACCACCCTAAGGCTGTCAGGTCTAACACCATTCCATATACCTCAGCACACTTTACCCCTAATATATAGTCAATAAACCAAATACTAACACAATACTCCATCCACTTTAACACCACAGAATACCACATCACTGTATGTACTTTACCATATCAACACACTACTTGGTATCTGTCACACAATAACATAATAAACCAACCAACACCCTATGTGTAAGAACGCAAATTATTAGTTGAAGTACATGATAGTCCTCTTTAAATAATAATAGCACTATGCTGGGTTCTCAAATTGTATGTAAAGCTGTGGAGGCCTTTTTAAAATCATCTCTAAAATATCAGAAAACTCTACTTTTTTAAATTTGGCTCAGTCTTTTTCTATTCGTCTTTGGCCCATGTTCTGCTGATTAATTATTGCGCATTTTTACCTTTTATACACCTTATAAATATCTGTGATCCATGATTGGTATTGTGTACTTTTATGATCATTTTTTAATAATCGAAGAAAGATGTGTCTGGAGATATGATTTTTCAAAAGTTTCGATTCTTCTATCATTAAAATGCACAAAGTGCCAACTGTCTCCATTAGGTAGTACCGCTAAAACAGTAAAAACACCACACAAAAAGATACCACACCTGGTTAGAAAACTTGAGCTTAATTTAATGAACAAAACAAGACCAAAATGACAAAAATGCAATAAGTAGATCCAGAGTTATACATTTCTGAACATTAAAATGCAATATAGTGTATCAAAGCATAAAGCGCCAACCAGGGATATCTAGTTACGCTAGACCGGGTTAAATCCAAAAGTTCAGGCCGACCGCAATGAAGCAAGGGTCAGATACAGTCCCAGATAAGTCCAGCTGAGCATTTACCTTCTCAAGAAATGTGCCAAGAGTCCCGTTCGCAGGGAAGAAGCTAGCCGGGATCAAGGAGAGCATTGCTGGCAGGGGTACGCAGGTGTGAAGAGTTGGCCAGGTATGACGGACAGGCAGCCTGGAGCTTCATGGTCATGATGAGCGATCCTTACTGGGCGAAGAGATGAACTTGTGCCGGCTCGAGCTGATTCTTCAGGCAAGCCGGCATGGTTCCAGTGCGAACTGGCCCACTCAAGGTTCAAAAAGAGCCAAAAAGCTTGATTTCAGGAAGCAAAAAACACTTCCCAGGGCACAGGACCTGAACGACACTTCATGGGGGTCAGGAACTTGTTGAAGATGGGTCCAGAAGCTGTAGGGAGTCTATTTTGTCCCCAGGGCTCATATCAGGAGGCCAGCAGCCCTTTGAGCCACTCTGGGGTCTTGGATTCAAGGTGGAGGTTGCAGGTCCAGTTCTCCTTCCCCAGGCAAGAAGGCGGCAGGCAGCTGGTCAGCAAACCAGGTCAGCAGTTCCTTGTGGAGTACAGTCAAGCAGAGTGGCAGTCCTTGTAGCAGCACAGCAGCCCTTCTTCCTGGCAGAGTATCCACAGGTCCAGAAATGTACTGAAGTGGTGGGGTCTGGGTTCCAGTTCTTATACCGAGTGGTGCCTTTGATGAGGGTGAGACTTCAAAGAGGGGCTTTGAAGTGCACAGAGGTCCTCCCTTCCTGCCCTGGCTCCAGATTCACAATAATGGATTAAGTAGCCTATTCAGTTGTAAGTGTGAGGCTGTGTCCAGCTCCTCCTTCCCATCCTGCCCAGGATGGCCCATCAGGATGTGAATGGCCCATCAAGTCACACTTAAGCTTCTTTAGTGAGTGCTGTCTAGAGGGAATGCACAAACCCCACCTGTCACCCACCCCAGGCGTGTATTGGAGACTGGCTGCAGACACACAGGGCTAAGAGCAGAAAAATGCCAACTTTCTAAAAGTGCAAAAGAAACAATTGATGGACGGAATGCTGAACAATGCAAACATTCCCCCCCAGCCACAAGGATCTGGGTTTAATCCATCATTCTTTTGCTCACCACGCCACCCCAGTTTGGACCCAGCCATATGCAAATCAGTCTTGACTCTGTTCTTTATGAGAACAGTCCAGCCCGAACTGCCAAGCCAGGTCCTCCCTGGACCGGAAACAAGCATCCTAGGACCGGTTTCAAAGCATTCCATCCATCAATTGTTTCTTTTGCATTTGTCGCCCTAAGTGGGAAGGGTATGCCCAGACGTGGGTCCCGTGCTCACTACACCACTGGATTCAAGCTAGCCTGGCTGATGAAGGGTGATGCCCTGAAACCGGTCCCAGGATGCTTGTTTCCGGTCCAGGGAGTACCTGGCTTGGCAATTCGGGCTGGACTGTTCCCACAAGGAACAGGGTCAAGACTGATTTGCATATGGCTGGGTCCAAACTGGGGTGGTGTGGTGAGCAAAAGAATGATGGATTTAACTCAGATCCTTGTGACTGGGGGTGAATGTTTGCATTGTCCAGCATTCCGTCCATCAATTGTTTCTTTTGCATTTGTCACCCTAAGTGGGAAGGGTATGCCCAGACGTGGGTCCCGTTCTCACTACACCACTGGATTCAAGCTAGCCTGGCTGATGAAGGATGATGCCCTGAAACCGGTCCCAGGATGCTTGTTTCCGGTCCAGGGAGGACCTGGCTTGACAGTTCGGGCTGGACTGTTCCCACAAGGAACAGGGTCAAGACTGATTTGCATATGGCTGGGTCCAAACTGGGGTGGTGTGGTGAGCAAAAGAATGATGGATTTAACCCAGATCCTTGTGACTGGGGGTGAATGTTTGTATTGTCCAGCATTCCGTCCATCATTTGTTTCTTTTGCATTTGTTGCCCTAAGTGGGAAGGGTATGCCCAGACGTGGGTCCCGTGCGCACTACACCACTGGATTCAAGCTAGCCTGGCTGATGAAGGGTGATGCCCTGAAACTGGTCCCAGGATGCTTGTTTCCGGTCCAGGGAGGACCTGGCTTGGCAGTTCAGGCTGGACTGTTCCCACAAGGAACAGGGTCAAGACTGATTTGCATATGGCTGGGTCCAAACTGGGGTGGTGTGGTGAGCAAAAGAATGATGGATTTAACCCAGATCATTGTGACTGGGGGTGAATGTTTGCATTGTCCAGCATTCCGTCCATCAATTGTTTCTTTTGCATTTGTCGCCCTTAGTGGGAAGGGTATGCCCAGATGAGGGTCCCGTGCTCACTACACCACTGGATTCAAGCTAGCCTGGCTGATGAAGGGTGATGCCCTGAAACCGGTCCCAGGATGCTTGTTTCCGGTCCAGGGAGGACCTGGCTTGGCAGTTCGGGCTGGACTGTTCCCACAAGGAACAGGGTCAAGACTAATTTGCATATGGCTGGGTCCAAACTGGGGTGGTGTGGTGAGCAAAAGAATGATGGATTTAACCCAGATCCTTGTCACTGGGGGTGAATGTTTGCATTGTCCAGCATTCCGTCCATCAATTGTTTCTTTTGCATTTGTCGCCCTAAGTGGGAAGGGTATGCCAAGACGTGGGTCCCGTGCTCACTACACCACTGGATTCAAGCTAGCCTGGCTGATGAAGGGTGATGCCCTGAAACCGGTCCCAGCATGCTTGTTTCCGGTCCAGGGAGGACCTGGCTTGGCAGTTCGGGCTGGACTGTTCCCACAAGGAACAGGGTCAAGACTGATTTGCATATGGCTGGGTCCAAACTGGGGTGGTGTGGTGAGCAAAAGAATGATGGATTTAACCCAGATCCTTGTGACTGGGGGTGAATGCTTGCATTGTCCAGCATTCCGTCCATCAATTGTTTCTTTTGGATTTGTCGCCCTAAGTGGGAAGGGTATGCCCAGACGTGGGTCCCGTGCTCACTACACCACTGGATTCAAGCTAGCCTGGCTGATGAAGGGTGATGCCCTGAAACCGGTCCCAGGATGCTTGTTTCCGGTCCAGGGAGGATCTGGCTTGGCTGTTCGGGCTGGACTGTTCCCACAAGGAACAGGGTCAAGACTGATTTGCATATGGCTGGGTCCAAACTGGGGTGGTGTGGTGAGCACAAGAATGTTGGATTTAACCCAGATCCTTGTGACTGGGGGTGAATGTTTGCATTGTCCAGCATTCTGTCCATCAATTGTTTCTTTTGCAACTTTCTAAAAATGGCATTTTTAAAATTGTAATTGATCCAGCGATCTGGGACTAATAATTTTCTACCGACAAGGCCCAAATTCATTACCCAACAAGTCCCTTCACGCTGGGTTAGTGAACTACTAAACAAATTACCAAACTTACCAAAGACCAAATTGTATCTTCATTTCTAATATATCAATTATGGCGATGCAATCTTTATATAGTTGACATAAGCTAATTCTTAGTTCTAAAAAATACTCATAAAACTAGAATAAACACCTCTAATAAAGACAGACTCATTTATGTATTTATAATGTTTTATCTAAATAATGTCAAATAAATGCTCATTAGTACCAAATACAGTACAAATCATAGATCATCACTGAGTAACAATATCAGAGAAATAATGATAAAAATACATCTCAAACTGACAGTGCATAAAGGAGTGGAAAGGCGAAGAGACAATAGGTTCAGAGACAAATTACATTTACAAATGATTATGCAAATTCAGTTTTCTGACTATACTAACCCAATTGAAATAGGAAAACTACTCTCTGGCCATGAGAGCAGTAAGGCCCCTCAAGAAGATTTGAAGAGGCAAAGACTAAGTCAGGAATCAGCAAACAGGAACAGCCAGCTCAAGAATAGGAGACAGCAAACAAGGCCTCTCCTCACACAGGTAGATAAGCAAGCCACCGACTAACCTAACCCCTCCGATCAGGAACCTCAGTTATACCCTAAAACACAGATGTCCAACCCACATTCGTGTCAGAACAAAAGATTTCTCTACACATGATTGGTTAAGGAAGGGGGTGTACTGTCACACCATTCTCGTCATGTCCATTTCACTCAATGTCTTATTATTTATTATTCAATTTATCTACTTCCACCCTAAGAAATACAAATTCAAACCACTGTCACAGTATTCATTTCCTTCATTCCGGTCATGTGGCAAATTCTGTATCACATTTGTCCGCTTGTGCCGCATTCAGAGGAAATGTTCCTTCACTCGATGAAAAAATTGTTTCTTCATGCAAACTCTTGGCAGGCACACAGGACTTGTGAAGGACACTTGTCTTCCACCTTCCCCTTCTCGTTCAGAATTATTTTTCATATTTATTTCTTATTTTTCATTAACCCAAAAGTTTCCTGCAGAACAGAAAACCATGCTTCTATGGAAAACAAACACAGGCATTATTAATCACTTATAATGCTTTCCATTACGTACCCACCCAGTGCTGCATCTATCCATGCGCAACCCGAATTAATATTATTTTCCTAGCAAACGTTAATAAAGTGCACAAAAGCAGCATTAGTCCTTTTATTTTTCATTTGTCAAGACGCATTTGCGGCCTACTCCAGTGATTTTAGTACACGCTTGCGCAATAGCATTTTCCCTCATGTTAGGCTCTTTTCCACATTAGTTTTCACCGTACACTGTTAATAAATGTTACTGAGGGTTCAATTTGAGCAGGTTTTATTTCGCGAAAACCCTGCTCATCATAATGATAAATTCGACTTTGCCATTAAGTATCAAACATGACAGGTCTATCCCCTGTCTATTAGGAATTGCAGCTTATTAAATGTAATAAGGAATCCCCAATGTTATCCTACGAGAGGGGTAGGCCTCACAGTAGTGAAAAACTAATGTGGTAGTTTTTCACTACCAGGACATGTAAAACTCTCTTACTCTTACTTACACAGCACCCTGCCCTTTGGGCTACCTAGGGCCTACCTTAGGAGTGGCTTATATGTAATAAAAGGGAAGTTTAAGGCTTGGCAAAGGGTTTTAAATGCCAAGTTGACATGGCAATGTATACGCACACACAGGCTCTTCAGTGGCAAGCCTGAGACATGTTTCAAGGGTTACTTAAGTAGATGGCACTATCAGTGCTGCAGGCCCACTAGTAGCATTTAATTTACAGGCCCTGATCACATGTAGTGCACATTACTAGGGACTTATCAGTAAATTAAATATGCCAATTTTGGATAAGCCAATGTTACCATGTTTTAAGAAGAGAGCACATGCGCATTAGCACTGGTTAGCAGTGGTAAAGTACCCAGAGTCCTAAAGCCAATAAAAATGAATTCAGGAAAAAAAGGGAGGAGAAGGCAAAAAGTTTGAACTGGCAGACCTAGGTGTCAGTTACATCTGCTTGTGACAGGGTAGACATCTTTTGAAGTTTAATCAAGTTCCTGTGCACAGCCCAATTGGCCATACTGTCAGGTTGAAAAATCCTCTCCCCACACCCAAACCTTTGTCCACTGTCTGAGAGCAATACACATCTCACCAAAGGACAGCCATTTATAGATGACACTGAACGCTGGCAGAAAAACACATTTGGCTTGGCAAGGAAAATGCAAACTTTATAAAAGTTGCATTTTTAAAATAGTAATTTAAAATCCGACTTGACCATTAGATTGGATTTTCAATTAGTAATAATTTGAGTAATTGAATCATGGTTCTAGCTATTCCCAAACTGACATTATGCATTATAATATCTTTTAATGTAATCCATTGCTTTTCTGTGGGCGAGCTAGCCTTACCACAGAAAAAACGACTTTGGGAATTTTTCACTGTTGGGACACGTAAAACTTAATTACAGATGTCCGCCTGCCCTGCCCTATGAGCATTTAGGGCCTACTTTAGGGGTGACTTACAAGCATTAAAAAGGAAGGTTTAGGCCTTGCAAAATGTTTCTTTTGCCAGGTCAAATTTGAGTTGTAAAACTGCACACTCAGGCTGCAGGGGCAGGCCTGGAGACATGCTTTACATTGTCATCATATTGGTGGCACAATAGGTGCTGCAGTCTACTAGTCAAATTTAACTTACTGGCCCTCGGGACACTGGGTACCATATACTAGGGGCCATAGGTAAGTTAAATGTGTCAATTAGGATTTTTAACCAATTTTACAAATTTTTAAGGGTCAAATCACATGCACCTGGGCCTGGTTAGCAGAACCCTAGTTTACAAAGTCCAAAAACCACCAGAATCAGTTTAAAAAAATGATTATGCAAAAAGAGGCATTTTCTTACATTATGCATATATCATATTCTCTCCTCACACCCTCTTCACTTCTCTCACAATACTCAACTCAAAATACCACACTACTATGTCGTACAACCCTTACTCATGCTATCTAAAGTTAATGCCTTGAGACTAAGGGGACAATTTAGATTTCGCTGGGCGGTTAATTTCTCCTCCAGGGTAACGGAGTAAATTACTCCATCGCCCTGACGGAGATACCACCCGCCAAATTTATAAATGACAGCCAAGCATGCAGTCACTTATAAAGCATTGGCAGGGACTGCTATCACAGCAGTTCCTGTCAATGCCTTTTGCAGTTTAGTGCAGGGATCCATCAACAGGACGGAGCCCTGCACCAAACAGTTTTCTTTTTTCTTTTCAAAAAGAAAATACTGAAACTGGATTTTCTTGTTGAACATAAAAAAGAAAATGCTTGCATGATGAGGGGAGCTTGTAGCAGTTTTCACTGTCCCCTACTGCCGGGGTTCTCCTGGTGGTGATGGGCAGTGAAAAATGACATCTAATTCCACCCATTTAAATTAGGTGGTCAGAATTACAGGTCTGCCTATGGCGGCCCTTACTCCACAGGGCCATCAGTGGGGTTTAATCACGGCGGAGACAGAGTAGTCTCCACCGTGATTAAACCTATGTCTGCCTGCATCTAAATCAGGCAGGCAGACCATTATCTAGAGGGTATAGATACTCTGTCAACATTGCGACAGAGTATCTGTACTGCCAAGATATAAATCGGCTCCTTAGTCCACACAGAATAGGTGACCATAAAACAGACAATGGCACAAAACAGCAAACAAGACCAGACCACTTAATGATGCACATCAGTTTACTTCACATCACAAAACCATATCACAATATACATTCCAACACAAGGCCATTCGCACTACACAGAATAATACACATCACTGCATATCTCAACGCTACACCAAAGAAACAACAGCACATAATATCAATTGAACACAACCATGTCTTCACATCACAATGCACCATTACACACCATATCACCTCATTTCATCTAGTACACTGCACTACCTCACTATACATCACTTTCAACCACACAGAGTTTTGAGATTTCACACCTCCACCTACCATCACCACTCCACACTATACACATCACCTTGCATTACACTTTACACTACTCACCACTCCTCACCACCCACTGCTGAATCACAACAAACAACACTCACCACAAACTATACACCTCATAATATCCCACTGTACAGTTCATAGCATGTATCACACCCAACTCATTAAATAACCAAGCAACACCACTTATAATTCTTATCACCATATTACATTATTGGATCAACATAACACTCACCCTCAATTAGGCTGTTTTGCAAGTGGAAACACAGCACCATACAGGGTACTGCAATATAATATAACACGTCCATCATACCACACCCTTCATCAATATAAACACATTCCTATACAAGAAACACAGAACTCTGCCGCTACACACTCAATTGACCGATTTTTTCTAAAATATTGCAATGCACTTATCCCTTTAGGTAATTAACGTAATTTGCCTGCTGTATATCAAATTGCACTGACCAGATGAAGGATCACAGCAGTACAAAATAATAGGCAAGGCATTCGAAACACACACACACTCATACACACATACCACACAAACACAAGCAGACACAAACACTTGCAAACACAAACGTTAGATTGACTTAACACATTCACAAGACCCTAGATGATAATTTGCGATCAGAAAAAAGCATGAAAGGCCAAAGTCCCCATTCTGAGCTCCCTTTGATGGGGTTACCCATTGCACACAGTGTGAGGAAAATCATTGAGTGTGGTCAAGGAAATCGACTTAGGCCCTAATAAACTAAAGTTTTGTATGGCTGCTCATGCGATGTAATGCAAAATATAGAGAATCAATTTGATGACCATTTTAAAGGCCTATATTCATAGTGCTAAATTGTGCTGCATCATGTGCCTGCTCAAACATCAGTGACTGAGACCCTACTATTGTTCTCACAGCAACTTCCAATTTATCACACACTTTGGCTAATCCAATGGTCACAAACCCCCTCCGCAATCTTGTAACACCCTCCAGTGGATGTACCAACAAAACACAAGCAGACCTACTCCCTGATAGGCTGACAAACAGTTTGGCCACATAACTGGCATTGAACTACTAACATATGTCTAAAGAAGGCAGCCAACTGAAAAAGGACAATCTCACCAAATCCCACAATAGCACTCAAAGACGCAATAATGTATGATTGTTGCGCTATACAAAAACACACTTAGGGCTTAATACAAGTAAAGATTCATAGGACTGCCGTACTCGCGGTGGCGGTCTGACCACCAACACCACTGCGGGTCCGCCCGCAGTATTCTGAGTGTGGTGGTCGGACCGCCACAGGACCACTGCATCTGCTGGGGAGCCAGGATCCCACGGTGGTCGTGCAGCAGAAGGGGGCAGCAATATGCTGGCGGTCCTTCTGCAGCACCGTCGTACATATTATTAGTTGCCTGTCCACTGCCCCTTTCATGGCGAGTAGCCCACAATGAAAAGGGTTGTGGAGAAGCAACTAAGTGGGCCTGGAGGTGCAACGCAGGGGGCACATGTTGTGCCCCCCGGAATTGCACTCCAGTTCCTGCACGGTGTGGCATGCATGCCACACTGTGCAGGAATGTCCTACAGGCGCTGTCACAGCAGTGTCTGCAGTTAAGGCAAGCCTTATAAAGCCGCCGCTGTGAGAGGCTTGGCGGTCCTCCTGTTGGCGCGGCAGTGGCAGGCCAACAGGAGGACCGCCAAACTCATAATAAGGCCCTTAATATAAGAATCTGATTTACTTATTTAACCCCTTCGATGCTCATGACGAGCTGGACTCGTCATGGCACACAGTGGTCGTGTGCTCATGACGAGTCCAGCTCGTCATAAGACCACCCACGGGGAAGCGCTGGCGCTCCCCCGTGGGAATCCGATCGTCGGGTTTTTTGGGGGAAGGCAGGGGAAGGGCTTCCCCTGCCTCCCCCGCCCCCCTCAATGACGTCAGCGCGCGAGGCGCGCTGACGTCGTTGGGGTTTCCTTGTTCTCCGACGCGCTGGAAGCCATTTGCTTCCAGCGCGTCGGGGAATAAGGTTAGTTTTGGCTCCGGGGAGGGGGGATTTGAAACAGAAGAGGCATCGAGGGAAAGGAAAACCCTTTCCTTTCCCTCGATGCCTCTTTTGTGCATTCCTGCTGCACGATCATGCGATCGTGCAGCAGGAATGCCCACTAGACGCCAGGGAATTTTTTTTTAAAACGGAAAATACTGTTTTGGGGAGCGGCCCCTTGGGCAAGGGTCGCTCCCCTTTGGGGGCCTTATGTTTTGGTGCTCTGCCCCCTGAGGGGGGGCAGTTTTATTTATATAGCGCAGGGCTTTACCCGAAGGTGTGAGAGCGCTTCAGTAACATTACATGATGAGAAGGTTACAAGTGAGCATAATACAAAAGCAAGCGTTACATTACATGAGGAAAAAGTGACAATTGTGCATGATACATGAGATACAAAATACAAATAGAGGTATAATACTGCAATAAGTGGCAGAACACACTGGGAAGGCACTTCTATAGGCATGGAGTACAGAATTTCCTATAGTGGAAGAACTTCCTTGAGGGAGTAGAGAGGGCGTGAATTAAATGAAGGGTACACAAATCCAGCACAGCACGCAAGGGTGAGGAATGTACAGGAAAAAGTACAAATTTACAATGAAGAGCAAACTTCCTAGAGGGGCTGAGAGTGAAAGTATTAGTTCTGAAAGTGTCTTTGGAAGAGAAGAGATTTGAGGTCAGCTTAGAAGATCCGGGTAGAGGAGGTGGCACGGAGCAATGGGGAAGCGAGTTCCAGATTCTCACTGCATTGCCTGGAGAAGGATTGTGCCATCGATCTTTCCCTTTTGAAGACGGGGGGGGGGCTCAAGCAGAAGCTTTTTCGCATTGCGAGAAGGGCGAGAGACACCGGACAATTTCAATTTATTCGCCAGGTAAAGAGGGGAGGACGTGTGTAAGGCTTTGTGTGTGATGCAGGCAGTTTTGTAAATAGATCTTGCCTCGATCGGAAGCCATCGAAGAGAGGACAGGATAGGAGTGACGTGGTCGCTTCGTTTAGACCCTGAAATGAAGCGAGCTGCTGAATGGAGGATGGATTTGAGAGGGGAGAGGTGGGATTTGGGTAGGCCCGTCAGAAGAGAATTGCAATAACCCAGTCTTGAGAGAACCAGAGATTGTACCAAGGTTTTTAAGTCTTTCTCCGGGAAGAACCGACGGATCCCCCATAGAAGGCGCAACTGGTAACGTGCGTTCTTAGCAATAGAGTTGATGTGGGAGATTAGGTTGAGTCTTTTGTCAAGAATGACACCTAGGGATTTAGCGCTGTCGACAATGATGGGTTTGTTGTTGAGTAGGTTCAGCTGATCCATCCAAGATTGAACAGGAGGAGGTGAGAGAGAGGTAGAGAGGAGGAGGAATTCAGTTTTGGCGGGATTCAGAATGAGTTGGTGAGCTAACATCCAGTTGTGAATAGAGTTGAGAGTAGAGTTGAGTAGTGAGAGATCGTGTGCGGAAGATAAAGGTATCTTCCCACTAGTCCACCAGGCATTTATTTGTGGAGAGTGACCCCTTGGGTGGCAGAATAGCAGTATGTTTTTAGGCCCATCTGCCCCCAAGGAGGGCAGAAGCCACTAGACACCAGGGTTTTTTTAATTTTTGTGTTGGGGAGTGGCCAAAAGGGCAAGGGTTGCTCCCCTTTTACGGGGGTGAATATTTTATTTATACTCTTTGGCCCACCTACCCCTTAGCTTGGCTGGTGGATTGTGTGTGGACTGGTGCATTATTTGCATATGTGATTGTAATGTTTTTTTTCTCCTTTTTATTCTAGTGTAAAGCTTTTGATTCCTGTTTGCGGTTTCGGCAGTGGTTGTTCTGCAGTTTTGCGTAATTGCATTTATTTGGTAAGAAAAATATTTTTGTTGTGTGTACTCCAAATGAGTATTATTGTCATGCATGAATGAATTTTTTTGTAAGTGGTGTCATGATGGCAGCATATTTGTTAGTGTTCAGAGCATGAAATTCTTTGCGATGTTTTGCATTGTCGTATGTGTAATTTTTTTTTTCTTCTTTTTTAGTGGGATATTGTTGATCCTTACTGTGTCTGTGCAGAGTAGGTGGTGGTGAGTCTAGCTGCTTCTGTCACGTGAGTGGTATAGTGTTGGAGTATATAGGTCTTTGTGATAAAGCTACATTTTGTTTATTTCTTTTTTTTACAAAGGGTTTGTTGTTGTTGACTTGTTTGACAAGTAACCTTTATTAGTAAGCATTATGGCTAGCCGTAGAATTACTGCTCAGCAGGTGGTTGGTTTGCTTCTTGAATCTTCCTCTGAGCAGGATTATGAGACTGACAGTGCGTCTGAGGGAGAGGAGGGAGGGGAAGATTCAGGCAGTGAGTTTTCTCTCCACATGGAATCATCGGATGATGAAGGTACTCTCAGTGCAGATGAAGTGCCTGTTTTAGAGGAGGATACTACTGTGCCGATGGTGCAAGAGGCATCTGGTTTGCAGCCTGGGGCTGCTAGGCTTCCTACTGGAAGTGCTGGACTCTGGGTTGATCCAAACATGGTGCAGCCGGTGTTGCCTGCCTTTAGTGGTTATGCAAGGTGTAGAGTGGATTGTGAACATTATTTGCCTATACAGTATTTTCAGTTGTTTATGGATGATGTATTTTTGGGTGAGATTGTTGAGCAGACTAATTTGTATGCTGAACAGTTTTTGAGGGACAACAGTGCCAGACTTAGGCCCCATTCTAGAGCTACCCGGTGGAGTCCCACAAATCTGGAAGAGATGAAGAAGTTTTTGGGTTTGACTTTTTTGATGGGTTTGATAAGGAAGCCGTCCATGGGTTCATATTGGTCTACCAGTCCCTTGATGGCAACGGCCATATTTCCTGCAGTTATGACTCGTGATCGGTATTTACTTTTGCTTCGGATGCTGCATTTTGTTGATAATGGTTTGGCGTTGCCACGAGATCACCCTGAATGTGACCGTCTTTTTAAGATTCGGCCTGTTCTTGATCACTTTGTAGATCGATTTTCAAAGATCTATACTCCAGGGAAAGAAATATCTATTGATGAGTCTTTGGTCCTGTTCAAGGGCCGTTTGGTTTTAGGCAGTACATTCCTAGCAAGAGGGCACGCTATGGAATTAAGCTGTATATGTTGTCTGAGAGTAGGACAGGATATGTTTTTAATTTGCGGGTGTACACTGGTAGGGATTCCACTATTGACCCCCCTGGTTGTCCGTCCACTTTTGGAGTTTCAGAGAAAATTGTGTGGGATCTTGCTAGAGGACTGTTTAACAGAGGCCACCATTTGTACCTTGATAACTTCTACACTGCTGTGCAATTGTTTAAGGAATTGTTCAAAGTGGACACTTTTGCTTGTGGCACAAGCCGCTCTAACCGTAAAGGTTATCCAAAAGAGCTTGTTTGCAAAAAACTTCAGAGGGGACAGTGCAGTGCCTTGCGTAGTGAGGAACTGCTAGCTGTGAAATTTGTGGACAGGAGGGATGTGTACATGCTGACTACCATCCATGATGAGAGTACTTCACCTGTGGCTGTTTGGGGTCAGATTGCTGAAGTGCGCAAACCTGTGTGCATTTTAGACTACAATAAGCACATGGGTGGTGTTGATAGAGTAGATCAGAGGTTGGAACCTTACACTGCTATTCGTAAGGCTTACATTTGGTATAAGAAGTTGGCCATCCATCTCTTCAATTTAGCAACTTTCAATGCTTTTGTTGTGTTCAAGGAGTGTTCTCCTGCGTCAAAGTTGACTTTTGTTCAGTTTCAGCAGTCTGTCATAGGCAGCCTTGTTGTTGTGGAACAGGCAAGTGTTCCTAGAGTTGGAGTGGTGGAGGATGTGGCTCGATTGAAAGATCGCCACTTTCCTGATCACATTCCTCCTACACCCTCAAAAGACTTTCCCACTAGGAGATGTAGAGTCTGTTGGCGAAGAGGTACGCGGAAGGAGACTCGTATGTACTGCCCTGAGTGTCCTTCTAACCCTGGGCTGTGTGTGCCTGCTTGTTATAGAGCGTACCACAAGCAAAAGAATTATTGGGAGCAACCATGAGTGGTAAAGTGAACTGCCTGGTCTGTAATGTTTAAGAATTGTTGTTCTGTTTCAAGGTTGGCATTAGTGCAATCTATTTAGTTTCTGATTTTGTGTTAGTAGATTTGTATCTATTTGCAATTTGTTTGTGTTTTCTTTTTTGTATAAAAAAATCCTAAATGTGATGGTGGTGTGTGTAGGCTGGTGCTTGGCTGGCGGTGTGCGTGGAGTGGCTCTTGGCTGGCGGTGTGCGTGGAGTGGCGCTTGGCTGGCGGTGTGCGTGGAGTGGCGATTGGCTGGCGGTGTGCGTGGAGTGGCGCTTGGCTGGCGGTGTGCGTGGAGTGGCGCTTGGCTGGCGGTGTGCGTGGAGTGGCGCTAGGCTGGCGGTGTGCGTGGAGTGGCGCTTGGCTGGCGGTGTGCGTGGAGTGGCGCTTGGCTGGCGGTGTGCGTGGAGTGGCGCTTGGCTGGCGGTGTGCGTGGACTGGCGCTTGGCTGGCGGTGTGCGTGGACTGGCGCTCGGCTGGCAGTGTGTGAGTAGTGACTTGCTGCTGGTCACTACACACACTGCTAGCCGAGCGACACTCCACGCAATCCATCAGCTTGTGTGATTGCTGTGTTAGGAATGTGGTTGTGTGAAAGTGATGGGCCCTTGAATGGCGCTGTCTGCTGGTGTGAGTGTTGTAATGTGATGGGCCCGCGGCTGGTGGTGTGAATGGTTTTGTATTTGTCACACGTATGAAAGGTGTATGAATGGCCTGTAAAGAGGTTGGTGCCTTGTCGTGGCTTTACAGCTCACGAGCTGTGAGTCAATGGTTCAGTTTCTCGTCCTTTCAATTATTAACAGTGCATTTCATTTTTGTGAAATCACTTGTTAATACAATTGTATATACTGAACCATCACTCACCCTCGTGCCAAATCCAACCAGTATGTGTGTGTGCTTGAGGATTAGATGGCTGTGCAGTAATATTTTTTTTTTGTCTTTCTCAAGCAGGGTGTACCTTGTCCCTTTTTGTGAATGTTGTAATGTGTTTGTTTCGTGCCTGGTGGTGTGAATGGTCTTGTGTGTATCACGTATGAAAGGTGTGTGAATGGCCTGTAAAGCGGTTGGGGCCTTGACGTGGCTTTACAGCTCACGAGCTGCGAGTCACTGGTTCCAGTTATTTGTCCTTTCAATTATTGACAGTGCATTTCATTTTTGTGAAATCTCTTGTTAATAAAATTGTATATACTGAACCATCACTTGCCCTCGTGCCAAATCCAACCAGTATGTGTGTGTGCTTGAGGAATAGATGGCTGTGCAGTAATCTTTGTCTTTTTAGTCTGTTTGCCAAGGTGTACATTCCGTCTAAGAATAACCTACCAACTGTAGATATTGTCGTAAACGAAACACCCATGGGAGTACATGGTGATATCTCTCTTGTGGATCCCAACAAGTTATGGTACCCACAATGTCCTGCAAACCTCAAAATGTCTGTCACATTTTCCTTGCAATATTGTGCCAAAATTTTCACGCTGCAGAAATAAACAACACATTATCTCAAAATGACCTGGTTTTGCAAGGGGGGTCACCTGGGGAAACCTACCAAACCCACACATTTCTGAAAAGTAGACACCCGGGGGCTTCCAGGGAGGTATGGCTTGCGTGGATCCCCCAACGTTTCCTTACCCAGAATCCCCTGCAAACCTCAATTTTAGCTGAAAAAATCACTTATTTCAGAAACTTTTGTGTGGGAAAGTGTGGCATCACCGGGCTCACACAAATTTCCTACCACCCAGCGTTCCCCCAGGTCTCCCGATAAAAATGGTGCCTCACTTGTGTGGGAGGCCCAAGTACCCGCGACAGGCAAGGGCCCACAACGTATTGAGGCGACCTCAAAATGGCCTATCACAAAACGACCTGGTTTTGCAAGGGGGGGTCCCATGACGTTTTGGCCCGGGGCTCGGCGGCCACCTAGGGAAACCTACCAAACCCACACATTTCTGAAAAGTAGACACCCGGGGGATTCCAGGGAGGTATGGCTTGCGTGGATCCCCCAACGTTTTCTTACCCAGAATCCCCTGCAAACCTGACATTTTGCTGAAAAAATCCCTTTTTACACACATTTTGTGTGGTAAAGTTGTGGCATCACCGGGCTGACACAAATTTCCTACCACCCAGCGTCCCCCCAGGTCTCCCGATAAAAATGGTGCCTCACTCGGGTGGGAGGCCCAAGTACCCGCGACAGGCAAGGGCCCACAACGTATTGAGGCGACCTCAAAATGGCCTTTCACAAAACGACCTGGTTTTGCAAGGGGGGTCACCTGGGTTTTTGGCCCTGTGCTCGGCGGCCGTCTAGGGAAACCTACCAAACCCACACATTTCTGAAAAGTAGACACCCGGGGGCTTCCAGGGAGGTATGGCTTGCGTGGATCCCCCAACGTTTCCTTACCCAGAATCCCCTGCAAACCTCAATTTTAGCTGAAAAAATCACTTATTTCAGAAACTTTTGTGTGGGAAAGTGTGGCATCACCGGGCTCACACAAATTTCCTACCACCCAGCGTTCCCCCAGGTCTCCCGATAAAAATGGTGCCTCACTTGTGTGGGAGGCCCAAGTACCCGCGACAGGCAAGGGCCCACAACATATTGAGGCGACCTCAAAATGGCCTTTCACAAAACGACCTGGTTTTGCAAGGGGGGTCACCTGGGTTTTTGGCCCTGTGCTCGGCGGCCATCAAGGGAAATGTTAGACCTGTCAGCCCTAGGGTGGTCTTGCCCTGTTTTTTTCCCTTTTGCGCCTCATTTTTGCCACCGTATTTTTACTGGACCTAGGTCTCCGGGCGCCTTACCACTGCTAGCCAGTGCTGAGGTGCAGGTGCTCTCTCACTCAAGATGGCTGCCACAGGCCCCTGCTACTGCAGAGGGGCCTTACACGCATACACACTAGTAGCCAGGGTCAGGCTGGGACATAGGGATACAGTATCCATTCCGTCCCCACCTCTGGGCCACATAGCCAGGCATGTAGAAGGTTCCAGAACCTTCCGGGCTGTGGGAGGAGTTATGTTTTGCCGCCTTTGGGAGAGTCACCTGACCTAGGGGTATAAAAGGCTTGGAGGGAAAACTTTCTAGTCAGTTGAGATGGAGGCACCACTGATCCTGGGAGAACCTCTGCCGGAGTACAGGCTTTAGGGCCTAGGGGGGAGACCTACACTACTGCTGATGACAGGGCTGAGGCCCTGCTGTAGTAAGATAGCTGAGGAACGCCCACCACCCACTGACCTTGCCCAGTGTGAGGGGACCCAGGGAACCACCTTCAGCGTGCGGGGAGGAACATCAAGCACTCCCAGACCACCAACTCATCCCCCCTCATAAGAAGAAACTTCTGACAAGAAACTTTGACAAGAAACTTATAATAAGAAACGTCTGACAAGAAACTCCTGACAAGAAGCGCCTAAGAAGCAACCAATCTGGAACAGTCGCAAGACACCTTAATTTGAGGAGGCCTGACCGTCCAGCCAGGCCTGAAGCCTAAACTGCCCAACTGGGGATCACCAGGTAAAGCGCCGTACCCTGAAGCGCTAGACCTTCACCCCCTAACTATTCCTGCCTGCTGCTGGGCTGCCCCCAAGTACTTTTCCAGTCAGCCCTGCCCACAGGCTGCTGGTGCGCCCCGCGTTCTGCCTCCCCTCAGGTCACTGACCTTGTGAGGAAATCACCGCCGCGGCCGCCGCCGCGTGAGGAGAGGTGCCGTGTGGTGAGGTGCGCCGTCGCGCCCTCACCGAAGGGAGCGCTGAGGTGAGGGAAGCCCCTTGATTGGATGTGGTGAGGTGCGCCGTCCGCGCCCTCACCGAAGCCTCTACAAATTGCCCAAAGCATTGCCACCGGGCCCAGGGCCCCACCGCCGCCGGTCGCGGCCGAAGAAATCACCACCGCCGCCGTCGCGGCCGAAGAAATCACCACTGCCGCCGTCGCGGCCGAAGAAATCACCGCCGCGGCCTAGCGCGATCCGCGAGGCCTCCAGGCGCCGCCGACGCCGTTGCCGAGCAACCGGGGACGCCGGCCGCGCCCCCAGGAAGGCCGCGCAACGATTGGGCGCCGGCTCCCGCCACGCCCCCAGCGCCGACGGAGGCCGAGGAAGAGCCCCGGCCGTGCAGAGGGAGACGGGGAGCCGGACGGAGAGGACTGCCGGCTCCCGCTCCCATCCCCAAAGTCCCTGAAGCCGCGCAAACCCACTCACCTGATCCCGGGGGCCGGAGGAGGGTGATACCGGCCCCCGCAACGTGCCGCAAGTGCAGTTCCCTGATCCCGGGGGCCGGAGGAAGGTGATACCGGCCCCCGCAACGACCCGTCAGTCCGGCCTGAAGGCCGAGGTACTCCGACCGGGCCCCGCCCTCCAGAACACGGGCCGGGCCTGGGGATTGCCAGTCGCTAAAGAAGCGCGACCAACGAACAAGCACCAGGTGAGCCCAGGTGGCCCCTAGGGCCCACAAAAACGCCACTGGGGGCCGGGGGCCACCATTAACCCCTAAAATGAACTGTGTTACTTTCCCCATGAGGCGAGGCCCCGGAGAGGAGTGGGCCTAGCCTGGAATTAACCCCTAAGCGACATAGAAGCCCCAGGATACAGGACATGTTGAGGGGTTCCCCACAGTGTTTATTAATTTATTGCATATGCCTATTGTAATTACTGCCTAGGCCTATGCTTTTAACTGCAAAGTCTTTACCACAGGGGGAAAGTGTTTAATTGAATTGAGCTGAAGTGTACACCGCCAAGAGTTGAAGTGTTTTATGTTACAGGTGTACTGGAATTGCGACGCCCACTGTACTGAATGTGGGCGCGCCTAGATTAATGCAGGCCTATTGAAATGTAACGTGAAAAGCCTTCTTTTAAGTAATTGAATATTCCTAAAGTGAACTGCATGTTTAGGCCCATGTTTTATTAACGCACCTTGAGATCATTATTAAGTGCTACGTTTAAGAGATAATTCCTGCGGCCTCTTAGTGGCCTACAATGTTGATGAGCTATGATGCTTTATTTAAAATGTGCACCAGTTGAGTAATACAATGAATTTGAATGTAGATCTGAATTAATCTGCCTCATCTGATGCTAACTTGATTTATATATAAAAGATCTTGATTTTAAATACAAAAGCCTGGTGTGGTGTCATGTTATTGCGTTCGCATTCCTGAGTCAAAGTAAGAGTGTGCTGCACAACTGCCTTACACATTGCCTTCGCGTGCTTTCCCGCCTCGCGCCATGCTACCGTGGCGGACTCGGTAAACCCGGTTCCAACAGGAAACCTACCAAACCCACACATTTCTGAAAAGTAGACACCTGGGGCTTCCAGGGAGTATGGCTTGCGTGGATCCTCAACGTTTCATCCAGAATCCCTGCAAACCTCAATTTTAGCTGAAAAATCACTTTTTTCACACATTTTTGTGTGGGAAAGTGTGGCATCACCGGCTCACACAAGTTTCTACCACCCAGCATTCCCCAGGTCTCCCGATAAAATGGTGCCTCACTTGTGTGGGAGGCCCAAGTACCCGCGACATGCAAGGACACAAAACGTTTTGAGGCAACATCAACATTGCCTATCAAAAAATGTTTTGGGCCCTTGCCTGTTGCGGTTACTTGGGCCTCCCACACAAGTGAGGCACCATTTTTATCGGGAGACCTGGGGGAACGCTGGGTGGTAGGAAATTTGTGTGAGCCCGGTGATGCCACACTTTCCCACACAAAAATGTGTGAAAAAAGTGATTTTTTTCAGCTAAAATTGAGGTTTGCAGGGGATTCTGGGTAAGGAAACGTTGGGGGATCCACGCAAGCCATACCTCCCTGGAAGCCCCCGGGTGTCTACTTTTCAGAAATGTGTGGGTTTGGTAGGTTTCCTAGATGGCCGCCGAGCACGGGGCCAAAGACCCAGGTGACTCCCCTTGCAAAACCAGGTGGTTTTGAGATAGGCAATTTTGATGTCGCCTCACTACGTTTTGGGCCCTTGCCTGTCGCGGGTACTTGGGCCTCCCACACAAGTGAGGCACCATTTTTATCGGGAGACCTGGGGGAACGCTGGGTGGTAGGAAATTTGTGTGAGGCCAGTGATGCCACACTTTCCCACACAAAAATGTGTGAAAAAAGTGATTTTTTTCAGCTAAAATTGAGGTTTGCAGGGGATTCTGGGTAAGGAAACGTTGGGGGATCCACGCAAGCCATACCTCCCTGGAAGCCCCCGGGTGTCTACTTTTCAGAAATGTGTGGGTTTGGTAGGTTTCCCTAGATGGCCGCCGAGCACGGAGCCAAAACCCCAGGTGACTCCCCTTGCAAAACCAGGTGGTTTTGAGATAGGCAATTTTGATGTCGCCTCACTACGTTTTGGGCCCTTGCCTGTTGCGGGTACTTGGGCCTCCCACACAAGTGAGGCACCATTTTTATCGGGAGACCTGGGGGAACGCTGGGTGGTGGGAAATTTGTGTGAGGCCAGTGATGCCACACTTTCCCATACAAAAATGTGTGAAAAAAGTGATTTTTTTCAGCTAAAAGTGAGGTTTGCAGGGGATTCTGGGTAAGGAAACGTTGGGGGATCCACGCAAGCCATACCTCCCTGGAAGCCCCGGGTGTCTACTTTTCAGAAATGTGTGGGTTTGGTAGGTTTCCCTAGATGGCCGCCGAGCACGGGGCCAAAACCGAGGTGACTCCCCTTGCAAAACCAGGTGGTTTTGAGATAGGCAATTTTGATGTCGCCTCACTACGTTTTGGGCCCTTGCCTGTCGCGGGTACTTGGGCCTCCCACACAAGTGAGGCACCATTTTTATCGGGAGACCTGGGGGAACACTGGGTGGTGGGAAATTTGTGTGAGGCCAGTGATGCCACACTTTCCCACACAAAAATGTGTGAAAAAAGTGATTTTTTTCAGCTAAAAGTGAGGTTTGCAGGGGATTCTGAGTAAGGAAACGTTGGGGGATCCACGCAAGCCATACCTCCCTGGAAGCCCCCAGGTGTCTACTTTTCAGAAATGTGTGGGTTTGGTAGGTTTCCCTAGATGGCCGCCGAGCACGGGGCCAAAACCCAGGTGACTCCCCTTGCAAAACCAGGTGGTTTTGAGATAGGCAATTTTGATGTCGCCTCACTACGTTTTGGGCCCTTGCCTGTCGCGGGTACTTGGGCCTCCCACACAAGTGAGGCACCATTTTTATCGGGAGACCTGGGGGAACACTGGGTGGTGGGAAATTTGTGTGAGGCCAGTGATGCCACACTTTCCCACACAAAAATGTGTGAAAAAAGTGATTTTTTCAGCTAAAAGTGAGGTTTGCAGGGGATTCTGAGTAAGGAAACGTTGGGGGATCCACGCAAGCCATACCTCCCTGGAAGCCCCCAGGTGTCTACTTTTCAGAAATGTGTGGGTTTGGTAGGTTTCCCTAGATGGCCGCCGAGCACGGGGCCAAAAACCCAGGTGACCCCCCTTGCAAAACCAGGTGGTTTTGAGATAGGCAATTTTGATGTCGCCTCACTACGTTTTGGGCCCTTGCCTGTCGCGGGTACTTGGGCCTCCCACACAAGTGAGGCACCATTTTTATCGGGAGACCTGGGGGAACACTGGGTGGTGGGAAATTTGTGTGAGGCCAGTGATGCCACACTTTCCCACACAAAAATGTGTGAAAAAAGTGATTTTTTTCAGCTAAAAGTGAGGTTTGCAGGGGATTCTGAGTAAGGAAACGTTGGGGGATCCACGCAAGCCATACCTCCCTGGAAGCCCCCAGGTGTCTACTTTTCAGAAATGTGTGGGTTTGGTAGGTTTCCTAGATGGCCGCCGAGCACGGGGCCAAAAACCCAGGTGACTCCCCTTGCAAAACCAGGTGGTTTTGAGATAGGCAATTTTGATGTCGCCTCACTACGTTTTGGGCCCTTGCCTGTCGCGGGTACTTGGGCCTCCCACACAAGTGAGGCACCATTTTTATCGGGAGACCTGGGGGAACACTGGGTGGTGGGAAATTTGTGTGAGGCCAGTGATGCCACACTTTCCCACACAAAAATGTGTGAAAAAAGTGATTTTTTTCAGCTAAAAGTGAGGTTTGCAGGGGATTCTGGGTAAGGAAACGTTGGGGGATCCACGCAAGCCATACCTCCCTGGAAGCCCCCGGGTGTCTACTTTTCAGAAATGTGTGTGTTTGGTAGGTTTCCCTAGGTGCCGGCAGAGCTAGGGTTCACAAACTACAGCTAGGCACTGTGCCAAAAAAGGGTCATTTTTCACTGCGAAATTGAGGTGCACCACGTTGCGCTTTGCGCCGTTTCCTGTCGCGGGCACTAGGCCGACCCACACAAGTGAGGTACCATTTTTCTCGTAAGACTTTGGGGAACGCGGGGTGGGCAGAAATTTGTGGATCCACGCAGATTCCAGAACTTTCCACCACAGAAATGTGGGGAAAATGTGTTTTTTTTGACAATTTTTTAGGTTTGCAAGGGATTCTGGGTAACAGAACCTGGTGGGAAGCAGTCAAGTCACCCCATCCTGGATTCCCCTAGGTGTCTAGTTTTCAAAAATGTATAGGTTTGCTAGGTTTCCTTAGGTGCCGGCAGAGCTAGGGTTCACAAACTACAGCTAGGCACTTTGCCAAAAAAGGGTCATTTTTCACTGCGAAATTGAGGTGCACCACGTTGCGTTTTGCGCCGTTTCCTGTCGCGGGCACTAGGCCGACCCACACAAGTGAGGTACCATTTTTCTCGTAAGACTTTGGGTAACGCGGGGTGGGCAGAAATTTGTGGATCCACGCAGATTCCAGAACTTTCCACCACAGAAATGTGGGGAAAATGTGTTTTTTTTGACAATTTTTTAGGTTTGCAAGGGATTCTGGGTAACAGAACCTGGTGGGAAGCAGTCAAGTCACCCCATCCTGGATTCCCCTGGGTGTCTAGTTTTCAAAAATGTATAGGTTTGCTAGGTTTCCCTAGGTGCCGGCAGAGTTCGGGTTCAAAAACTACAGCTAGGCACTTTGCAAAAAAAGGGTCATTTTTCACTGCGAAATTGAGGTGTGACCACGTTGCGCTTTGCGCCGTTTTCCTGTCGCAGGCACTAGGCCGACCCACACAAGTGAGGTACCATTTTTCTCGTAAGACTTTGGGGAACGCGGGGTGGGTGGAAATTTGTGGATCCACGCAGATTCCAGAACTTTCCACCACAGAAATGTGGGGAAAATGTGGTTTTTTTGACAATTTTTTAGGTTTGTAAGGGATTCTGGGTAACAGAACCTGGTGGGAGGCAGTCCAGTCACCCCATCCTGGATTCCCCTGGGTGTCTAGTTTTCAAAAATGTATAGGTTTGCTAGGTTTCCCTAGGTGCCGGCAGAGCTAGGGTTCAAAAACTACAGCTAGGCACTTTGCCAAAAAAGGGTCATTTTTCACTGCGAAATTGAGGTGTGACCACGTTGTGTTTTGCGCCGTTTCCTGTCGCAGGCACGAGGCCGACCCACACAAGTGAGGTACCATTTTTCTCGTAAGACTTTGGGGAACGTGGGGTGGGTGGAAATTTGTGGATCCACGCAGATTCCAGAACTTTCCACCACAGAAATGTGGGGAAAATGTGTTTTTTTGGACAATTTTTTAGGTTTGCAAGGGATTCTGGGTAACAGAACCTGGTGGGAGTCAGTCAAGTCACCCCATCCTGGATTCCCCTGGGTGTCTAGTTTTCAAAAATGTATAGGTTTGCTAGGTTTCCCTAGGTGCCGGCAGAGGTAGGGTTCAAAAACTACAGCTAGGCACTTTGCAAAAAAAGGGTCATTTTTCACAGCGAAATTGAGGTGTGACCACGTTGCGTTTTGCACCATTTCCTGTCGCAGGCACTAGGCCGACCCACACAAGTGAGGTACCATTTTTCTCGTAAGACTTTGGGGAACGCGGGGTGGGTAGAAATTTGTGGATCCACCCAGATTCCAGAACTTTCCACCACAGAAAAGTGAGGAAAATGTGTTTTTTTTACCAATTTTTTAGGTTTGCAAGGGATTCTGGGTAACAGAACCTGGTGAGAGCCAGTCAAGTCACCCCGTCCTGAATTCCCCTGGGTGTCTAGTTTTCAAAAATGTATAGGTTTGCTAGGTTTCCCTAAGTGCCCGCAGAGCTAGGGTTCAAAAACTACAGCTAGGCACTTTTCAAAAAAGGGTAATTTTTCATTGTGAAAATGTGGTACGTCCACGTTGCATTTTGAGCCATTTCCTGTTGTGGGCACAAGGCCTACCCACACAAGTGAGGTACCATTTTTATCGGGAGACTTAGGGTAACACAGAATTGTAGAGCAACTGTTATTACCTATTGACTTTCGATGCATTTCTGCCTTCCAAATGAAAGACAATGTGTAAAAAATAAGTCATTTTGAAAAATGACCTATAATTCTCATGCTAGTATGGGTACTCCCAATTTCGGTAATGTGCAAATATCTACTGTTTCTAAAATCTACATTTTGTTCCCATTTCAGAAATACATAGGTGTCTTTCATAACAATTTTTCCATGTATACATTTTTCCCAAAATAATTGCTATATACCCGATACATAATAAAAAACCATTGCAAGATGCTGCTCAGTTATTGGCTCTGGGTTCGTCGGGTTCTTGGTGAACCTACAAGTCCTATATATCCCCACAACCAGAAAGGTCCAGCGGATGTAACGGTATATTGCTTTCAAATAGCTGTCATAATTAGAAGAAGTTACAGGTGAAAACGTTGACACAAATGGCTGTTTTTTCAACTAATTTTCAATTTTTCCTTCATTTAACTGTTAGTTTCTATAAGGAAAACTTTAAGGATCTACACAAATGACCCCTTGCTGAATTCAGAATTTTGTCTACTTTTCAGAAATATATGGCTTTTCAGGATCCATTATTGGTTTCATACCCATTTCTACCATTAACTGGAAGGAGGTTGAAAGCACAAAAAATAGCAAAAATAGGCTATGTCCCAGAAAAATGCCAAAACTGTGTAAAAAAGTTGGTTTTCTGACAAAAGTCTGCTTGTCCCTGAAAGCTGGGAAGATGGGGATTTCAGCACCACAACCCCTTTTTTGATGCCATTTGCAGGGAAAAAACAAGACGCTTTTATCTGTAGCCCTTTTTTCGCATTTTCCCCCAAAAAAACAAAATGTTGCTGTATTTTGGCTAATTTCTGGGTCCCCTCCAGGGGAATCCACAAACCCTGGGTACCTTTACAATCCCCATGATGTTAGAAAAAAAGGACGCAAATTTGGCGTGGATACCTTATGTGGTCAAAAAGTTACAGGGGCCTAAGCGCGCACTACCCCAAATAGCCAAAAAAAGGCTTAGCACAGGGGGGGAAAAGGCCTAGCAGCGAAGGGGTTAATTGCACAATTTCTGTGATTGACCTCCTGCCGTGAAGAGTATCAGCATAGTAGCATATTTTTTTAATAGCTATAAAAGAGGGTCAACCACTCATATCCTTTACTTTTCTCATCATATATTTCAAAATGCGCCTGGGATCACTGTGGAATGCCCTGATATAGGGTGATCGGTTTACGTGTGCTAAAGCAATGCTGCCTTTGGTGAGACCTTTAGAAATTCGCTATAATGCAGCTAACCTAATGGAGTATATGAGCCAGTGCTGTGTTAATGTCATGGAGCTATATGATGTCGACCCAGTAGACAGTGTGATAAAGGTTACATTTTCGTGTATAAAACTGGATACATTTTTTACATGTTGTTCCCCTCTAGCAATTTTTCTGCACCTGAATTCTGCTCCTCCTATTACCTGGTAAATTTAGAAAGCAAACTCTTGATACAGATGACTTTATCTATGGGTACACTACTTACTTATGAGCACTCGGACTGAGGTGTATTTTGTTCGGCAGTCCATGACTTTCCATCCGAGATGCTGTATTTACTGTATCACCAAACAGGCAATATCGAGGCATCTTCTCTCCAACCACTCCCGCTAATACTGGGCCAGTGTGTATCCCAACCCTAATCTTTGCAAAGAAGAGAATATAAGTTAAGAGCTGACTTTCAAGACAAATTTTATCTAGCATTTCTCTATACAAATACTGAACAACAGCATTGACTTGCTCAATACAGGATGAGGAAACAATCAGGCTGCCTAGCGCTACCATAGTGGACATGCACATCAGGCCTGGTAGTCATCTATTTACGCCAGAGTAATCAGAATAATTTCAGTAATTCAACATTACACTTTGACATGCAATTAGCAATATTTACTCAACTACGCCAGCTTGCGTAATTAAGAGTAATTTGGGTTGAAAATAGGCACAGAAACTATGAATTTAGTGAGCGGTCTTCTTTTGTATTTAGTGCTATTTCTTAGTGTGAAATGCATCCTTGCATCAATTCTGGACGTGAGGATGTGCTTTGTATTAAGAAAATAGAGCTGAATGCCGAGAGTATGGTGGGGGAAAATCGTTCTACTATTTGTGTTCTGTTGCATTTAGCGTTATTTCT
Source organism: Calotriton arnoldi (assembly GCA_963921515.1). Lineage (NCBI taxonomy): Eukaryota > Metazoa > Chordata > Amphibia > Caudata > Salamandridae > Calotriton > Calotriton arnoldi. The sequence continues at coordinate 1,476,937 of CAWUFW010003647.1, forward strand.
TAGAGCAAAATGCATCCTTAGGACTATTTTGAGCGAGAGGGCATTTTTGCGCTATGAGCATAGAGCTAAATGCCGAATTACTGTACTTGTGTAATTAAGCAGAATCTCGTAATGTTGCAGTAGTTCAGTGTAATTACGCTTCAGCAAATTGCACAAGTTACGCCCACCTCTAATGCAGATGCCTTAGGAATGACATTGACGCTATTTGTTTAATTTATTTACAGATCCAAAAGCCATGATGATGGACGCCATCAGGATCAGTAAATATTTTATTTTACTTATGTGACACGAAAGCACTTTGTACACTGTGGAGCAGCCCAGCAGGCAATGGCAGCTGCAGGTCCCTCCTAGGAAAAAATAATGTTACGTTCCATGAGGGGTTAGTGTATTAATAGAGAAGTGGGTGGGGAGAGCGGGTGGGGGGAAGCAATGGGGCGGCAGGGAGCAAAGAATGCAGACTGAGCCTGTGGGAAGCCAGAAAAATATATTTTTTTAAGTGCCAGGGAGGGGTGTAGAAAGCAAGAGAGCTTGATGGGAAGATGGGGTAGCAACACACAACACATGGGGGAGGGAGGTATTTGGGGAAACCAACACATGAGGGAGGGAGCTACAAAGCCCATCCCTATAATGGAGAGCTGAGCACAAAAGAAAAAAAGTAGTTATCTGAATCTGAGTAATGGACGAATACAAGCTGTCCAATCAAAAGGATGTTAAAGAGGATATGCTTGAAGGGAGGCACAAACACAAGAAGATAAAGGCAAGCCATCGAATAGGAACCAAGTAAATGAGGGTGACAATAAAGCCAACCAATGGTAAGCAATGTGAGAGCTCTAAGCCTACTGCAGGTTTTGGCATAGTCCACAAGAGGCTTTTATCGACAGCTAGCTAAGGCTGTCTGGTAGCCAAGAGATTTATATTGGGTTCTCAACAGTCTGCAAAATCTGAGATGGCCTTCATCTAGCTTGAGAGGTGTGGTGGGGCATACCAGAGTGTTGATCATTGTGTGTCTGAGGTCTGCTCTCAGCAAAACATGCATTAACTTGGAGATTTTTCCAGTTAATGTTTGCACTGAAGATGCCAAACTGAAGCGCATAGACCCCTACTGCACTGGCACAGCGCAGTAAATGGCATCATGATACTGCCCCTGGATGTTTGCCAGCCATCTATGTCTCAATGCAAATAAAGCAGAGGTCTTGCTCTCGGTGCCAAACAGCCAACTCTAGGATTCTCTCCTACTGAACTTGCTTACCCTGAACTACCAGTGAGTCAGCAAGAAACTTAAGCATATATTGAGGACCAGATGTCTGCTGCACTATGGAAGACCACTGCCATCTCTAATCTTTCAAAGTTGGCACAACTCCTAAGTAACTAACATCTTACTCTACTGGTGCAAGCAGTAATATGTTAAAGATCATTATACTGTTCTGCGCTATAGCAAAATGCGTCCCAGTCCAACTTGAATTAGGTGCAAGCAGCACAGAATCATGCGATTCGGAATATGTATGGTCTTAAAACATTAACCATTTGATGAAACATGATCAAGGCACTCAACTGGCTTCCAATCAAGGAGTTGATTTAGCACAAAGTCCTAGGTTTATAAGGGGAGTCAATACAGGGTTCCCCCCATGGGTATCTTAAGGATTGTTTTCAATTTAAGAACCATACAGAACAACTATAGATCGGATAGAAATTTACTCAATTTGGTGGTGGGCTACCTAGCGCAGCAAACGTTGAATTCTGAAATGCTTTTCCAATTAAGCTCTCCTATCACTCTGTCTTTATTCTTTCAAATTTAAGCTGCAAATATGTTAACAGTACTTGTCAGCCAGATTTCTTATGTTATTTATTACCTCTAGGCATTTTCTCTATTTAGCTGTGATTGTGCAATTTTTTTCTATGAATGTGTCATTGTTGCTTTATGTGAGCATTGAAGCTGATTCTTTCACAACAATAAATACAGAAAAAATATAAATCAACTGCTGTGCTTGAAGAGGACCTATAGCAAATTAATGTGTGCTTGATAGGGTTAACTGGCCTAAATACCTATATATTAGAGTAGTTCCAGCCTATATGACTTTGGATGTGTGTCTTATTACGAAGTCCTCATGAATCCTATCGATATGTATATGTGTATTAATATTTAAGTGTTGTAAGAAATGTAATTTGCTTTTGAGTTAAGGACATTACAGATAATTTTGCCATTTTTCAGTTTTTACACATGAGCACAGAAAAGCTTCAACTTCTCTGTGTTTACCTTTAAATACGGAAAAAGCTAGTCAGGGACTATTGATTTTGTCAATCAGGAATGCTTACCCAGCAGCTGTGCAAACAGGGTGCCAGATGAACAAATATCTGGTCACAAAATACTGGTCGCAAACTTTGACCCATATTTTTTCTACCAGTAAAGATTTTTATGAACCGACCTATGTACTAATGGGACTGTTCTTAAAAACATTAATCATAGTGGGTCAGAATCCTACCTACCTCATGGATATTAATGAGGTAGGTAGCACAGCATGACTCACTACGATTGGATGCTATTGCATGGATGATGGCCTGCTGGGCAACAGACCGCCATGTCTGTGATCGCATTTCAATAAAGTCGTTTTTTTTTTTTAATGCAGCCCGTTTTCCTTAAAGGTGCAACATTTAAAAAGAACAGTTTGATTTTTTTTTTAGTTTGTTTGAGAGTTTGAAGTGATCCTGTGGACCACTGATTACTCCCCCAAAACGTTGCAACATTCACAAAGGGAAAAGGGTTCCCTGGGGACCCCTTCCCTTGTGTTATCACCTTAACTTGGGTGTTGTTAACTTTTCAACAGTTTACAACAGCTATTTCTGTCCTTAACCATTGACACATATGAATAGAAATCGATATTTGGAAGGGATGACTGCAACACACCCCTTCCAAATAGTGATTCCTTATCTATTTCTAATCCATTCCAGGAGTCAGTGGAAGGTTACCAACGCCTAAAATGGTTTCTTTACATTGCTAAAAGCATGTTTTCGGACTCGAACTCCTAATCGGAGCATTTGCCACCGAAGAACTGTTTTGTACATCTGGCCCCAGGTGAGGTAAAAGAGGTAAGATTTCCTAATAAAACTTTATACAGCTTCAAATGTGCATGTATGTTTACTATAATGCTATTGTTTTCATAGGAATGTATTGCATGTGAGTGATGCATTGTCCAGGGCTTCTTACACCGCTAATAGCCAGCAGTATCATTGCAATTCTCAAACCAGGGAAGTGCAGTTTGCCCATCAACTACCTTGCAAATGGGAATGCAATTTGCAATGTGACCTACATACTACTAGATTGTATTGCAATTGTTCATGGGGAAACAAAATGGTTTTCCTAATTAACATTAATTAGGCAGGTCACTGTTTATGACTCCCTGTGACTGGCTGCTAATGCAGGAAGGCACAGCACAACAGACATTCCTCACTGAATCTTTCCATTGAAGGCCCAGGTGCTGTTTAAAAGAAATTTGTTCCTTTTATGGAGACTTCACCTGAAGTTGCTGACATGATTCGACAAGGGGAAGGTCTCCCAAATGACACTTTCCCCTTTGTGAATCAGTTACCACCCCAACCTGGGGGTCAGTAACTCTTCAATGGTGCAATTGCAGTAAAAAAAATGCATGCATTCCTTTCCAAATGAGAAATAGGAGAGGAGACCCATTTCACGCCTCCACCTATTTTTAAAGGATTACATAAAACATTCAATGAGTTGAAAAGAAAGTTCCAATACATAAATGGACTTTTGTATATTAGGAAAAGCCCTTTTGTTGCAAACTCTCTGGTTTTGTGAATTCCAGTAATTGCAGCAGTGCGAGTATACTTGTATTAGTTAAATCGGTCTAGGTCCACTCTCTGCCCGCAGCTCCGCTGTGCCGTCTCTTGCCTCCAGACCCCGACCTCCTCCTTGGGAGGTTCGAGGCTGCTGCCCGCTCCTGCGCCTGCTGCCCGCTCCAACTGGGACCAGACTGCCTGCAACCACCGTAACCTTTCTCAGCCATTTTTTTCTTAATTTTTCCCTGTTGTGCCACTGTTATTGTGCCCATCTGTGTCTTGCTCTAATTCCACCACTGTTTTTATTTTCTCGTGCCTGCCTGTTCCTTTCGCCTTTCGCTGCTGCTGCCCCTGCGGCCCCTCCCCCCCAGAATTTCCCCCCGGAATTCCCCTCCGGAATTCCCCCACTCCCCACTCCCGCCTCCCAGCCTCTTCTCCCTCCCACCTCCCCTACTTAATGGCGGCTGCTGCACGGTCGTGCAGCGGATGCGCGCAGCGGACATGCGCAGCGGTCGCGCCAAAGGCAAGCCCGTCTGCGCCCGTCCGCAACCCGACCGTGGCCAGCGCCAGGAACTCTGGACCTCCCACTACCCATCGCTACGACACCACCACCCTCCTCACATTCAACCCTGGAAGACTTATAGAATGCCAACAGGCCTCGCCGAACACGACCCACGGCCAGTTCTCCTGCCTCCACTGCTGCCAGACCCTCACCGCCACCCCGGCCTCCAACACCGCCGACGCCAGCACCGGGGACACCCTAAAATGCATCCTCCTCAATGTACGCTCCGTACACAAACACGCCATGGAAATCTGGAACCTACTCGACTCTCTCTCGCCCGACATCGCCTTCTTCACAGAGACCTGGACCAACGCATCCTCTGCCCCTGACATCAGCACCACCAACCCAGACGGATACAAGATCCAGAGGAAAGACCACCCCAACCACCCAGGAGGGGGCCTCGCCATCGCCCACAAGAGCACCCTCCGCCTCACCACCTCCAGCGAAACCTTCCCCTCTGCCGAACACCTGCACTTCCAGATCCAGACCACCCCCAAAGCCACACTCCGAGGAACCCTCATCTACAGACCCCCCGGCCCCCGAACACCCTTCGCCACCACCATCACTGACTTCATCACACCCCACGCCATCGCCTCAGCAAACTACATACTCATTGGAGACCTGAACTTCCACCTCGACATCCCCAGCGACCCCAACTCCACTATTCTTCGTGATAACCTGGCCAGCATCGGACTTAAACAACTCGTCAACACACCGACCCACAGAGCAGGACACACCCTCGACCCCATCTTCGCGGCAGGAAACAGCGTCCAATTCAGCCACACAACGCAGCCGCCATGGACCGACCACCACTGCGTACACTTCGCCATCAACAAACCCAAGGCACCCAAACCAGCCCCACGCCCACCTCGAAGGAACTGGAGCAAGGTTACCGACGAGCAACTTAACTCCACCCTCACCCGAGACAACCACACCTGGGCACCCGACGCAAACGACGCAAACAACGCAGCCAGAGAACTCCACACCTGGATCTTCAACTGCGCAGACGAGCTCGCCCCGCTACGCAACCCCGACAGACAATGCCCCAGGAAAGCCGCCTGGTTCACCACCGCTCTCCAACAAGGCAGACGCACCTGCAGACGCCTGGAGAAGAACTGGAGAAACACCAAGACAACCGAAAACCACACCACCTACAAGGACGCCTTGACGGACTACCATAACCAGATCAGAGCCACCAAGAGGAACTTCATCCACAACAAAATCCTGGCCAACTCCAAGGAACTTTTCAGTGTCATTCAGGAATTCACCAACCCACGCAGCGAAGCCACAGACATCACACCATCCCAAGACCTCTGCGACAAGCTTGGAACCTATTTCCACCTCAAGATCAAAAACCTCTATGACAACTTCATCGACCATCCACCAGGTGCCACAGACGGCCCCCTGCCCCCCAGAAACACCAGCCAGCCCACCATCTCCAACTGGACACCGATCACGGCCGAAGACACCACCTCGACCATGAAAAGCATCCACTCGGGGGGCCCCCACCGACCCCTGCCACCCTCACATCTACCACAGAGCTGCGGCCGCCATCGCACCCGAACTACAACGCACCATCAACACCACCTTCAAAACAGGCACCTTCCCAGACGACTGGAAGCGCGCAGAAGTCAGACTCCTACTCAAGAAGCCCACAGCTGATCCCACCGACCTCAAGAACTATCGGCCCATCTCGCTCCTCCCCTTCGCAGCCAAAGTTGCAGAGAAAACAGTCAACAGGAAACTGACACGATTCATTGAAGAGAACGCCGTCCTCGACCCATCCCAATCCGGATCCCGAAGCAACCACAGCACAGAGACCGCCCTACTCGCCGCCACAGACGACATCCGCACCCTCCTGGACCAAGGCCACTCCGCAGTCCTCATCCTACTCGACCTATCAGCGGCCTTCGACACAGTCTCCCACCGCACACTAGTTGCCAGACTACATGACGCAGGCATACAAGGAACAGCCCTGGACTGGATCCGATCATTCCTCACCAGAAGAAGCCAAAGGATCAGACTCCCACCCTTCCTCTCCGACCCCACGAAAATCACCTGCAGAGTCCCACAGGGTTCATCACTGAGCCCCACCCTCTTCAACATCTACATGGCCCCCCTCGCAGCCATCGTCCGACAACACGGCCTCAACATCGTATCCTACGCCGACGACACCCAGCTCATCCTCTCCCTCACCAAAGACCCCACCACTGCCAAACTCAACTTCCAGAAAGGAATGCAAGACGTCGCAGTCTGGATGACCAACAGCTGCCTAAAGCTCAATGCCGAGAAGACAGAAGTCCTTGTCCTTGGTACCACCCCTTCTGCATGGGACAGCACCTGGTGGCCGACCGCCCTTGGAAGCCCACCTACCTCATCAGACCATGCCAAGAACCTCGGCATCGTACTCGACTCATCACTCACCATGAACCGACAGGTCAACGCCGTCACCTCCAGCTGCTTCAACACCCTCCGCAAGACCTTCAAGTGGATCCCCCTGAGTCAAGGAAGACAGTCACCCACGCACTCATCACCAGCAGACTGGACTATGGAAACGCACTCTACGCCGGCATCAACAAGTCCCTACTCCACAAACTACAGAACACCGCCACCAGACTCGCCCTCGGCATCCCCCGACATGAACACATCAGCCAACACCTACGAAGTCTCCACTGGCTCCCAGTGGAGAAAAAAGTCACTTTCAAAATCCTCACTCACGCCTACAAATGCCTACACAACAACGGACCCAAATACCTCAACGACAGAATCAACTTCCACGTACCCAAAAGAAACCTCCGATCTTCCAACCTCGCACTGGCCGAAACCCCGCGCATCCACAGAGCCAGAGCAGGCGGAAGATCCTTCTCTCACATTGCAGCCAAGACCTGGAACGAGCTACCGGCAGACATCAGATGTGCCCCCTCCCTGAACACCTTCAGGAAGACCCTCAAGTCCTGGCTCTTCGGCTAAACAGATCTGCGGACCCCCCCACCCCCCCAGCGCCTTGAGACCCTCACGGGTGAGTAGCGCGCTTACAATTCCCTGATTGATTGATGGAAATATAGTAGTTGCTGTTTCATTGTTCACAAAACGTACAACGAATATGAATAAACACAGATACAATGAGAACAAATTAAATATGAATAAATACAGATTGAAATGTCTAAAAAATAAGTACTATAAAACCCTCGCCCTAATTATAATTACTAAAATTAGCCAGTTTTGTACTATGAAACCCTGAACATTCAAGATGATGAAAGGGCAAGTTGCATTGACTTACTTGGATGGGATTTCCAGTCACAGGGTTCTTCACCTCTTTGGCTGCTATAATCATTCCCAAAGCAAAGTTAGCAACTCGCTCAGCATGAGTCGACACTGGCACCGGAACACCTCCGACAACCATGTAGGCATCACCTATTGTCTCCACCTTTTGAAAAGTCAGTCAGAGCTACAATTACAGTCCTTAATTATACTATTTCATACTTAAATATGGGTCATGATTCAAAAAACACCAACAAGGTGCTCAGCCATCCCGTTTAAAATACTTAATGAATATTAGATGTATATTTTTAAAAAGGATGATTGGTTTGCAGCAAAGATACAGCAGAAAACAGTACTACAGAACCAAAGACTTCTTTCACATCAGGGAAAGCACACCGCTTGTATTTAATGCAAATGACTAAGCTGATGCCATTAGCTCACTTCAGATCATCTACTTTGCCAGCATTCTTCCATGCACACCATGCATGTGTCGACCCAATCGGTGTTTAGCTTTCAGCCCCATCCTCATGCACAGTGTACAGGTAGGGGAATGGTGCAAGAGCTGGGGTGGCACTTTGGTCAGCTATGGGTCACTGAATGTCTTCATCCTCAGGGCTTACAGAAGCCACAGTTGTCTTGGCTACACTTGGCCAAATGTCTGTGTGGCTCAGTCAAAGAGGGAATGAGGAAATGATACCTATATTTAAATGAGTGAACGATACATCTACCTGCAGTTGACTCTTTGCCTGTCATTAACCCCTTTCTCTTGTAGTACTCTAAGCTGAGCACTTTAAGACGTAGTTCTGGAACTCTCTATCTCTTCCGTCATCACTGGCTGCATGGCTGTTCCATCGGTTATTGGTCTCAAAAAATGACACCACTGTTGAAAGTTGGCCAATGGCTGCATTACGCAACAGTCACAGAAGTACATCAATTCCAGAAGACAACACCATGGAGATAGCTGAGGAGCATGTGTGTGTGTGTGTGTGTGTGTAAGAGACAAATCCTGTGTGTGTGTTTGTTTGATTGTGTGTATTTGAATTCAAGGAGGTGTCTGTTTATATGCATTTGTATGTCTGTTTCCATGTGTGGTGAATAACCTATTAAACTATTTTGACTTTCTCTATGTCTGGTTGATCACCCCTATGAATTTAAACACTTATTTAAAAACTTAAAGAATGTTTCTCACAACATGTGTTTCCTTTGATCTCATATATTAGTTTTTTTCATGTTTTACATTTTCCTTTTTTTGTTCGACTATTACCTCAAGGCAGATATAGTTCAAACATGTGATCTTCCTCCTGAAACATGTTCTGTTTTATTCAACAGCATTTTTAAAAATCTTGTTCTTAATTCACTATCCCACCATACTCAAACTATCTCTCAGAACATATGCTAAGGGTTCCTTATGCTTAGATATATGCACCTAAATAATGAAGTCATTGAAAGTATTGTAAACCACCAATATTTATTAGTTAATTCATTCACTGTATCACTCTTTTGGTCATTCAAGATGTCTTTTGTAATTGTAAGGTATGAATGTAGAAAAACTTTCAATTTAACGAAGGTATTTAAAAAAATGATAAAGCATTGTGTTCCGGTGCACCTAATAACGGGGCTACTCACGTAAAGGAAAAATAGTCCAAAATAAAATATATATTTTTAGATAATATGTAATATCTGTGTATGGGTGTAAGGTTCATAGATTGCCTTAAGATAAGACATTTTAAAAGATATCATTTGTCTGACACATTTAGGGACTCTGAATAAATTGGAGAATTCATTTATACCATCCAATTTATACCTTGAAATCTGTAACCATAGCTTTCCAGGCATAATCTTGGAATATTTATGTTTCCCTTTTTTACATGGACAATTATAATCTTGTACATATGCGCTTTTCCTTTTTTCCCCACCAAAAATACATATCTACTCCCTGGACTGGAGAGTAACTTATTCCAGTACTCTTCCATCAATGGTTATAGGTAAAAATATTGAGGTCATTAAAACCAACCAGCAACAATTTTGACTCCACAGTATCAATGACCTTTTTATTGTCAATGTAAGCAGTATGCTTAGGTAAGTTTAAATGTGCTGTTCATAGTTCCACTTCTACTTATCTTAATGTTATATGTATTGTCAGTGTAAGTAGATTTAGTAGATTGTTAAATAGTAATCTATATTCACTCATCTTGACTACAGAGGGCTAGTAGATTTTGTGCAGTTCATATTGTTGATATTAAATCTCAGTATTATGGTAGAACATAGGCAAATTGGGGAGGGATGTTTCTTACACCCCTACTTTGGAAAGGGATTTACTGCTGACCTTGATGGAGTAAAACGTCAAACTATACAGCTTGAGAGGGTTAGGAAAATTCATATGACTACCCATAAAAGTGTAGGTTTGTTAGTGTTCACAAAACTCCCGAGCATTTCTGCTCTGAAATACCCACTTCTTACCCACAGGAGGAGATTTATTCATATGGAAATCTCTGTGCTAGTCAATTTGGAATGCCAAAATAACTTCTGGAACTTTCAATTGCCTTTAAGATAGGTTCACTCTATAGAAATAGCATATACATATATACTTACATAAATTTTTCACTCGCAAAATATGCCCTCATAGGTCAGACTTACATTTGTGCAAATGTTTCTGTGAATGAAGGCAAATGATGTCTTATGCTCATTGCAGGGAATAATCTATGATTTCCACTTGATATCTGAAGGGAATATACTGTATATAGGTACTTTAAGGACACATACTGCAAAGAGACCTAGGAAAAGTTCATCTTCCTTTTTGCTTAATCTGCCCATTTTGCTCTACTTTGAAATACAATAAGAAAACTTTGCTACAACAGAACTAAATATGATGACACATAACAGAGACTTCACCGTCTTGGCTCAATACAGGTTGCAGTTCTAATGACCTCAATCAGAGCATGCTAGTCATGACACTGGGTGCTCCTCTATTTCCCAGCCTCCAACCAAGCAAACATGAGGAGGGGCCATTAGAAACATGCGGCAAGCCCATATGTCAGGTTGGCTTGTTGCTGTATATGCTTTTTTAAGGGCCATACTTTACCAACCGCCATTCATTGTATTAAACCGATACAGTCGGTTCATGTATAGTTTTTTCTGTGGCACTCTTTGAGTCCATGTATGGCTTCCAACTCAAAAAGTAATCGGAAAGTACCCTATGATACCTATAATGATGTTCGGTTCAAAAACTGAAGAAACTCAAATGCTTTTTTAAATTACCTTTAATTCAGATTGTTGTGATTTCTGCTTTGATGATATAAATCTCCTGATGATTTGTGGTGGAATATAATTGTAAGTTATCCAGACAGTGCCTATTGCCCCTTAGAGAAAATATCACAACATCATTGACAAAAAGTGCTTTTTAATGCATTGTCCCAGGTTTGGAAGATGCACTCCTTACAATGTTGAAGTCCTTAAACAGAGCACTAACATATATGGGGAACAGAGCTGGGCCAAGAACAAACCCCTGTCTAACACACTGTAGGTAAATGAATCACTTTGACAGACTTTGATTTAACCAACATACCTTGAGCCCCCATCTCACAGCATAATCAAAGGTTAATATGTACAAAACGTGTCGTGAACCAAAGCATTTCTTAGGAACCTGCTGCCCATGCTGAGGAATGCCAGTGATGCCAAGTACTAAGGCTGCCTAGTCTTGATTCGGCCCTAATGTCTCTTTCTCCCTTCCATAGTGTTTTTGACTCTTTATCTCAATCTTGTAGGTTCTTTTTCTTCCCTGCTTTTTCACTTTGGGACTGCTTTACTATAGTTCTCTTTCTTCCTTTTCTGCCTTTCCCTCTCTTGTTTGAGTCAAAGTCTGGTGATGAAAAATAAGTCCTGGTCCCCAAAATGAGGGCTGGGGCCCACTATCTGCATCCACTGCCACAAATGAAGCAGAGTATAATTTGCCTTCAGTCTGACTCCCTTAACTTCATCAAATGCTGAAAATTCACCAGACACTTTGATCATGAATGTCACACACAATCCATTCAGTAATTGATATTCACAAAAAAGTAAAGATTTACCTTGTAGACATCATGAACTGTTGTCAGTCGGTCAAACCTGAGGTACATGGAGTTCAACATAAAGACTATCTGGATGGGCTCGCACTGGGCACAAATGTTGGTAAATGTCACAACGTCACTGAATAATATGGTGCATTCCTTAAACTCCCCTGAAGAGATAAGAAAACCAAATTTAGTGTAATGTATTTCTTTGTGGCATTTGTAATTCCACTACTCTATTAAATTTTCTCCATTAATTAAGGTGAATATTAACCAAAACCACAGTACCAGGGAAAAGCAGAGCTTCTGAGGACCGTCTACACACTGGAATCACAGCAACACTTTCAACCATTCAACTTCAGGTGCATCACAAGCAGGGAAATTGGGGTTCAGGAAAATGCAACACAGTCGTGTGCATTTGGCGCTGCAGCAGTACACATCTAGTCACCTATCTTTGCAAGCAGTGTAAATTCCAGAGCATGTTTCAGACAACTTTTCATCACCTAATTCAAATATATGCTTCAGTATCTTGACTTGCATTCTTGTGTTGTTTCTGTTAAAAAATAAGAGAGCCCACATTTGTATTTATTAATATTTCATGCAAAGCTGGTTGTAACCAGCCCAAAGGAGGAATATGCCTGCAGGGCTGGAATAAGACTTTGAATGTGGCAAGAAATTATAGATCATTAGTTAATAGGATTCGTTGAATGGTGAAGTTAAAGGAGCCAATCAAAGGGCTCCTGTAAGAACATCCACACAATAGTATAATTACAAGTTCCTTTATTTAGCTACAGTCTGGTAGAAGCTGCCTTCCTCCAAGCCAGAAGTTGTATTGATCCCGGTATGGTGGAGGAGGCTACCATGTAGACCACCCTTTGCCAGAGCCACAGAGTGGTCCAAGATCAACACTTGGGAAATGTCTGACTCTCTCAGTATAATTTCAAACAATTTTAGAGGCATATTTAAAAAGGTCATCCTGCATAACTAGCACAATAAGAGCTTCTTTAAAAGATTCACACAGACGTAAAATTCTAAGAGGTCTGAGGCAGCTCATCCCAGATAATACATAGGTTTAGGGAATTGAAACAAATGTTTATGAAACATGCATTATCATGATCCAAGCTGGTCATAAACACCTGCCCTATTTTGAGGCAAGTTTTCACACAATGTTCATCCATAAAGCAAATTTCAATAAGGAGGAGCGCAATTTGACTGAGGATACATAAAGCCCATCTTCAAACAGCTTTCCTCTCTCACATGCCCATGTACGTCAGAGCCCTCCAGTTCATGCAGTACATACAGATATATTGAAGCAAGGAGACCAAACCTTGGTGGATGTGTCACCAAATCACACAAATCCAAGACCAGGCTAGAGGACAGACTCAAATATTCCCAGCCCAGAATCTGGTCCCAACAGCAGGTTATTTGGCTCATAGCTCCAACGTCACCAGCTAGATCCCAAAGGTTGACCTTGTTACAGAGCCTCACACCTTTTTCTCACACTTGACCTCCAGCAAAACCCTCCAACCAGAGCAGTTTGATAAATGTCCATTCAGCAGCAAACATGCACCACAAATCAATGACCTAGTTATGGGAGAGGAATGTGGTACCCAAGGTGTGACAGACACCTGTATTTTCAATACTGAAGCCAATGTTCTGGATATCCTTATTCCACAATATTTTACATTTCTTAATAACAATAGATCACGTGATAGAGGATGGTGATAGGAGATTTGTTCATCATTAGTCACACAAGTATGCTCCAAAACTGGTACCTCAAAATACAATCCATTGAACATTTGACTTTGCAGATCGTCTCATGCCCACAATCACATTTATTATTACATTAATTTTCTATAAACAAGGTTGTAATACCTCCTTCCTCAAAGGGATTTGGCACACAGATTTGTTGAATCTAGCACTAACAAATAGAATATTCTTAATGGGCAACTTCTATCCATGGGTAGACAGTAAAAAACAAGCCAGTGAAATGATAGAAAATCTAGCGTCCTTAGGCTGCATCTTATTGATTTCTTTTACGAAGCACCCATGTACACTGGACTTGTATTTATGTGGCATTAGCACATTGTATATATCTCACAAACCCTGATCAAAGATGGACCACTTGTTGATCACTACTCACAAAATCAGAATGCACATTCAAAGTAAAGCTCCATCTACATGATCAAAAATCAATGTATCTTCTGAAGGGCGGCACCAACAACAGACTCATATGAAGTGTTTATCACCTCTTTCAGTTAACCCATCTCAACAACCAGGTAAATCTATTCAACTTACTCCAACATACAAAATCCAGAATACAGTGTAGTTGCCAACAATAAATAAGAAAATCTTAATTATCCTAGAAGGCTGCAAGAAATGGGTAGATATGGTCAACTGAGGGAGGGGGGGAATTCTGTTCAGGTCTATAAACACTCCTCCGGCTGCTTTTTTTTGCAGAAACTGATTCACAAGATTTTTCCCAGTCCCCCTGTCTCCCTTCTCATCATACCCATCAATTAGTAGTCCAAACTACCATTCTTAACCTCCTTGACTATTGTAATTCCCCTTTCTTGGGCACTCTTGCTTTCATTTTGTAATGTCTTCAGCACATAAAAAATTTGATGGCTTGCCTCGCACTTCATCTTCCCAAATGTTCTTCTGAATAATCCTCTTTCTGAGATTTGAGATCGCTGCACTGGCTACTGGTTCCTAACAGGTCATCTTTGCAGTGATGTGCATGGATTTTTGAGCTTACCATAGCGTTGGCCCTGCATATTCCCAGCAAACCTTTCATTACTGCCAAGGTCACTCTCTCAGATCTTATATGGCCCCTCTTCTAATAGTCTCCAAGGCCTGCTGCTCATGAGTGTCTGGTAGTGCCTTCTCCATTAAGTCAGCCAAGATTTTGAAGACGTTGCCTCCTCATCTCCAAGCCATCAATCATTTGCTGTCTTTCCAGAAAGCTTTAAAAACCTGGCTCTTCTCCCCATAATTGGGGCTTTCCTAGCATGCAACAAGGAAATCTAGATTCTATTAAAGACAAGGCAACAAAATGTAGTGTATCTCTTTTAATTTCACTCCCAGCAGCTATCAGTTATCAAGACTACGCATTATAATGTCAAACAGGTTATAATACCAGCTAGGACCCATAAGTCAACCTCTTTTGTCTGCTGCTTACATCCAGATAAATGCTGTCTTCCTTGCTCGCACTTGTCTCCTTTTCTTTTCAGCTTTCATTGCTTATCTCACTAAGTCTATTCAGATTTATTCTTTATCTTTCACCCCATGATTATATTAAATCCTTTTTCCACGCCCTCCCTCAGCCAGTTCATTTTTCCTTTTCATCTCACTAATTTCTCCTAAATTCTCGAATCCCTCTTTGCCCTTCTCTTACCAAACTTTATTTACCCTCTTTTTCCTTCTTGCCGTTTGCATCTCTTACTAATTTCTATGATACTTCACTTCTCCCACAACATGCCCCCTTGGGCCTCTTACCACTTGAGCCTCTTACCAATTTAAATGATGCTTTGCTCCTCTCACTTCTTGCTGCACTAACTCCCACTTGAGGTACAAACGGTTTTCTCCTTCACACTCTGAGCCTCATGCTGTTGGATACCCACCCTTTCCCCTTAGCGCCATTTTTCTTTGCTTGCACACTGGCGTAGATAACCAGTCAATAACTCACATGGCACGTTTTTGGAAATCACATGCCTAATTTATCCTTTGCGTTCTGATAGTTAAGTGCTTATTTTTAATGCCCTCCAGCCCTTTAACTTCCTCATTCCAACCACCTTGCCTGCCAGTGCAGCGCATGATACTTTGTTTCCCTTTCTCTTACACAAAAAGGGGTATATAAAGAGTAATAGGGGGAAATTAAGCCAGAAGGCGAGACTTAGGAAAATAACCTAGGCTTCCTTCTCTACCTTAATCTCCCTAGGTTAAGCCCCTCCCTTCTTAATATTATTATGGGGCATTTTTATAACTTTGCCAGCGAGCCCCGCTCCTCACCTCCCAACTCAAAAAGGCAGTTCCTAAAGATTTTAGCTGACTCCTCCACGAGGCTTGAGGCATCCCTGGATTTTTAATAGGAATGTCTTTCTTCAGCATGGCAAGCTTCTCTTCTTAAGGCCCTGTGAAAAACCTCTTCCCACCCTAACTCCCTCTCATGGTTGCATACTGGTGATGAAACGCCTTCAAGTACATCCAATACTGGCAACATTACTTGGGGTGAGACACCACCGGTAAATTAACCACTGGTAATACGTGCAACATGGCTTAGAATATCAATCAAAAGTGCAAGTATATGTATCAAGAGCCCTCAACTAAGCTCCCTTCTAAATGTTCCACCAACTCTGACATGCACCCAAACCCAGGTTTATGCTCAAAAGCCCCAGGTCTAACCAGGGCAATAAGGTTTGTTCCTCCACCGAGTTGGATGCTAATATAGTTTCAGTCCTTTTCCTCCCTGGCTGCAATCCGAAAAAGGACATTGACCATATCCTCATGGGATGCCAGGATCACATTCCGGACATTGCTGGCCATTTAATCAGACTGTTAGACATGGTGCAAACCAATGGCTTGGTGACAGCAAGCCGATGCTTATGTCTACTCAACAATGTTAATGCAACCTTTACTGCTGACAACAGGAAGTCATTCCTGATGCGCTTTGACCCCATGATTGCTGATTTGGGCACTGACAAGCACTATGATAATTTTAGAGGTGACATCTATGACAAGTTTTTTTTTAAAGATATTTCAAAATTTGTAAACATCTCCTTCCTGGATCAGGCCCAATCCCCACCATTAAAAAGGTATTCTTCAAAACATTGTTTTTGACCAGAACGGTGGCACTCCACAGGCCAACAAGGGTAAGACTCTCAACACGTCTTTACTCATGGCCATACAAATCAAAGTCTCCACTTCTCAGTGCCAGACCCCTATCTAGAAGAGGGTGTTTCTACAGTGAGGTTCCTTCTCCCACCCCCAAGCTACACCCAACTCCACGACAGGTAAGACCGCTTTCTTCTATTCCGCATCCTCCAGTTCCCCACCTTCCTGTTGGGGGCTGACTAGCTTGCATCCTTTCCAACTGGCAGGGTCACTTTTGATCCCTGGGTTCTCCAGACCGTTCAAGGGTTTCTTATCAAGTACCTTGAAGACCCCATGTGATTTCACCATCTTCCACTTCGCCCCTTTTTCCAGAGGAGAAGCTCCTGGTAGATCAAAAAGTGCAGGAGAGGACTTGCATGAATGACATTATCCCAGCCCAGGCTACAGAACTCCTATGTGGCTCATCACCACTTCAAGCTGGAGGGCATCCACCTTCTTCAGGACATTCTCCTATCTATGTCTTGATGCTCTGTCTAGACTTCAAAGAGGCCCACTTTTCCATCCGGAACCTCCTTTTACACCATTACCTGAAATTCAAGTAGAGGAACTGTTTTTCGGAATTCTGATGTCTTCCCATTGGATTTGTTTCCACCCCTAGGTATTTCACCAAACTCCTCCAGACCGTCAACTCCTTCCTAATTGTTTGGGGTGTCTGATTAACCATCTCTCTGGATGACATCCTTTTTGTGGCTCAATGCCCTCAGACCTTCCACCTCCATCTCACACTCACCATCAACCTTCTTCACTCCTTAGGGTTCATCGTAAACTTCAAAAAGTCAGACTAATCCCCAATCTAGTTAAAATATTTCTTGGGCTTCATACTATATTTCTGTTCTTGCCTCCTGAAACTTCCAAAAGACAAGCTTTTCACATTGAAAAAGAGATGTGTCAGGGTCTGTTGAGCTCCACCCTGTCCCTTAGAGAACTAGCCAACGTGGCAGGCCTAATCTCTACCTTGATCAAGCAATATTCCCAGTCCACCCTGCATTACAAAGCCTTCCAAAAATGAAAAGCTCTCCATCTTTGCTTGGCCTTCCTTATTAAACTCAAATCTCTCTGGACTAGAATTACCCCTAGGATCACTACAACAACATGGAAGCCTGAAATGGCATGGCAATCTTAGGCCTATCCCCAGACCTCGTCATTGAATTCAATACAAGCAATTCAGGTTAGGGCTTACACCTCCAGGGTCTTTCTACCGAATTCTTTTGGTCTCGAGTATGCTGTCTACACATCAACTCCTGAAAACTCCTCACTGGAACCGTAGCCATCAAGAGTTTCCTTCATCTCAAATGATACTGTTGTGTCATTCTTTGAATGGAAAGTATTTCACCATTCCATTATGTCAATAAACTGGAGGAGCCATGTCCAAGGCCATTAAGATATAATGGGGTAACCCATAGAAGTCAATGGACCTGGGTAATAATTGGTATAGAAAAACAATGGTCCTAGACTTATGTTAAATTTTAGTTGTCTGAAACAATCATAAACAGCATGAGGTACATATATAGTTTAAATCAATAATGTACCATTAACTTATTTAAAGAGCATTCAAATATATCCTCAAAATTCAAAGAAGGCACACACTATTGCTTATTGGTGACTCGTATTTAATTCGGTCACTTTACATAACATATTATCATACTCAATGTTCAAGATAAAGGGGTGGTTGCTCCAAGGAAAAATGTGAAGAAAGAAAGTGCTCGTGAAGTAAGATAGAATAAACAAGAGGGGATCCAATCAAGCAAAACAATGATTCATCATTATTTACATTACAATCTCATAAGCAAACTGGTCGTGATTCATGATTGCACCAGTTCTACATTAGGGCCTGTCCAATGGTTAATTCATAGTTATTCTTTATGTTCTTTCTCAAAGTTAGCAAACAACGTTCGTCTGTAAGCAAGTAGGGCTGGGATAGTATACAGTACAGGCCCCGAACAGGGGAGAGTGTCGACGTTTCGACCCTAGTGCAATGAGGGCAGTTTGTATCCTCTGCGAACGGGTCTTCCTCAAGACAGAAAGGAGGGATGGGGGGAGCAACTGATCATGGGTGATGCACAGTAAAAGTGCCGCCCCTAGTTATGGATTTAAAGGTCCGCAATAGAATTGCGGCTTGGTAACAGCAGTTTACCTTCAATCAATGGGTGAGAAAAATCGCCCACAGTGTCTCAATGAATCATCTTCGCACAGCCCGGGGGAATCCAGCTCGAGCAGACCAGCTGGATTCCCCCGGGCTGTGCGAAGATGATTCATTGAGACGCTGTGGCGATTTTTCTCACCCATTGATTGAAGGTAAACTGTTGTTACTAACACGCAATTCTATTGCGGACCTTTAAATCCATAACTAGGGGCGGCACTTTACTGTGCATCACCCATGATCAGTTGCTCCCCCATCCCGCCTTTCTGTCTTGAGGAAGACCCGTTCGCAGAGGATACAAACTGCCCTCATTGCACTAGGATCGAAACATCGACACTCTCTCTGTTCGGGGCCTGTACTGTATACTATCCCAGCCCTACTTGCTTACAGACGAACATTGTTTGCTAACTTTTGAGAAAGAACATAAAGAATAACTATGAATTAACCATTGGACAGGCCCTAATGTAGAACTGGTGCAATCATGAATCACGACCAGTTTTGCTTATGAGATTGTAATGTAAATAATGATGAATCATTGTTTTGCTTGATTGGATCCCCCTCTGTTTATTCTATCTTACTTCACGAGCACTTTCTTTCTTCACATTTTTCCTTGGAGCAACCACCCCTTTATCTTGAACATTGAATATGATAATATGTTATGTAAAGTGACCGAATTAAATACGAGTCACCAATAAGCAATAGTGTGTGCCTTCTTTGAATTTTGAGGATATATTTGAATGCTCTTTAAATAAGTTAATGGTACATTATTGATTTAAACTATATATGTACCTCATGCTGTTTATGATTGTTTCAGACAACTAAAATTTAACATAAGTCTAGGACCATTGTTTTTCTATACCATGTCCAAGGCCATGGCATCTCTTTCTCTAGATCTTGGGAACTTCTGTCTGGAAAGGAACCTCTCAAAGCAGAGTATCTTCTGAAGAACTGCAACTCTGAGGCACATTGGTTTTCCCACCCCCTTTTTGACTCCCCAACTGGATGCTCAATTGGCACATCTTATAGAAAATCTCCTCCTTCTGCATCCCCTTGGAAGTGGACTAGTTCACTTCAAGACTCAACAGACCGCTACAAAGATTTGTGAGCTGGCGCCAGGATTCAGAAGTCTGGCCAACGGATACATCCCTTCATTTCCAGAATACCCTCCTGGGCTACAACTTTCCCCTTTCTAATTATCCATACCCTCCCCTTCTCGAATTCACTGTGGACTTTCCTCACCTACTCCTATCCTCTCCAAATCTTATAACAGATCAATAAGATATCCCTCACCCTCTAGTCCTCAACAACCCCTTGTCTTTAATGGCCTGGCTGATGTCGGGACAATGGAGCAGATATCCGCCATTTGGAAGACGCTTGCAACCTCCTGGAGAGCTCAAGGGTCAAAGGCTCAGAAAAGTTTACTGCTCAAGTTGGAATTACTGAATTCATTGGTGCTTGGGTAGCAATGTGGTTGCCCTTCAGGCCTCTACCGTCACCCTAGCCCACTTTAGCAGATCTGTAAGAGAGGCCTCTCTGATAGATCTGTTAACATGTGCCGTTCTGCGGTCTCCGCAGGCCATGCCACATTTACTACTGTTTTGTCACCTTTAGGTTTGTAGTAACTTTAGAAGTGTAGCTTGTGAACAGCAATTGGCTTACTCTTTTGTTGGTGAATGCTTGTAGTAGTCCATCCCTCCCTAAAACCCCACCTTACCTTTCTGTAAACACCTCTCATTTTGTAGTGGATAGTCTCCATTTTCCCACCAAGCCCCTCTGGTCCCTCTCACATTTACTACTAAGAAGTACACTTACATATGAGTAAACACAATCTTTATTCGGCAGTAAACACAGCCATAAAAGATACACTACATTAAAAACAGTATCCAGTTCATTATAGAGAGAGAAAAAAAAACGCATTTCATTATAATAAACAACTCTAAAATTGACAATGTGCTCTTGTCTTACAAGACCTCTTACATAAACATGATTATAAGAAGCACACTTACATATGCAGAGATCCACCTGTAGGAAAGAAAATAAGAGGTGGAGATGGAGCTTTCCACCCACTGTGAATTGCATTTTATAGTAAGTTGAACTACTGCAGTACTACTTTACATACTACAAAATGCCATTTGTGAATAGGGCACATAGTATAGTGATTCTATAAGATCACAATATTTTTCCTACATCTAAAGACAAGTGGCTATTAGTATGAATAGCCAACTGAACATTAGCTTTTAATTGACAATTGAAACATTCTACTTGCCCACTGCACTCTGATCATACGGGGCAGTGGTGATGTGCTTGGTATTATGCTCCAAAGAGAATCAGTCATGTATTTTAAAGTTAATTGGACCACACTGTCAGTGACAACGGCTTCTGAAAATTGTAGTTTGCTGAAAACTTTAATACAAAATTGTAACCCCCCACCCAGATGGTCATTTTTTCAACTTCTTTTATCTTAGGCCATTACAATTAATAGTCAACTATGACTAAAGCATACTGCAAGTACGCTGGCAAGAATTCAAAATGACCACTTATATCACATACTAACTTTTGCCTTGCTATCTTATGCCAAGAACGTGGATACATAGATAAAATGGCGGTAGTTTTTAAGTACTTGTCATTGGGGCACATATTTCACAAGTCCTGGCCTTTCATTCAGCTTCCATTGCAGACCACCAAAAGTAGAATCTAAGCAAACTCTTATATATCCATGTGGGGTTGGTAACTATTATTAAGAAAGGGTTCACAAACACCTTTAGAAGGGATAGCTAAACCATTAACCACACACAATTAATTTAACATGGAAAAATAATTGCAATATGAGATCGACAGTGGCTGCAGCCCCGGAACTTTGTGTTTTGGCCCGGCATTGTCTGGGTGGGACTTCGTCCCCCAGACTGTGCTTTGGTGCGGGCGGGGCTGGGAAATCGACGACGCGCTGAAAAATGCCTACAGTGCCCTGCAGCGTGAGTGAGATCAACCGCGGCAGCGGCCTGAACTTTGTGTTCTGGCCCGGCATTGTATCGGATGCGTCTTCGTCCCCAGACAGCTCTATGGTGCAGGCGGGGCCGGGAGAATGACTACACTCTGAAAAACGCCTACTGTGCCTCCGAGCGCAGGTGAGATCGACAGTGGCAGTGGCCCCTGAACTTTGTGTCCTGAGGATGACCAGTCAAATCAATAAGGTCGAAACGCCGTTAGCGCCTTCCTTGGCAAAAAATAAGAGGAAGCATTAAGTGTATTTTGTTTTTGTGATCCTACAAATCTGTTGTTGTTGTACATATTTTTCCCTTTGGCACCTTAGTTTGTTCTTTGTTAATGATACATGTTTGTGTAACCTTGTGAGCACCTTTGTATTATTGTATGTTGAATTCTTCATTAATGAAAAAAATATTTTTGACAATTGTTTGAGGGTACTTTATTACTATATTTGTTTTTAGGTGGGATTTCCTGAATGGACCATTTAAAGTTATAATTGTTTTCTCTATAAATTAGGAACCTGAACCACTGTAGCATTTATATTATACCTTATTAATGAAAGCATCTCCACCTCGGTGAATTTGCTTCGTAAACATGGGCAAATGGAAACTTGTTGCGGCAAAGGCTAGTGCTCCTACTAACCCTATTACCTCACATACTGGCATCACATTGGACTCTTTTTTAGCGCAAGCTGTAAATGTGGTGTCCAAGGAAATTGAACTTGCAGAAAGACTGCTGTCATTGGACATGGGCGAGGAGGCCAGTTTTGTTTCCACACTTAGGAGCCCACTGCTATCAGCACCTGTGAAGAAAGTATTCGATATGGGCATTCATTTAACACTTCGAGAGGAAAGAGGCGACCGCATCGAAAATCTTGTGGAGTGGGACC
The DNA here is from genome assembly GCA_963921515.1 of Calotriton arnoldi. Classification (NCBI taxonomy): domain Eukaryota; kingdom Metazoa; phylum Chordata; class Amphibia; order Caudata; family Salamandridae; genus Calotriton; species Calotriton arnoldi. The sequence goes on from CAWUFW010003647.1 coordinate 1,499,505, forward strand.
TGGACCTGGATACAGAAGAAGCAATACCAGACTTCTCAATAACTAGTGGAGGGTGCGAGCCATCAGCCAGAAAAAGGTGGAAAATCAAAACAGGAGCCACTGGGGGACCTGGGAAAAGGCAGCCTGCTAATGTCAACGGTCAAAAACCAGAACGAACGGGTTCCCAACAGGTCTTGGGATCCATCACTGATTTGGAAATGAATCAAGGAGGGACTAGCTTAACCGGGGGAGGGACTTAGACCTTATTGGAAAGGATTGGGTCTGCAGCTATCACGCCACTATTGGAGAGGGTTAGTGTGCCCTGGAAGGGGTGATTAGGGACATATCATCCAGGATAACATTGCAATTACAAGAAATAGCTTTTACACAGCACCATGTACTATATACTAACATAAATGGACAGAATCACAGGAGCAAAACTTGTACTCGAGCCCAGCATGCAATCCCGTTAGGGGTGCCCCCGGTTCGTTCTGGAGCTAATATGGAAAGTGACTCCATCCTGGTACCAAAAGGGAGGCAAGGCCAGAAAGTATACAAGCCCACAGGTAGCCCCAGTCAACTTAGGTCCACTGGACCAAATCGTACCTGCAACCTTCCTTGATTAGTCAAAACAAGCAAAAATCCAACAGACCCTGAATTTATCTCCTGAGTGTAATCCATACGTGATGGTCTTTGTTGGGATTCCCCCTGCCTCAGCACAAAGAGGGGAGTCTCATACTGATTTAAAAAGCTAAAATTGTCACTGGCTCTCACAAAATATCACTTTTGAAATCAGGGAGTACAACAAGATTTCACTCATGAGGAGAGTCGGTTAAAATGGCCCCTCTCCCAAATCAAAAGGAGACTGCATTGTGATAAACTGCTGAAGTGCTAATCTGGCACACCGTCTGCTAATAACAGGCAACAGGCCCAGCAATAGGACTACTCCAACAATGATAAGTGTTGTCCCGTTGGGCTTTTTCTATTGCCCCAGCCCTTCTAGCTCCCACGGCCAGGAAGTAAGGGGTGGTGCTTTCCATCCTCAAGTAGTAGTGCAGGGAGGCCCCCCAATCTCAATCCAAAATAGATTTCTTCACTCTCGAGATTGGACTCTAATGATTGACTCATTCATTTTGCAGACAGAGCGAGGAACCCTGGTTTATTAAGCAATCAGAAGGAGGGAGCTTGTGTAAAGGCACCCATGCGAGAGGTATCTGGTGCACATCTAGTTGTGGGGCCAGTCAATCTTAATTAGGGCTTCCGGTTTTATGGTATTTATTTTTTTAACATTTCCGTCTGTATTTATCCATATTTATTTTTTGACCATCTCATTGGTGTTTATCCATATTTATTTTGTGTTTTGAGAATAAATGGAGCAGTAAAATTGTATATTTCCATGTTTATTTAGCTCTTGGACGTGCACTCACACATGGATGCCTGTCATGTTTTAGCAAATTAAGCAGTCACGTAGAACAAAAGACTACACTTACAGGTACATATTAGCGTTATATTACTACTACAAATATATGTTAGCATATGCCTTTATTTAAGGAAATCTCATCCTATTTTTTAACTCTCTATGCTGTCTATCTGCTCAGCTGTTGTCTGGAATTCATGAAAGACAGCATGGGGAGTCTCTGTAAAAATCAGTAAAAACGGAAAACCGGAAGCCCTAATCTTAATATGTGTACGAAAAGTGGGCCCCCGTTTGGTGTGTGATGTCACAAGCCAATTGGAAAGGGCTGGTCAGTCATCAGGCTTGAAGCTAGTACCACCGACAATTACAGACTTACACAATTCACTGGTACAGCCAACATCGGAAGGTTTAGGTAGGATCTTGGGGGAGCGGCCACAAGCTTTCTGTGGTTCAGAAGTGACATTAGCAACCGACCATAACTCAAACTGTCCCAACATGGCCCACGTGGCTTTGTTACTAGGAACAATTAATTCACCTGTAGACCACGCAAAGGATTTGCAGCTTTTGTCCTGGAACGTGGCAGGAATAAGATCGAAAGAAAATAATAAGGACTGGTTGGCTGCTATAGGAAAGTATGATGTCATCTGTTGCCAGGAGACATGGGCTTTTGATTGCGTCGATATTGATGGTTTTAGATCGTTTTGCTTACCTGCCATTCCGTCTAAAGCGAGCAGAGGGAAGGGGGATTGCTGGTTATGGTCTCTACCTTACTTCGGCACTTCAATGTTAAGATGCTATGTTTTAACCCTTATTATCAGATTTTAAAATTGTCCCGACCCAGTGTATGTAACATTATCTTAATCAACTATTATTATACTTTTTTCTCAACGCAACCTATGGAGATTATAGAAGATTTGGAATATACCATTAGTGGTATAACCAGCAGAGAACTAATAAATGTTTCCCTCATCTGGGCAGTGGATTTTAACACTTCCAAATGCTCGTACAGTGGGCCCTGGGTGTGCAGTATTACAGATGGCTTGGGAGAGCACGCTGGTCATTTTCAGCACTCAGGTTATGGCAAAGTTTTAACTAGGTTAATTTTAATTAGAACATTGGAATGTTGGGAGCTCCATTGAAGACAATGGAGTGCTCCATGCTTCTACGGGCCGGTAAAGGCCCACAGAGCAACATTCCAATGTTTTACAAAGGCCTCTCGGAGCTCGAGGGGATTTAAATCCCCTCGAGCTTCGAGAAGCCTTTGTTTTATTTGTTAGAACATTCTGCCCTCTAGTGGCAGAATGTTCTAATAGCCTTATAGCCCTTCGTAGTAGGGCTATACCGGCTATTAAAGTCCCGGTCCCTTGTTGAAGTCCCTCGCCTTCGGCTCGGGCCTTTAACGCGGGAGCGGGCCTTTAATAGCCGGTATAGCCTGCTACGGCGGGTTATAAGGCTATATTAATAACCTGTCTTTTACCTCAGAGCTAAGTAGCAACAATTGCAGGGAGGTTCCAACTTTTGTCGGGAGAGGAAAAGGCAGCATCATTATTTACATTCTCCTATCGGCCGACCTGGTCCTATTGCTTAAAAAACACGAGGTGCACCCATCGTCATTTAGTGACCATTATCCCATTACTTTGAGGCTTGCCCTCCCCCTAGTAGCCTCTAGTATGTCTAAGGCTAATCCACCTTTAACGTATGAACGCAATAAAGAGGTTCAAAGAAAATGGACACAGGTTAACACTAACATTGTGTTCAGAGACCTTATTATAGCCAACCAGGTAGAGATTTCATGCTGTTTATCAGATATGGCTGACTCAGCTGATATATGTGGAAACTTTAGCATTATATGCAAATCGGTTTCAGATATATTAACCATTGATAAACACCAGTCGGATCATCATGGGCAATCTTGGTTTAACTCAGCATGTACTAATGCCTATAAAACACTGAAAAGAGTCACTGATACAGTCCCACGGGATCAGGCTGCAATTAGAAAAGCCAGAAGGGAGTATAACCTAGTTCTCGATATAAGAAGAACAGAGATCAGAACAAAAGCATGGGAAGACCTAAAGCGAGCAGCTTGTTAAAAGGACAATAGGGCGTTCTGGGAGATCATGAATCAACCCTTCTTTTCTGAAAAAACGCCTATAGGGATATAATGTGACATATTGGAACCAGAATAGGTGAGCATTTCACACATATTTTCAACCCGACAAATGGTGTTCTCAAGTCCCCTGGGTCTAATGACCCTCTTGTTCTGTTCCCAGATCTTTTAGAATTTAGTGAGACCATCAGGGTGGATAAAGTACAGAATGCAACACTAAGCACAGCAACAGGTAAAGCACCAGGGCCGGATGGGGTCCCAGCAGAACTTTTCAAAGATAATCCTGATTTTTGGGCCCCCTTGGTAACAAATGTTTTTGAAGCGACAGTTAAAGAGGGTGCCATTAAGACTGGGGAGAATCCATAACAGCCCCCATTTTTAAAAAAGGAGAAAGAAATTCTACGACCAACTATTGGCCCATCTCATTGTTAGATGCCTTTGTCAAAATGTTTGTGAGGGTAATCTTGGCAAAGCTAGAAGACGGGGCGGAAGAAAAAGGATTTTTTACTGAAGTCCAATATGGGTTGCACCCGGACATGGGTACTACCGAGCAACCCCTTAACCTGTCACTGATCTTAGGTAAATATGCAAAGGCCAGAAGATGGGCCATGCACATGGCTTTTATGGACCTCTCCTGTGCCTTTGACTTAGTGGATAGAGACATATTATGGGAAATCATGGGATGGGTGGGAGTCGATCCCCCCTTACTGCATATTCTAAAAGACCTATACCGAGATACCCACATGAGGGTCCGTTATACTCGAAGAGGAGACCAAACACCCCATATCCAAGTAAACTGAAGCATTAGAAAGAATGCATTTTGGCCCCTTTTTCATTTTAAGCCTACATTAAGGCCCTGGATACTTTTTTAACTTCCTGCACATGTGACGTTCCAAAAATAGGTTCCCGCTTAGTCCCTGTATTCTTGTACGTGGATGACGTGGTTTTAATCGCACGCACTGCAAATGTGCTACAATTACTTTTAGATTGGTTTTTGATAATGTTATGCAAGGCCTGAAGCTTAAAGTGAATCACAAAAAATGTATATAATAACTTGTGGTCCAAAAAATACTCAATGTAAAACATTTGTCATTGGGGAAACCGCAATTTTAAAGGAGAAGGATTTTAATCACCTAGACCTAATATTTAATGAGAATTTACAGTGGGGTAGATTAATAACCCAGAGGGCTCAGGGGATGGAAGTCTCCTGCGAAGCAATATTTAGTTTTGCCAGGAAACATAAGCCCCTAAAAGAAATGGTGAGGCTTTACAAAAGTAAAACCCTCAGTGTAGATTTATATGGGGCGGGTGTCTGGGGGCACACACCTGTAAAGGCCTTACAAGGGGTAGAGTATACATTTTTGAATAGGTTGCTTGGGACTTCCAAATCTAACCCCACCTTTATAACCCATAATGAATTGGGGGTAGGCTTATTAGAAGACATGGTAGGGTTGGCCCCCATGCTACTGTCGATTAAAGTCTGGTCCACCCATAAACTGGGCTTCACATGAATACTGGAAGACTGCCTAGCAATGAACAACACGATTGCTATCCCCTGGTTCAAGTATATTAAAGATTTGCTTCGAGAACTGGGAATGAATAACCTGTTTGAAGACCTGGACAAGATAAGCCCACATTTGAAGCAACAAGTCAAAGAACATTTCTTTGCATATAAAGAGAGAGCAAGGCTTAGGAAATCTCAGGACCTGGTTACGGTGCAATCATTTGTGCTGTTGTCAACTACCAATGGTATGGAACCTTATTTAACGTGGGTAAAGATGCCAGAGTTAAGAATCTATCTTAAATAGTTTAGGGGAACAAGATTAATTTTCTGATAGCATTCCCTGAGACAGGCTCCTGGTAGCTCCCTCTTTACCATGCGTTGTCCTTGTGATGGGAGGTTACCTTAATCAACTAAACACTTTATTCTTTTCTGCACTTTGAATACCTCTTTTAGATTACGGTTTTATGCCCTATTCTTAGTGGAAGAATTTTTAGTAATCATCAGGAAGGTTTACTTTCCTCCAGCGCCTTGAGTCTCCTCTAATATGTTGTTCAGTTTTGAATTTTATTATACAAGCATTGAAAGTCAGCAAGAGATACGTACTGTGAAGCGATTAGTGGTCATGCTGCTGAACAGGAACAGGCTTTCCGAGAAAGTCTAATATTTTATTCAATTTTTAAAGGGGGCATAACAATCAATCAATCAATCAAGCATTTGTATAGCGCGCTACTCACCCGGAGGGTCTCAAGGCGCTTGGGGGAGGGGGGTCCGCTACTGTTCGAACAGCCAGGTCTTGAGTTGCTTCCTGAAGGAGAGGTGGTCTTGGGTAAGGCGGAGGTGGATGGGTAGGGAGTTCCACGTCTTGGCAGCCAGGTAGGAGAAGGATCTTCCTCCCGTTGTGGCTCTTCGGATGCGGGGGACGGCGGCGAGGGCGTGGTTGGTCGATCGTAGCTGGCGGGTGGGAGTGTAGAAGGTCAGACGGTCGTTGAGGTATCTGGGGCCTTGGTTGTGGAGAGCTTTGTGTGCGTGGGTGAGGAGTCGGAACGTGATTCTCTTGCTGACGGGGAGCCAGTGCAGGTCTCTCAGGTGTCCGGCGATGTGGCTGTGTCGGGGGATGTCCAGGATGAGTCGAGCTGAGGCGTTCTGGATGCGTTGGAGTCTTTTTTGAAGTTTGGCTGTGGTTCCGGCGTAGAGGGAGTTGCCGTAGTCCAGTCGGCTGGTGACGAGGGCCTGGGTGACCGTCTTCCTGGTTTCGGTGGGGATCCACCGGAAGATCTTGCGCAGCATGCGTAGGATGTTGAAACAAGACGAGGAGACGGCGTTGATTTGTCGGGTCATTGAGAGGGAGGAGTCCAGGATGAAGCCCAGGTTGCGTGCGTGGTCCGTTGGTTTGGGTGCGTTGCCCAGGGCAGGGGGCCACCAGGAGTCGTGGCTCTTTTTATCAAATATGATATGGAATTGTTCTCTGTTAAAAGGGTTTTTTATCATGCAAGGGGGGGGGCTATTAAAAGCAATCAGAGTGTGCCATGAAATTACTGCAAAAGTTTTTTTTAGATGAGATTTTAAATGTACTTTTATTCTAGACTGTGGGAAATCCTATAATTGCAGCATTTCTAAGGGGGGTTTGTAAACATAGCCTGAATTTGTTATGTTCTTAGGATATGGTGATATGTTTTTAATTGAGATTTTATTGTGCTTTTTATGGTCAAATGGCTGAATAAAGTTGTTTTGATGATAATGAAATGTGATATGCCTGTGAGATACCTGCCTAGCCCTAAAGTATGTTTTGACCAATCTAAGTGTTTCTTCTACTCCTGACCACTGTGTTTAGATCTGCAGTTTCCATCCTGTGTTATAACTTCATATAACATTACCATCACTGCATCTGTTTCATCTCCTTTAATTTTACTGTGTAATGGGCACGGGAGGCATTATAAACAACCAGTAGTTTGATTCTTACTACCAGGAACAATCAACACATTACAACAATACTCCTGGAGTCTAAAACACAAAGTGCAATGCAAGCTGTTGATGTGACCATAATACAAAATTTTCACCAATGGTTTGTGATCTGTTCAGAATGAATCTGTTTCTCAACAAGTAGTGCCTGAAGTGATTAGGGGTCCACACACGACAACTCATGCTCAATACCTGCATACTTTCTTTCAGAATCACTGAGGTTCTGAGAAGCAAACACAATCATACTTTAATGTTTTTCCGACTTTTTGAGACAGCAGCTCCTAATCCTGTTCCTGGCATCTACTGCAATGATACAAAGATTATGTACCAAAAAATTGTTTAAAGTAGGTGCAGTTATCATTTGGTTGTTTGCCCTTATGTAGAAGTCTCCTTCTCCAAGACTCACAAATTTCGTATATTATTCACAGAATTCTGCGAATCATTGCACCTAATCCATGGAGTCCGGAGCATGCGCTTTCTCGATGGCAACCACAAGTGACACCAAAGGAAGAATCCCACTAACCAAGATGGAATGTTCTAGGAAATTACCTACTACCTTTGATCGAAACTAACAACAGTTCTGCAAAGAAAGAACCAAATACTTCTTAAACAATTTCAAATAAACACCTTGAAGACGATCTTAATGTGAAAACATATAATCAATCACATTTCCATATCCTTAAAAATGTGAAACATTACTGCATAAAATCTGAGACATCCACTTCTTTGAAATGCCCCACTTTGTCTGCAATGATTACATTAAATCTATGTTTATGGATCATCATGTGAAGTGATCCTGAGTTCAGCATTAGAAATAAGCCATAGTCCTGAAACGTGTAACAAGCACAAGCCATTACGTTACCAACATTTCTTACCATGAGAACCATTTTATTGACAGCTTGATAATCCACTTAATATTCTAGTGCACTCTCTTCACTTCCTGCCCTCCTTGCACATCTTAGTGAAATGCCCTTTCCTGATATACAATGTGCCTTCTTTACCTAAAGCTGGTCAACCCTAAAGGAAGGAAGGAAGGGAGTGCTATCACAGCAGTAACATGATAGTTGCCTTGCCTCACTTTTACAGCTCTTCCCACCTCAAATTTAAAAGACTTTTCAAACACTGCAAACCTCATTAATTTTCTGCTCCAGCTTGGTCTCTTCAACTTCCTTCACATAAGTTGCAGACTGCCTAATTGCGTTTGCAATGGTAATTAAGACATCTAAAGTGTAATCACGAACATCTAATCATTAACATTGGGCATTTGTCATCAGGTGACTCCTTAGTATTTCTTTTTTTTAAAGTTTTATTTATCAAGTTTCAAACAGAGAACGTACAGTTCACAGAGGCCTCCAGAAGGAGTTGAGACTTGCATATCATATATGCTAGACAGTTCAGCAAGGGCATAGGATCATACACTTTTTGTTCCTTTTTCCCCCTATCTCGGGAATAACAGTACAGTGAAACAAGCATGACGAACTGATTATGACACATCCGAGGAGGACATCTGATAAGCTGTGAGCGGGCTCCAAATGTCTTATGGACGAGATGATAAAGGTAGTTCCTCAGCGTAGAGCTCCAATTGCTCCTTGCAATGACCATGTCTTTAATCCAGTGCTTCAGTTTAGGTTCATCTTTGCCCCCATTTCATAGACACCGTCCGCTTTGCGAGTAACAACGCTACTGCCACAAACCGTCTGTGCATTGGTTGAAGTGGTTTAATATAACCTAGCAGACACTGTTGTGGGCTATGGGAAACCAATTCAGATATCATGATTGTGAGGGCACTTGTTACCTCAGTAAAAAAATAATTAATTTGAGGGCATGACCAGGCCAGATGAACAAAATATGCATTTTCAGCTCCGCACCAGGCGCAAGTCGCGTCTGCTTGTAATCCATATCGGAATAGCTTGGCTGGGGTGTAATATATTTGTTGAAGATATTTAAAATGTATGATGTGAAGATTGCAGTTGGAAGTAAGCATGCCGGTGAGTGTACAACAGAAGCCCCATTCTTTAAGAGTAAGAGGTGTATCTAATACTGCGTTCCATTTGTTAAGGGTCAGCTGCATGTCGTCGTGCCTCTCTTGTAGAGTGGCGTTGTAGAGAGTTGTAATAAGACGTCTACGTGTTGAGCTAGTCTGCAGGACTTGAAGGGTGATTAGAGTGCGGGCTCTGCAGGAAAGGAAGAATATAGCTGTTTTATAGCGCTGCGTAAGCGGAGATATGTGAAAGTTAGGAGAGGGGCTTGTGTTTGCCGGGCAGAAAACTCCTGTAGTGAGATAAACGACCCACCAGGACATACATCCCCCATGGTTGTGAGGCTGGTATCTTTGAATATGGTCAAAGTCCCGGTGTCTTGTGTGGCGGATAGCTCTGGGTGGTATGTAAGCGGGAGCTCTGGTGCATAAAGTGGTGTCTTCTTAGCCCAGGTGCTAAGAGTTTGCCATGCCAACGTAGTGCATTTGATTATGTTAATCACTGAGCGGAGGATACCTGTCCTCTTTTGTGGTAAAATGGCAATCAGTGGAAGGGGGTGTGCATCTTTCGAATTGATTGGCAAATGTGGGACATATTTATGGGGGTGGTACCAATAATGTGCGAAGTGTGCTTGAGCACAGAGATAATATAGGTAGAGTTCTGGGGCTCCAATTCCTCCCTGCGCATATGAAAGTGTTAGTGTCGCCCATTTGATCCTGGGTTGTTTACCTGCCCACATTAGGGTTATCATATGCAATTGTATGGTATTAAGCAAATGGAGAGGCAACGTGATCGAGATGTTAACAAATAGATATAGGAACCTCGGGAGGACAATCATTTTCCGAAGCACAATTCTATCAGCAAGTGATAAGGAGCGATTAATCCATGTGGTGACTTGTTCCTCTAGTCGAGCTATTGCTTTACCATAATTCTCCCCTATGACCTGTTAGACTTTGCCCTTTTTGCAGGGTCATCCCTGAACTTTTTGCCTTCCTCCTGGTATTTTTTCTGACCTGGTGTTGGTGGTTTTAGGACTCTGGGCACTTTATCACTGCTGTCCAGTGTAAAGTGCATGTGCTCTCTATGGTAAACGTGGTAAGATTGGTCGCTACCTGTTTGGAGTATTTAATTTACCTGTCAGTCCCTTGTAAAGTGGTATCTCATATACCCGGGGCCAGTAAATTAAATGCAACTGGTGGGTTTGCAGCGCTGCTTGCGCCACCCACCAAAGTAGCCTTTCAAACCTGTCTCAGGCCTCTGCCATTGCAGGGGCTGTGCGCACAGTTTACTGCCGCTGTGACGTGGCACATAAAGTGGGTGACACGTCTGTGACTCCCCTTTTCCTACATATCAATCACCCCTAAGGTAGGCCCTAGCTAACCTTATGGGCAGGGTGCGCTGTAGGTAAAAGGTAGGACATGTGCCTTAACTGTGTGGCATGTCCTGGTAGTGACAAACAGCCATTTTGGTTTCTCACTACTGTGAGGCTACCCTCTCATAGGAATGCATTGGGGATTCCCTGATATTGTTTCAGTGGTAATTCCTGATCTGAGAGGAGTAGCGTGATCAAGTTTGGTATGTTTGGAATAGTGATGATAAATGCTGCTTAATGGTGTTCGCAGATTTATTATCACTATTTTAGAAATGCCACTTTTAGAAGTTAGCATTTCTGTGTGCTATGTGTCTTTGTGCCTGCCTGATGTGTATTGCATATCTGGCTCTGGAGTGATAGGGACTGGGGAGGTGCAGTGGCTCCAGAGGGGCTGGGTGATTCAACGCTAGGCTGAATGGGCCTGAGCTGCATTTGGAGTAGTGGGAGGAGTAGCCCCTGACCCTGAATAGGTCTGTGCCTGCCTTGTACAATGCTGGCTCCGCCCCGCTGTGGTGTGTCTGGGGCCAGAGCCTACACTAACAAAAGGGTTAGTGTGCACTTGCAAAGAAATGTGTCAGTGCCCCCCAGAACTGGTTTGGACCGGGCACAGAGCCCTGGGCCAGGGGGAGGACAAAGACAGTGCATGGTATAAGTATTGGGGCTGTGACCCCATGAAAAGTGTGCTGTTGGTGCTTACTTGAAGACTGCTGGACGCCAGGAGGAACCACCACGAAGGACTCCCCCTCTGCTGGAGGGCCCTGTGAGCTGGCCTGCCTGGGCCCAGCTCTGCCTTGTATGCTTGTGGGACGGGAACTTGCTTGGAACTGGGGTCAGAGGGACTGGCATGCTGGCAGATGGAACCACCACTTGGACTGGCCTAGTGTGCTGATCCGGAGCCTTCTGGGCTACCTGAAGGACTGCAGCTGCTGGAGGCCCCTGATGTGCTGGCCTGCATGCCCCCCTGCGCCCTGAGAACATTCCAAGATCAGCCCGTGGTGAGGCGCTGCTTAGCTACAGGGCTGGTCGGGTTGTGCCCTTGGAAGCGCCTCGCTCTAGTTGTTGGAGCCCGAGGCGAGGGCTCATTCCACGGCGAGGTGCGCTTGGAGCACTTCGGCTGCCCCCCCGTTGATGTGGTTCGGGCGGGGCAAACACTGCGGTTCTGCCTGCCATCCCCCGTGTGGTGCGTGTGAAGTGCTGGGGATTCAAGTGGGGGCTTTGCCCAACAACCTGATTGAAGCTGGGAGCAGGAGCCGCGGCTCGCTGCCACCCAACAGGAAGCCCCCACCTCAGCCGGAAGCCAGGCAGAAGAGTCGGGCCACGTGGCCGAGCATGGTCGGGGGCGGGGCCAACGGGACCGCATATCCGGAAGGGAGCTGCCGAGAGAGCAGAGTCGTCGCTCCATGCTTCCCTGGCCGGGAGAGGCCCAAGCGGAGAACTTCTGGTGGCCGGTCAACCACTCAGCCCTCGCAAAGGTGAGCTAGGGTGTCACAGCGACTGCGTCACCTGGCCGCCGCTGCCATTCTTTGTAGTCGGGGGCAGCCGCTGAGTACGGCTCTAGTCTCTGTGGGGCGGGGCATTGCCCATGTTGAGCCGGTGCGATGGAAGGCACGCAAGGTGCTTGCTGCACCCCCTCCCAGCTGATGTCCGAGACCAGGGAAGGTCTCCCATGCAGGTGAGCCCGCCTGGGCCCACAGTTGTCACCACCGTGACTGCCGGGGGTCATTTCTGTTAGCAAGGGACTGAGTAAGGCCTCTCTAGCTACGGGAGGGGGAGTCTTTATTGGCAGGATAAGGGGTGGGAACACCGGAGTGCGGAGTAGGCACAGCATTCATGATGCCTGTATAATGCCTCTCTCGAAGTGGCCCGCATCGCCTGCCCTGAGATGATGTATATGTGGTGTCCTATGACCAGATGTGACTCTACTATAATGTGTGCACCCTGCTTGTAGTTACTGGGGTGCACTGTTGAGGATGTGTCTATGCATACTGTGCCATGCTAAGTACCAGTATGGTGCTTATGCCTAATGCATTCATGCTAAGTGTACCCTATTGCCAGTGGTTACTGGTTGTTCTCACTAATTGTGATATGTTGGTTATGGCAGTGGCCTGATTGGCCCTGTGATGTATATAATCCCCTGTGAAGTAATACCTAGTGCCAGATGGCACAGTGTACATATGTGATTATGCTCTGATGTGTTTTATGGATAATACAAAGGCTATTTTTGATATAACCTTGTGTGGAGTTTCTTTTGTGGTGTGCCTAGTGTGTCGCTGCTGTGTGTGTATGTTGCGCAAACGCTTTACACATTGCCTCTGGGATGAGCCTGACTGCTTGTGCCAAGCTACCAAGGGGGTGAGCAGGGGTTATCTTTGGCACGTAACTCCCGTGCCCTGACTAGAGTGGTGGATTCTGCCTGGCTTAGGCGCTTGCCCTAGCCAACCAGAAATCCCATTTTTAACATTGGTGGCAGCGGAGGGACAGGACTTGCGTTTGCGCAGTACTACAGCGACACCTGGTTGCACTACAAACTCTGCATTTAGATAATCACATGTTTGGGGATTTCTCCTGATTTTTATTTCTCCTCAAAGTGTCATTTGTGAATTGTGTTTTCCTGCTCTTCTAAAATTTTGGTGACACCCCTAAAGTGTCAGTCATGTCTCACCTCGGTGATCCAGCAATTACTGTGACAGAAAGTGCATTTAATGTAAGGATGTTGCGTAGGTATACTGTGAAGGACCTAAAGAGGTTCTGTCAGGATCTTGGGTGTCAAGTGAGTAGGTCTGCCAGGAAGGTGGAACTGCAGGAGGCCGTGTTGGCCTGTTGGACATCCAAAAACTGGGTGAGGGAGGATTCTGGGAAGGAGGACCCGGAGATCAGTGAGGTCTCTGAGAGGGAGGGTCCCTGACCAGCACCCCTAGAGGGCAGTGGCCCTGGAGAGTTTGAGCTTGAGGGAGAAAATGACAGGGCAGGAACGCCAGTAGATAGTGAGGACCCCAGAGAGAGGTAGTCCCTTGCTGGGTCCAGTGCCAGGGGCAGTGCCCCATCCCTTTCCCTATCCCCAGAGGAGTGGGTGGATAGGAAGGGAGCATCAGCTGGTGATGGAAAGGCTCAGGTTGGAGCTAGCACAGCTGGGTGTGGAGGAGAAAAAGCTAGAGACTGAAAGGGTCTTAGCGCAGGAGAGGATGACGGAGGCAGAGAGGGCCTTCGCCAGGGAAAAGCTAGCTCTTGAGGATGTGTCCCCTGAGTGTAGTTTTAGTGGTCTGGATTCGCCAGTGAGGGTGGGGTCCAGTGGTGGCAGCAATATGGAGTCCAGTGTAGGCAGTCCCATTCCCAGAGCCCAGAGTATGGTACCTAGTTTCCAGGAAGAGGTTGTCACACCTAAAGGGTATAGGTTGAGGTTCAGGGGCAGTAGAAAACTGTCTCACCAGTCTTGGGGGGAGTTTGTGGATGAATGTTGTGATGCACTGGAAGGTTGGATGATGGGTAGCACGGCAAACAATTTTGAAGGGCTGTTCAATCTGATTGTCAGAGAGCACATGTTCCGTTGTTGTTTTCCAGGGTTACGCCAACACCTGTTGGAGTGTGAGTTCTCTGATCCCAGGGAGCTTGCACGGGAGGTAGACCTCTGGGTGAGTGCCAGAGGGTCTGAGGAGGCATTGGGGAGTGACCCTAAGGGGAGTGGCTCAGGTATTTCCCAACCCAGAGTGGTGGGAGAAGTTCTTAGTAGCCCAGATAGGTCCCGGTGTAGTGGGAAGGGTGTAGGGACTCACATCCTGTCTCTGCAGAGAAGGAGTGAGAATGGGATGCGTCCCAAGGTGCCCGAAACCCAGTCTCAGGGCCTGGAGGGTTCCTTAAGGGAACACCAGGTGGGGAGCCTAGGCTGTATTGGTAGGCCGTCCGTTGAGGGGGATCTTCTAGTGTCAGGAGAACTGGGAGCGTCTGTAAGCAGAGCTCCATCAGTTCTGGTGTCTGGCGGTGCCACTCCTAAGTGGAGGGTGCAGAAGTCCAGATGGAGGGGTGAGAGGGGGATGCGGTCCCCAGTGGGAGAACCAGTGGGTCAGGGGCCAGTCATAAGGGTTGAGCCTCCTAGGAGTGACCATGGTGACACCACTTCTGTTTTGGGGGGGTCTTCGGGCACAGTCAGATGGACAGGGGTCGGGAGATCAGCGCCAGGCAGACTGTCATGCAACACATGAGTTATGTGTTACCCTTGGGGGGCATGCGTGCTCCCCAGGAAATCCTGGTGTGCCAGGCGGGTGCTCAACCGCAGGGTGCAGTCCCTGGGTTGGGAGGACAGATTCAGATTCTGCCTGACTTGGAAGGAAGGACATCTGTAACCAGTGTCCTGACCGGTTTGTCTTCTAGGTGTACCACTCCAGGCGGGAGGGTGCAGAACTCTGGAAGGGGGTGCAGAGGGAGGGAGTTCTCACCTCTGACCTGGGTTCAACCTGAGGGTTTAGATCCTAGGTTGGTAGGCCAGTTGCAGGGCAGAAGTCCTGAACTAGTGGGAGAATTGTGTGGGAGGGCTGATTCCAGCATCCTGACAGTTTTAGGTTCTGAGGGTGCCTCTCATAGGAGGAGAGTGCGGAACCCCAGAAGGAGGGGTAGGGGGAGGAGAGCCTCACTCGTGACTCCTGGTCAGCCTGAGGGTGCAGACCCTGGGTTGAGGGATCAGTGGCAGTTTAGAACTGCATGACCAAATCCAGATCTCTATGAACCCAAATGCCCAGATATTTAACGCGATCGTCGCTCCAGTCTAGGGGGAAGTCAAGTAGGAACTGTCATGTGTGTGGAGTTAATGGCAGGATAACTGATTTCGACCAGGTAATACTCAACCAGGTAATACTCAACCCTGCATAGTATTCAAAGCAGATGTATTCTCTAATTAATGGAGCTTGATGCATTGCAGGGTTACGGACATACAATGCCATACAGTGCCATATCATTCCCCATATATTGATATGTGATAGATCATAGCCAGATCCTCAGGGCCAAGTCTGTGGGTCACTGTCCTATTTTGCACGCCAGTGGTTCAAGGGTTAAAGTGAGCAACAGTGGGCAGACTTGTCATGTGCCTCTTCAAATACGCAATCAGCGGTGACTCCTCCACTATGGCGGAGGAGCCTTGCCCCCCCAAAAATGGCAGGAAAGGAAAAATAAAATGATATTAAACACTTGTTTTATTTTTCCTTTCCCACCGCTGTAGCATGGAACAGAACCAATCCCATTAAGTGCGTTTTGTGATTTGGGTGAATAAGGACCGCTTTACATTCATGAAGAAGAACAAACTTTATTCAGAGTCCCTGACAGAACTTCTAGTCTTCATGCAGTAACAGGAACCAACATTTATCCACTATCCCTCATGAAGCCCTTAAAAAACATTTTGCACCGGCAAACCATAGCTTGGCTTACATTTTTTTGTAACGTGATTATGCCCCCTTCCCTTGTCACCTGGCCGGCGGATCCTGATCCCCTGCTCCCCGTCGTGTTCAGACTATTTGACTAGCTGTTCCGCTCTGGTAACTTCTCGAAAACAGCTGCTGTCTGCTATTGAAGAACCTTCTACGGATTTCCTTCGTGCTGGAAGCGCTTCATTTCTGTTGGATTTAAAGCTCCCATTGCCTGATTTCTTGCTAAGAGACCATACGGGGTAGGAATCCCCTTCGCGCTCAACGCGCTCCGTTTCTGGTTTCTTTGAACTTTCATTGCCCGGAATCCAGCTGGGAATTCATTAGCGTGTCCAGATTGCCTTTCTTTGGTTTTCACGCTTCATTTTTGTTTGTTTTCATACTCCAGCAAGTTAAAAAGACTAAACTTATTTTCTGGATGGTTTCTAGCGCGGCATGTGTTGAGAAGTTAATAACTGCACATCTTTTAAAACGAATCGCTTACCGTTCAACAGGAATGTTTTATGTAATACTTCATTGCAGGGTGTGGTTCACCATAGGTATGATCAATAAAGGGGCCGGGGGCGATAGTGCAGTTCGTCCAATTCGCGCTCCCACTGGAAAACGCTATCTGATCCCGTAACAAAAGACTATTTCTTACACAGGAGATAACACAACTGCAATTTCAAATTATATAAATAAATACAAGTATAGTTAAGTTGATAATTAATTAAATGTTTCAAAGAACGACCCCATTCCTTCTTTTAAAACAGACATGCAGTGTTGAAACCCTACTGTAGAGGAAACACCACCTCACAGAGGCATGCGCGCCATGTGCTTTGCTTACGAAGCCTGCTGTGACAAAAAGGCGCCCTTTATAATTAAATTATCAAAAACGACCCTGCCCAAAAAAAAAAAAAAAACTGACAGCGGCTTACAAAGAAGAGAGGAGGGGATGGGAAGTTCTACAACAGCAAAGATATCTGAATCTGGCGTAGGCAGTGCGCAATCACAATAGCTTCCATGTAATTCTGCATCAGACATGCAAAATAGGCAGCATTAACCAGAAACACTAGGGGAAAAAAAACACTAATAGCCATTTGGAACGGATTGTGCGCAAATACTTTACAACATCGTCACTTTGTGGTTAAATACTGCATAAAATACGAGTTCAGATATCAATACATTTAGAACGGTCTTTAAGATGTTCAAAATGTTCGTTCAAAAACAATCGATTTTGCGATAAATACCATTGTTAAGTGGGCGCTAAGTTGATAGGTTTGAGAGCAATCACACCCCAAAAAATAAATCTAAAATATCGCAGAGTTTATAATCTACTGTTCAATGTTATGCAACCAACGCAATCAGGTGAAATTCAATTTCAGTGCTATGGGAACTTAAAAAAAAATATCATAAATTTAAAAAAAAAACACTCACTTAATTGGGTCGACGCCCAGGGTTAGTACAGAGTTCTCAGTCTAAATCCTAGCGCGGCCCTCTTGGGCTCTCATCCTCCAGCGGTCGGTAAAATTAGATGTCTCACAGCTTCTGCTTGTGATGTAAGCTTCACGAAGCCGTTCAGCTGCTGACATGTGCTGCATGCGACGGGATGTGAGAGCGGCAGTTGAAGAGGGTTAATTGGTTTGCTATTATTGCTGGCCTTTTTCTTGTACAATAATAAAAACTACATTTCGCAGTGGCATTTCGAGTTAGAAGGCTATATTGCACCTCCCACTTTGAGTACATTTAACTACACAGAGCTGTATAAGGAGATGCGATACCAAAGGGGATGATGGTCAGAGCGCTAGAGCAAATCAAACACTCACCCCCAGTCAACTGATCTGGGTTTAATCCATCATCATTCTTTAGCTCACTCCACCACCCCAGTTCAGACATGGCCATATGCAAATCAGTCTGACCCTGTGCCTCATGGGAACAGTCCAGCCCGAACTGCCAAGCCATGTCTTCCCTGGACCGGAAACAAGCATCCTGGGACCGGTTTCGGGTTCAAAACCCTCATCAGCCAGGCTATCTTGATTCCAGTGGCAAAGTGAGCAAGGGACCCACGTCTGGGCATACCCTGCCAACTTAGGGCGAACAAAGCGATACCAAAGGGGATGATGGACGGAGCGCTAGAGCAAATCAAACACTCACCCCCAGTCAACTGATCTGGGTTTAATCCATCATCATTCTTTAGCTCACTCCACCACCCCAGTTCAGACATGGCCATATGCAAATCAGTCTGACCCTGTGCCTCATGGGAACAGTCCAGCCCGAACTGCCAAGCCATGTCTTCCCTGGACCGGAAACAAGCATCCTGGGACCGGTTTCGGGTTCAAAACCCTCATCAGCCAGGCAATCTTGAATCCAGTGGCAAAGTGAGCAAGGGACCCACGTCTGGGCATACCCTGCCAACTTAGGGCGAACAAAGCGATACCAAAGGGGATGATGGACGGAGCGCTAGAGCAAATCAAACACTCACCCCCAGTCAACTGATCGCAGAGTTTATAATCTACTGTTCAATGTTATGCAACCAACGCAATCAGGTGAAATTCAATTTCAGTGCTATGGGAACTTTAAAAAAAATATCATAAATTTAAAAAAAAAACACTCACTTAATTGGGTCGACGCCCAGGGTTAGTACAGAGTTCTCAGTCTAAATCCTAGCGCGGCCCTCTTGGGCTCTCATCCTCCAGAGGTCGGTAAAATTAGATGTCTCACAGCTTCTGCTTGTGATGTAAGCTTCACGAAGCCGTTCAGCTGCTGACATGTGCTGCATGCGACGGGATGTGAGAGCGGCAGTTGAAGAGGGTTAATTGGTTTGCTATTATTGCTGGCCTTTTTCTTGTACAATAATAAAAACTACATTTCACAGTGGCATTTCGAGTTAGAAGGCTATATTGCACCTCCCACTTTGAGTACATTTAACTACACAGAGCTGTATAAGGAGATGTGGCAGAAACATATCTTTAAAATCCTTAGGTTTTCAGACCTTTGGCAGTTCAAGTGGTGCTGCCAAGGGGGGATTTAAATGGCTTGTCACCTTTCGGCCACTCACAGCGAGGTCAAAGGTCACCTTCAGATCGAGGCTCTTAGCACTTGTCCACAGGGGTGCCCTGGCTCCCCTGACTACTAAGCAAATTCCAACTAACTGCCAGCACTCGGGAAGCCTGAGGTATTATACCCTCTGGAATGTCACGGGGGACGAAACGTGCGATTTGGTTAATTAACAGCCGCCAAGGCTAAAGAATTTACTGCAGGCTGCCCTTTGGGCCTGGTAGAGGTTGAAAAATGCGTCCATGGACTGTGTTTTTATGCAAATTAGAGGCGTCAGTAGAGATGGATAGGACAGCTCCTTTGAGGATGGGACCGCGCTGACTCGCTTGTGGGAGACAGGCTTCCTAAACATTGATTGGAACAGAGGCCAGAACCATTCAAAGTGGCTCATTTAATTAGCGGCACCCTCTTTGCTGAATGGCAGAGGCACCTATAGATAGGAATAGGCACGAAGCAAACAATGCAGTTGTCTGTAGTCAGGTTTCCGCGTCAAGACTGAAGACGTGAGTTGGCCCTGAGTGCACTTGACAGCAAATCCCGAAGCGAGTGCTTTAAAAACCTTGGCAGCAAGCGCTAGTGTTATTACGGACACAGCGAGAGGGTTTCTGAGAGGAGTAAATACTGAACACTGAGAATAAACCTAGCAGAAAAGTAGAAAGCACATTTTCAGGATTAAGCCCAGAAATGGCAGCGCTCTACTCCCACAAGACCCTGGTGCTGCAATGAACTCCGAGGTTTAGAACAGTTCACCAGCACGACAAACAATAATACAACAGCGCCCCCCGCTGGATAAATGAGAAGACCACGCCGCTAGTTTGCAGATTAGAACCTTTTATTAGAAGGGAAAACGAAAACAACAATTCTCCAAAATGGGTCTGCTCGCACTGTTGAACAGGGCAAAAAAAAACAAGCCGCTGCCATGTTGGGTGTGGGTAAACACGGCACCGTAATAAACAAGCAGCATGTGCTGCCCGCCCCTCGCGCACACCGGCACTTAGACAATGCGCATGCACCACTGCCATGTTTACGTCAGGCAGAGATGCGTGACACAAAAAAAAGTGCGATCTGGTGGACGAAAACTGTAGTTAGTGACCGCTGCTTCCGGACTACACGGAAGTCAGTTTAACATCAACAGCCACTAAAAAGCCAGCTAACAGGAGCTGTGCCAACATTCAGCAAATGGCAAGCGGCAGGAGAAACTACCGGCCGCTTGCCAACATATAGAGATTACTTGATGCCTCGTAGAGGCAGCGCATGCGCTGCCTATGCGAGACCTAAAAAAGGAATGGGCATTCTATAGAATCGAAAGCTTTGGCAGCGTCTAATAGCACTGCTGCTGCTTCCACGGATGGGTCTAATTGGTGAAAGAGAGCAAAAATAGTATGCACATTTTGTGTTGTGGATTGGGTTGGTGTGAAACCTTATTGGTCTGGTAGAATCAACGTTTGTAACAATGGTTGCATTCTAGTGGCTAGGATCTTAGTCGCTATTTTGGCTTCGGTATTAATTAGTGAGAGTGGCCTGTAAGAGCCGCTCTGTTCTGGTGGTTTGTCTGGTTTAAGAAGTGTAATCAACAAGTTCTCCTGCATGAATGGGGTAACAGTCCTTTATCGTTTGCTTCAGTGTACATTTTATGCAAGTGTGGCCCTAAGAGATTGTTAAACTCTTTATAAAATTCCCCTGTTAGGCTGTCTGTCCCAGGCGTCTTGCCCTTAGGCAACAGGCAAATTGCCTCTTTAATCTCCTCCACAGTGATAGGTTGGGATACATTTTCCCGTTGACCCAGTGACAACCATGCCAAGGCTATATCCTCCAAATATTCTGTGATTTCTGTTTGTCACTGATGCACGTGTGTCATATAATTTTGTGTAGAGGGCTTGGAATGTTTGTATGATAGATGGTGTGTCATAGGAGACCAAATGCAACACAAAAATAACATGCCTGGAATGATAGCTAAGCGGAACATCTCACATTGATATAGAAAAAGCTCTTGGTCGCAATAGAGCCAAATGATACATACAATGAGTGTCAAATATATTCCAGTCACAGAAATAAATCTAAGTTCATTTCAAAATCTTCAATGTTTAATATGCATAATTGTCAAAATAATATCAAGACAAATACATGGTGTTTGACAAGATACAATGTAAATATTCATAAATACAGTAGATTAATATTTTTGCTCTGAAGACCTCCAAAACGTCTCTCCCCTTTTTTACACACTCATAATCAAAACTACATGCATATCATTCACACCACATGCATTCTTCCTCCAACAACATACATCAATTATCAATAAAACTAAAGACAGGACAAAAAATAGTTCAAGGTAAAGCAAGGACCAGAGTAAGGAACCCTCCACTCAAAACTCTAGAAATCCTTATAAAAAAAGAAATGTATGGTAAATAACATTGGTACATGTCCTAGTCCTTAATAATTAATTACATTCGTATACACTTGTATTTGTCAAGTATTCTAATCCATACATTTGAATTAAGTTTCATCAGTGGAAAATTCTGATCCTCGTGTTCCAGTTCTTAATATGCGCCGACGTGCATTTCGGTGAAGACCACATTCATAGTCTCACCTTCTTCAGGGCGCATTATGCTAAAAACCAAAAATGAAACAAGGAGGAGGTAGAATTTGAGGTGAGCTGGGTCACCTCAAATCCTACGGTAATGGAACATGGTAAAAAGAAGGATTCAGGCGTCAAAAACTCCACAGTTCTACATGATGGTAATAATCTTCTTCAGGGAATCCACTACATCCTAATAATCATGACTGGCTTCAGAGGATGAATGAATGCACAAAAACAAATACTCTCCAGGTGTCAAACAGGTGGCCAGAAATGGTGGCAAATAAGTCAAAACTTGTCTTGCTGGCAGCTAAATAAATCTTCTGTAATGTTGGGTGGGTAGCAAAGAGTCTCCCGCTCCAGTTATGGAAAACGCTCTCTGTCCGTCGCCGTAGTGACCAGAGCAAGAGACTCTTTGGTACCCGCTCCGGGGGAGCTCCAGGTTGTGGTCTGGCCATAAGTGTTCTGTCCGCTTGTTCGACTTCTAGCAGGGATGAGAGATTGTCGGCTCCAAAGATGTCCTTCAGCAGTGTCTCAAAATAGGTCTCCATCCTTCCCATGTTTGTGGAGTCTGGAATACCAGTAATGTGCACATTATTTCGCAGACCGGGAGCTTCTAAGTCCTAAATTTTGCTAGGATACTGCTAATACATTTTCCATATGAAGAAATTTAGTGCACATAGTGTGCATCTCATCTATCTGTGGACGAAATTCATTGTTCGGCTTCATTGAGACGCGTTGTGTATTTTTCCAACTTGGCGGTGAGATGGTCGATCCAGTGATTTAAAGTGTAGATTTTCCCATCTATTGATTGCAGGCTTTGTTGCATAGCCTGCGTTGTCCTTTCAATGGGAGTCGTAGTGGGCTCTCTATCTTCAGACAGGGTACATCTACTTTCCCCATTTTATTTTCGCTTCAAAGGTCAGCCAAAGCTGAGATTTATCCGCTTTACCCATTTCTGTTGATACTTGTGTCACAGGCAGACCGTCCACACAGTGGGTCTCAAGAACCAAAGTGTGTGGACAGCATGATGTACGTAGGTGGGCGGTGTGGGGAGTTCTTGGTGTTTTTTCCCCGGTGTTAGTGCCTCGCACATGCCGGTCAGCCTCGTGACAGGTGGATCCCCCGGTGGCCCACAGTCATGTTTTATTCCATGGTCCGTGCTAGCCGCTGAATGCCAGAACCGATCTTTGTATAATATAGTGCCTGTAGTGGTAGGGACAGTTAGTTTAGTGCATAGGGGTAACCCGTACCCCCAATGGGTATAAACATTCACCTGTGTATGGGAGGGGATAAGCTCACTGCTTCATCCTGCTCTGAATTTCTCCCGATACCCTATGCTGTCATGATTAATTGAGGTGTCGGCAGCAAGCTCCTTTCCTGGCCGCAGCAGGCCCCGACTTGAGCAGCGGCCAGGCACTCACCTCGTTAGCAGAGAGGCCCTCCAGTGCACATTCGGGGGGCCTGCAACAACCACAGTGGTCTATGCCGGCGTCTAGCGTTCTCTCACTGGCAGTGACCACGTTGTCCTGTGGGGGGGCTTGTCTGCAATAGTCACCCATCTGGTAGGCCCCCACGCCACCACACAATCTCTCCGCGGCCCCCTGAAATCACTGTTCTGGCCCCATGAGGCTGCCCCAGAGTCGTCCGTGTCCAGGCTCTCACCCCATTTCTTCAGGGGACAGCCACCGCAAGGCCTCTTCAGCTCTCTTGCAGGCGCCATAGGCCCGACAGCCCCATTCAGCAGCAGTGCCCGGTTAGCACTCAACATGGCCAGAGACTGATCCCTGTCTCCTCTTTATAGAAACATGGCAGCTCAGGGTGACCACTCCGATGTTACGGCGACAGTCCCGACTCTTCATTCCTTCAGCCGCAGCTTCGTTTCTAGCAGTGTCCTCCACAAGGCGCTGGGTGATCTCAGTAGTAATGGAGATTATTTGGTATTTTAGGCGGGTTATTCCTCAACCATCAGCCGCCACATGTGGTCCCCAACACTTCGCACTAGTTTTTGTGATGGGATAGGCTCCAATGTTGAGGGTATTTGCAGGATTCTCTTCCTGGCCAGCAGAGCTGCACTAAAGTGCAGCCATTTTGCCGCGGGCTCTCTAGCACCCCGACCCCTTAGTATTTCATCAATTTTAGCACTAGAATTGCATCTTGAATCTGGACCCCTAAGAACAGTTAAAATATATCAAATGTTTATTTATCCCTTTGATTGCATGTGTAAAAGTGATAGCTCTCTGATGTTACAAGAAGATGTGACTTGAAATTCCTCTCCTCTATGACCTTTGCCTTCTAAAACTCATTGTGGAAGTAAGGTTTTAAGGTAGCGTTCCAAAGAGTTTCTGTACCTCGGAGGCAAAACCGTGAAGAAATATGCCCTTTATGTATTCTACAGACATGATGTCTGCATCTATGGTGATTCATTATGTTAAGAATTCCTCCTTCCATCTTTTACAGAATTAACTAATATGTGCATAATGAAACAAAACACAATAAAGCTCTATAAATGTGAGAAAAAAAATAAATGCGGTCATGGGATATATGTAAGTATAAAAGTGTAAATGTCAACAGAATGACTTAAAAACCAGTACGAGCCACTGTGCTAAGAACAAAAATTATGAAGATAAACCAATTGAAATGAAAACAAAATGACTTTATCTGATACCATGCACTTTGCAGAAGTAAGTGCATTCAACATAGGTTGATGTAAATGAAGTTGTGCATTTGTATTATAGATTGAAAAAAGAAGGCATTGAGCAGTGGTGGTTTACAGCTAGAAGCAGGTACGCTGGTTTGTACTTTGCACAAGAAAGTCTGCTAAGTAGGGAAGGCAAATAAAAAATAAATAGTTGACTGTTAATCGCAGACTTAATAAGAACACATATAAAGACACCCAAAGTTGACTGCCAAGACCAGAAGGAGGTTTGAATTCCTCTCAGCATCACTGATTACATTTTACAGATGAATGCAAGAAAAATACGGTGGGACCTAGAAAAACAATGCCCCACACAAAAGATGATTTCAGATTAGGTTGCAACAGGTCACGTGTCAGTGTGCACCAAGTATAGCATGCACAGGAGGCCCCATTCTGCGCCAGCGAGGATTAGTAGGTAACGACAGCTCAGGGAGAGGTTGGACACTGAGGGCCTGATTCACAGAACTAACTTACGTCAAAAACGTAAAGTTAGTACTTTTGGTATTCACAGAATACACTTACTCATTTTGGTATTCACAGAATGAACTTACTCATTTCGGTATTCACAGAAGTTAGTAGCCCTAACTTTAGGACTCCTAAATGCCTTCTGTGAATACCGAAAGTCTTAAAGTTAGGATTTTCTCAGTTTAGGAGTAGTAAAGTTAGGACTTTACTACTCCTAAACTGAGAAAATCCTAACTTTAAGACTTTCGGTATTCACAGAAGGCATTTAGGAGTCCTAAAGTTAGAAGTCCTAACTTTACTACTCCTAAACTGAGAAAAATCCTAACTTTAAGACTTTCGGTATTCACAGAAGGCATTTAGGAGTCCTAAAGTTAGGACTACTAACTTCTGTGAATACCGAAATGAGTAAGTGTATTCTGTGAATACCAAAAAGTACTAACTTTACGTTTTTGACGTAAGTTAGTTCTGTGAATCAGGCCCTGAGTGACAGGAACAGGCAGTCCCTCTGGTGAGAACCACACCAGCAAGGAACCACCAGGTGGCTACTCATTTCTCTGTGGTGCAAGAGATTCGTCTCTCCATCACAAGTATTGGATCACTGGCTGGAAGAAATCACTGTCTGGAAGAAATCACAGGCATTGCCAAAGGTGTATATGATCCTCAATCTCAATAATATATGGCTCTGTCTTACAGCCTGCAAACAGATATCATCAAGGAATGTATGACGTTACTACGCCATCTATTACCCCGCAGTAGGTTACAACGCGGACGTTACATTGTCCGCGTTGTTACCACGCATGGCTTTACATCGCAAGTCGTTTCTACGACTTGCACTAGATGGCGCGCTGGATTTAGGAATAGTATAAATTACTATTCCTACTCCAGTTAGCGCAACAGCAGGGAATGTGTTGGATTTAAAATCCAACACATTCCCTGGTGTTGCGCGCCATCTAGCGCAAGTCGTTGAAACGACTTGCAATGTAATGCCATGCGTGGTAACAACACGGACGATGTAACGTCCGCGTTATCTACCCGCGTGGTATTACCAGCGTTGTAAACGCTGTTTCCCATCATGAAGTGGTATAGCAGTCAACTCAGTAGTGTCCTAGTCGCCACATAGTGCAGATGGAAATAAAATAAACTCAGGAATGATAATGATGTTTATTCAGTGGGTAAAATCAAAGTAATAAAATAATGACATCTGACAGCAGTGACATTCTTGCTCAAACTGTCTTGTCAACTGCCAAAATAGAATTTTGGTACAAATTGTTCTAAGGAAGAGCAAGTGGTGGATGCCTATATGGTAACCTGCAAAGAACAAAGGTATATGAAAAAGTGAGGTTACTGCCAGCCTCAAGAATTTGTACAAGCACAAAATACTCTAATGAACAGTCAATTACGTTTCAGGCTCAATAGTTGTCTTGATAAGTAAATTGGACCCCTAATCCTCCTACACATAATCGCTGTATTTGATATTATGGATCATAAAATGCTGCTAGCGAAAATACCAAATCCAGAGAAGAATCAATTTGCTAACTTTCCTAAGGTACACTAATCGTATGACGGAGGTAATTCAGCTAATAGACTGTTTAGATTTAAAGTTTCATGTAGAAATATTATAATTAGAATATTCAATTACCACCCAACTCTAAATCTTTACATTGTGTTACACAGTCCTCCATGCTTGTGGCCACAATACAAAACACACTTAACATCTATACATGAAACCTAGAGTTTTAACATCCCTCTGACTTCATAGGTAATCCAGAGTTTTAAGACTTATGCAAGCCCAGAGATTTAACATAGGCCCATGCAGCCTCTTTTAGTTTTAGTCAGATTTTAGGGTTCTATCACCATATTTTGATTGTACCACAGAATATATAGAGCATAGCAATATCATGGTTTCACAATATCGTACACAAAATATCGAGGGACAAAATATCAAAAGGTAAGTGCATATGGAGGAAGTACAGATTTACTATTCTTAAATCCACATCTAAGTACCTTGAAGATATATATCGCCATGGTACATGTATATATGTAGAGCAAGGTATAGAAAATCTATACATACTTACCTTTCGATATTTTGTATCTCGATATTCTTTCTATGACATTATTGTCCCACGATATTCCCTACTCGATATTTAGGAGCCACACCCATATTTTGCATTATTCAACTATCTGGTATGCTGACACCATGTTGAGACAAAACCTAAATGTGAATCCGTGCCGTAATTACTAAATCAGGTCTTCTTCAACACAGCAGTCGCATTTTGTTTTGCCCAACATCAACAATGTGTTTATCCGGCTAGAAAATTAAAAACATGATTCATTCAATTTCTTTTCTCACAGGCTGCCTTCAGCCGTGTGGATTTTATGTGATTACAGTACAAAAAACAACTATTTTATAGTAGAAGTTGGCATTGTCTACACACAATTGTTCTGTATCACAGAGCTGATTAGACCCAGTATTTTTTATTTCAATTGCTTATAGTTTTAGCAAAACAATTGCTTTACCGAAAAAGCGTGGCTACACATGTTAATAGGACAGCTGCTGCAGGTAAGAGAGGTGGGGCAGTGGGGGAGGCTGGGGGGGATTTCGAGAGACAACCACGAGGGAAAGTTATTTATTTATTTAATTTTATGTCAAGACCGGAGGCTAATATTATTGCAATCTTCTTTATTTAGCTCACCACAGCCACTTTAAAGAACTTTAGAACACTGTAAAACAAAAAAATCCAACCTAATAAAAGGCCAGAACACTCATAACTCTTCCTTCTTTTTTTTGGCTGCCGCAGTCAAGAGAAGTATTCTCTGCTCTTCTCTCGAAATCCCCCCAGCCAGCCCCACTGCTCTTACCTGCAGCGGCCGCAATAGGAATGCGTAGGCTTTCAACGGATTGGAATGAATTGTGTTTTGGGTCTTCTCATACCCATTTCAACCCTCAGAAATTGTCTTCTAAGTGACGTGGAAAAGGAACACTGCTAGTTCATTAGGTTTGGATATTGCTTGGCGCATGCACAGAGATAAGGAACATTCATGCACACTTTTGACAGACTTTACACAATCATGTGCATATGGAGAGCAACACACCTACACCTACCAACCAACATTTCCAGCGTATTCATTTTCAGATTTCCAGGCAACGTTATATTTTACTGTTATGGCATCCTTTTACCCTAGCCACAAGCAAATGTAGGATCATTTTTTTGCAATCTGTCTACCTTTTGTGGCCATTTTGGTGGTGCCATATGTTACCTACTTAAAATAGGCATTAAGGTAACACCAGCTCCACCAACACAATCACAGTCGAACAGCAAATAGAAAGGGACACATTGACAAAAAAGAGTTGGATGGATAGAAACGAGCGGACAGATGGATGGATGCTCATTTGGTGCTCGGTAGATTCACGTTCCAGGTTTTCTTAATATTGAACCCTTCATCTGCACTCAGGAACATATTTGAAATAACAAAAGTAGTAGACTGTCAGTACATATACAATATTTCTGAGGTGTGATGGAAGACTTCAATTCTCATGCCCATCCAATCCTTAAGTTCTTTTTATATAACACCTGCATGCAACAGTACAGTTCAATCTGCTTAACATCCCAGTCTCTGCCTCTTATTCATAGCTTATAAATATGCAGAGCTGACATTCACTATTTCTCTCTCTCAGGGCAAACATCTGTCACATTGAAGATTGAAATATCTCTTCATGTTCACTGCACAACATGTATAAAGTCATGGATTTTGATTTGCATGCCATTGTTTTCAATTAGATCAACATAAGAAAGCAAAGACCACAACTCTTAGAAGGCGCTTCCTGCCTAAATGAAATCCAGGGCTGGAAGCAAGATGTTTAGGTTTACATTTTCTAAAGTTAGTGCACAGGCCTTCGCGTGACACAGGGCTTTACAATGGTAAATAAAGACCCTGTTGTTTATGTTGTGTTGCATTGTACAAGTACCCCTAAAAAACTTTAGGAATTTAGGGTCTTAGTGTATAGGTAGAGCCATAGGCCCATTTCCACCTAGTATCAGTATGGTTCTTCAGTCCCGTTGAACGGAAACAGTAATCAAAGAGGCATACGCTTAGAAGAACTTGACTAGGACCCATTGTTTACTTCACCTTTTAAAATATGAGGGTGCCCAAACTAATTGGCAGACTAGTTGTACCCCGAAGCTGTTCAAAACAAATGGACTGGCAAATATCTGATTAATCTCAATCATGATGTAAAAAGGAAAAGGAGATGACAATGGAATTAGACTGTTAGCACATACAAAATTATTCAGGAAGAAGTCAAAATATACAATTGTCGGTTAGGCGTGCCCAATGGAACAGGGGACACTATGTCACCAAAATAGTGTCGCATGTGTGAACTAGCCACACACAAAAGTCTGCACAGAGTTTATCCAGAGCACCACCACTATACACCAATTACAAGGTCCATAATCTTCATTGTTCCTTATCAGTTGTGTCCAGCAGTATACAGCAATAAGTATACAGAGAAAGGCAATTTCCAAATTCTTTAATCGATTACAGTTCAGCTTGAGCACACATCCGACACGTATTTCGTCGAATGATGACTTTTTCAAGGCTTAACAATATGATAATCAATAGAATATGTAGCACCATATGTTGGTATATTTCTCGTCCAAGATAGTCAGAGTCAATCCAGCGCGACACATTTGTGTCAAACCTTCATTTAGGAACCAAACTCCCCGTATCATGGAGCAGTGTAAGTATGCAGGCCTGGACCTTGATAAGCCACTAGCCCTTAGTTTAAAGAGATTTCCAAAACGCCAGAAAGACCGTCCAGCTCAACACATGTACGTTTCTGCATACTTACACTGCTCCGTGATACTGGGAGTTTGGTTCCTAAACGAAGGTTTGACACAAATGTGTCGCGCTGGATTTACTCTGACTATCTTGGACGAGAAATATACCAACATATGGTGCTACATATTCTATCGATTATCATATTGTTAAGCCTTGAAAAAGTCGTCATTCGACGAGACACGTTGTCGGCTGTGTGCTCAAGCTGAACTGTAATCGATTAAAGAATTTGGAAATTGCCTTTCTCTGTATACTTATTGTTGTATACTGCTGGACACAACTGATAAGGAACCATGAAGATTATGGACCTTGTAATTGGTGTATAGTGGTGGTGCTCTGGACAAACTCTGTGCAGACTCAATCATGATGTAATAAGAGACTGTTGCTTTCTGCCATCCTTCGCAAAGCTTTGGTCAATAGGTTGGTTTAATTTGCCACTTACACAGTACTCTGTAATCACATGAGCACACGGTGTTCGGTTAAGTTACTTTTTTAACATCTGAGTTATTGTACTGTATTGAGGAAATTTAAGTTAAATAAAACCCATCAACAAGCAATATTTTTTAACCATTGTTTCTGATTAGTTGTCTATATTAAAAACACCACTGAATACTAAAGCCGGGATTAGTTTCCACTCTACTGTGAAGTTTTCTCAGTACTGAGACAAGCTTAAAAAGTCACTATTTAAAAAGTCTGCCATTTTTATTTTTAAATTGCCATTGCTGACACTCTGGCACAGAGGCAACTTTGTCCAAGATTACTGTGCAGCTACAAAAAGTTCTGATATAGAAACTATGCATAAAGGTTTTATTTGTTGTATTCAGGTATAAAATATCGCATGTGATTACATATTACATGTTTTCCTAACATTCCTTGCTGCAGGACATAATCCTTAATATCTCTCACTTTTGAGGGAGAAGTGCTGTCAAATCCAAGTTTTCAGGTATGAGTAACCTGGTCTAAAATGACCGTTGGTCAGGATTTGGTCTATTACTTACCTAACATCTCTACAATATGAAACAATATATGCTTAAGGACCTACCAGAGAGGCCTCTTTGTCGTTGTTCAATTTCATTCCAGTGGCTGGAGGTTGCAGGAGATCCTGAGAGACACAAAGCTGTCATTTCAGCATACCTGGTGGAATTAGGCATTTCTTATGCATTTCAAAGTACACTTATGGGAACTATTCTACCATCAAACTTGATTTATCTTGATCTGAGATGTATGGCGGGAAGCTCAATGTTTCAGCAGGTCTGCTCCAACAATGTAACGTATATGTGGAGCCCATTCTGTCTACAGATTTCAGGCCTGTCCAACTGAAAAGATGTGACCTCCAGGAAAGTATCTATGCCTGCAATGGAAAACGTTTAGTGGAACGAACACCAATTACTGTCCAATGCATTCACTCGCAAGTTGGCCACAGAGGGTACTTGAACCCCATCAAACACACATTTTTATTGTTGTTTTTATTGCATTTTCTGAGGATAACATTATGCACATTTTTAGATGCCTATCAAAGTGGCACTTTTAGTTGCATTGATAAGTAGCCTTTTATTTACTCCGTTTTATTTTGGATTTTTCTGAAGTGCTCCTTCCCACTGTATGCCTGAGCCTCAAACCATTTCTAATCCCTCTACCTGGTTTTCTTAGTTTTGGGATTTTATTCTTATTAATTTGAATTTTAAATTCTAACCTTAAAACGACATTTTTAAATCTATTTTTATCTATTTTTTTTATTTCCTAATATCTTGTTAGCTAGTTATTGTACATATGCTACCTTCTTTTTTCCAAGAACAGCTTTGATGGTTGTATCATGGTACCACGGGTGAACTTCTCACAGAAACCAATTTACCTTTGTGGGTCAGATTGCTTTGGCTTTTTTAAGTCTCAGTCTCTGCTCATATCAAGTATATAACCTGTCTCTCCCTAGTCTAATGGGCCAAATCTTTACAACATGCTACTACATATTCAGTACATCACTGCTATTGTGGTATGGTCTTACTTGACTCACACTGAAAGGTGTGTCAATATGTCTAACCAGGAGACTATAAAACAGAATAAATTATGCCCATGGCATATCTAGTTACAGAGCCATATCAGGCTGGCAGGTGTTCTTAAAATAATAAAAATAAGCTAAACTGCTTATTTATATCTAGTAGTGGTGTATGAGATATGCTATTACTGTATTAAGATTGGGCTGAAACATAAAAATGCCATAAACTGATTTGGAGTTCTCACTGAGACCTTATGAGAAATTAAAGTGTTATGTGGTCCTAGTCGGGAGTACATGGAATTAAATAATTACCTTCCTCGAATGGTTGGTAACCCATTACCTTACATAATTTGCCTGTGGATGGAGGGTTTGATTGAGAATAGAATGAAATCTTCCTTTTACAAAAGACACAAACACTGTGAGAAATCATTAAGAATAGATTATTTGACAATCTAGTCCTTCAGTAGAGTATGGCCTCATAAATAACCTTAATTTTTATTCTTAAAGAAAGCAGGTCTTAAAATCATCTCTTGAGAGTTGTTAATAGTTTGCATGTCAAGATAATGTGTTCCAAGTTATATGTAAATGCCAATTCACTAGCACAAGTTAATTTAATTATTTTATACCTTGAACAAACCCTCTGCATTGTCAAACAGAATCAATGCTGACTCAGCATTGAAGAATTCCCTTCTAATTTTGGAGATCAGATACGCCCTCTAAATATACTGCATGTTTCAGAAGCTACTGATTTTGGGCCAGTAGGTCAGTCATTTTGTTACTGACGGAAAAGGAGAGATGCAATCCATTCATCAATTTTAATGTAAATACGAAACAAAAACCGCATATGAAGGATCATTCCCAGCTCTTCTGCAACACATATTTGTAAATGTGATTGGTTTAATATCCTACAACCCCATGTTTGATAACAGCCACACACCATATAGACCTTTCACAATTTCCCCCGTCGCAAGTAAAATTATTTACCGAGTCAATGTTATTTTCTAATTGTTATTGCTCCTAATCCTCCAGAGAAGGCAAGCTTTCATCTTTCCATTACTGGGCAGTAAGTGATCACACCACCAAAGTGCTACAAAAATGCAGCTTCTCCTGTACACTATTTTCTGCCCACCTACTGCTCTTTCCAATCAGGACTTTCCCAGCATCTTCTCCCAAGACACATTCTAGGCTATCTGCCAAACACGTCAACATCCCAGCTCAGAAATAATTTAACATAGAACATTCCAAACATCAGTTTCTTGCCCTTCTACTTCAAATCTTTTAAAATGCTTAAAGGGACCATCCATCATAGAAATATACACAGATCCCTTTGGCCAGTCCTTCATCTCTAACAGTCACCAACCACAGGCATTCTAAAATGTTTGTCTGATGATGACAGATGGGGATTTAAGATCTATGGACCATCCATTGTAGTGAAAAAGTCTCTTTACCCAGTCCGGCATCTCTAATGAAACCCAATAATATGTGTTCTAGAATGCTATTACATTTGATGATGTCAGCTTGGGTTTTGAGATTCATTATATTCTCCCCTTTAACTGTGTTTCAGAGACTGGCCGAGTTGATGTCTTGGGATTTTCACTTCATGTCTCTCGGAGGCTTTGGGCCGGGGCAGTGACATTGTTCACTGGATAACCCTTTAAAGTCAACTAGTGCCTTTGTATATAGAATTTGAAATTTCATTTAGCGTGTTTAGGCTCACAACCCAAGTATGCTTTGTCAACTAGAATGAATAGAAACCATCATATCACTATGTACTCATGACTGAAGCAATAAAAAAAACATAAATCATGGATCTTGAAAACAACCTGTAGCAGGATCTTCACACAGAATCAAAAACTTCTTAATCACTGCTACAGGAAGAACTCAAGTACTAGATGAGTTATAACTTAACATGTTGTTTCAAAATCTTTAATGTTTCCAATATAAATTTGACTGCTTTATAAACAGAATATTAATTAGATTGACCATTTAAACACAATGAAAATATGTCCCTGCGTGTAATTACTCTGTGCTCTTTAACTGGTTCACTGACAGAATATCACAATATTGTGTCACAAATATTTTGTCAAAAATATCTTTGACATAAATATCGTTTTTCTATACTTATAAAGGTAAGTACAAAAATATCGAAAAAAAATCCTTTACACTAACATCATTAAAGAAATCACAAAAATATTGTTTTTTGTGCATAAGTAACACTTAAAAACTTTAATACATACATTAACATTAAGTAACATTTAATAATAAAAATAAATATAACATATAAAAATACACAAATAAAAACATGTGTTTTTATGTTTATATATACACATCTATAAAAAACAACTTATATTAAATATATATATTTACATTTTTTGTTTTTTAATGTACTAATATAAAAACATAGATATATGAATAAATACATAAAACATAAAAAGAAATAAAAAATAACATTAAAATGCTCATTTACTAAAAATATTAAATAAAACAATAACAATGTATACAAATATATATATATATATATATATATATATATAAATAATATAAATCGTTTTAAAAATAATAATAATATTACTTATATTTAAACAATAATAAAAAAATATTTAACTGTGTAAAAAATAAACATACTATTTCCTTTCCGGTCTGTGCAACAGTAGGGAAGTATTTGGACACCAGAGGGATCAAATGTACTATTCCCACTGCAGTCTGTGTAACATTAAGGAAAGCGTTGGTCTCCGGAGGGATAAAATGTAATATTCCCACTCCAGTCTTTGCAACAGTAGGGAAAGCGCTGGACTCCGGAAGGGTAAAATTTACTATTGCTACGCCAGTCTGTGCAACTGTAGGGAAAGCATTGGACACCGGAGGGGTAAAATTTACCATTCCCACTCCTGTCTGTGCAACAGCAGGGAAAGCATTGGACACCGGAGGGGTAAAACTTACTAATTCCACTCCAGCCTGTGCAACACTAAAAAAATATTCCAGTTCAAACACATAATATATGTTAATATCTCTATCAGCTGACCAAAAATATTAAATTATTAATATAAAACTGTCATATACAAATTTTAAAATCAAATTTGATTTTTCTTTAGAAAATTTAATATTTAAATAAAATGTTTGTAATTAATTAATAATTTAATGCAAATCCCACATTATACTCCCACAAACATAGCAATACACAATTAAAATATAACTAAAATATAAAAGAACTCACTTAACATATTAAGTAATATATAAAATAATTATCAAAAAATGATTAAATATTTGTTAATTAATTATAATTGAATGACTTCTCACTCTATTCCCCTACAAACAAAAACACAAAATATCATTATTAAACAATTTACATATTTTTTTAATTATTTAAATAAAAATTAATAATTAATTGATAATTGATTATTACTTAATTAGTTTCCCATCTTATACCCCTACACACACAACCCACACCTAAAACATGACTTTAAAAAATAATTAAATGATTTACCTAATTATCAATTAAATGTTTAATATTAAATCAATAATTAATAATTGATGAGTTATTACTTAATTAACATCACACCCTATAACCCCTACTAATGCAATAACACAACTTAAATATCACAAATATATATATAATAACACAGTTTACATAATTAATTGCCAATTAACTAATTAATTATAAATAATTAATTAATAAATTATGAGTTAACTTATCACTCTATACCCCTACAAAACAATCTGCACCTAAAATATTACTTACAAAACAAATAATTACACAATTTGCATAATTAATTATAAATTAAATAATTAATATTTATTAAAAATATTATTAATTAATTATACTTAATTAACTTCCCACCTTGCACCCCTGCAAAGCTCACAACCCGCTTTAACACTATCAATTGCTATTAACAATTAAATTAAAAACTATAAATAACTTAAAATTATAAGCTTTCATTTAAGATTATTAACAACAATTATACAAACAATATATAACATATACAATTAAAATATGAGCTAAAACACATGCAAATATTTTAAAAACGATATTTTTTACGACGATAGTATGGCAAACGATATTAAAAACACTGATATTTTTAACGATATTACTTACCTAAAAATCAATATTTATAAATGTAAATCTGCATCACAATATTAATGTGTCACAATAGTAAAATCTGGATATTTGTGTGTCTCGATATTAATGACTCGAGATTTTGTCCAAATACCCTTTAACTACATCACACAGAAAGCAAGTTCTAACAGACTTTAAACCTGGACAAAGTGTAATTAGAATACTCAAAAACTCCTGCTTTAGTAAACATAATTGTTGGACTTGGCCCTTTTTGCAGGGTCATCCCTGAACTTTTTGCCTTCCTCCTGTATTTTTTTCTGACCTGTTTTTGTTGGTTTTATGACTCTGGTCACTTCACCACTGCTGATCAGTGCTAAAGTGCATATGCTCTCCCTGTAAATTGTTGTATGGATTAGTGATTTCATGATTGGCTTATTTGATTTACTTGTCAGACCCTATTACAGTGCACCATGTGTGCCCAGGGCCTGTAAATCAAATGCTGCTGGTGGGCTTGCAGCACTGGTTGTGCCACCCACAGAAGCAGCTTGTAAAATGTGGCTCAGGCCTGCCATTGCAGAGCCTGTGTGCAGTCTGGGACTGCCATGTCGACTTGGCAAGTGCACCCACTTGCCAGTCCCTAAACCTTCCCTTTTCTATATGTTAGTCACCCCTAAGGTAGGCCCAAGGTATCCCTATGGGCAGGGTGCATTGTATGTGAAAGGTAGGACATGCCCTGGTGTGTGTGGCATGTCCTGATATTGAATTACAGCCAATTTCGTTTTTCACTATTGCTAGGCTATCTGTTCCCATAGGCCACAATGGGCAGTTTGATTATAACATCTTATAAACATAACTGACCCAAGGAACAAGATAGGAAAATAAAGTTTAGTATGCCTGAACTCAGAATGTTAAAATACATCTTTTAGTGTGGGTGATTTTTACATTCTGTGTTTAAAAATACCACTTTTAGAAAGTATGTATTTTCTTGCCTAACCATCCAGTATGCCTCTGCTAGGGTTGTGTATTCCATGTCTGGTTTGTGAGTGACAGGGGGCTGGAGAGGGCCTTGGCTCCAGCAGTCTGATGGGTCAGGGCTGGGCTGAATAGGCCCTGCATTGAATAGAGAGTAGGGGGAGGAGATTTCCTTTCAGTTGCCAGAGCCTACATAGAATAGAGAGTAGGGGAGGAGATTTCCTTTCACTTGCCTGAGCCTTCATAGAATAGAGTGTAGGGGGAGGAGTTTTCCTTTCAGCTACCTGGGCCAGGTCTGCTTTCAACAATGCTGTCTCCACCTCCTGCCAGGAAGCTGCACCAGGGAGGACAGAACTGGTTTTGACTAGGTACAGAAACTCTCTGCCTTCAGAGAACAAAGGATTTAGTAGTATAAATATTGGGACCCAGACCCCAGAACTTTAGATCGCTTCTGGGAAATCAAGAAACCTTTGCCAAGTAGAAGAAGCGGAGAAGCTGAAGGAGGAGTACTGCCCCTGTGCTGTTTGCTGTTTGGGGTTGGCCTGCAGTGGTTACTTTCTGCCAAGGAAAGGAGAAAAAGGACTTTGCTGTTTGCTTTGTCCTCTTGAAGAAGAAGATCTCCAAGGGCTTGAACTGAGCTTGCCTCCTGCCTGAAGTCACAGGGACACCAAGACTTCACCACCAGCTCCCCTGAATTCCCTTGCTGGGAATCCTAGCCTACAGAGAGGTGCCTGCTGCTGTTCAGGACCTCTGGAGAGACTGCGTGTCGCTGGGAGCTGGAAGCACGACGCAACGAGGGAGAAGCGTGTCGCCGCCGCAGCTGTTGCCGTCGCATCGCCGAAGAAGCGTGCCGCCGCCGCAGCAGTTTACCGTCGCATCGCCGAAGAAGCGTGTCGCATCACCGGAGAAGCGCGTCGCAGGGCCTGTCGCGGCTCAAGAATCCACCGAAGTTCGCCGCACGGCAGTCGGGCGTGCACGCATCGCATCCAAGTTGTCACATCGCATCAAAGACGCCATTTTGTCACATCGCACCGGATCGTCACATTGAATCAAGGCGCCATCTTGTCGCATCGTAACTGGAACGCAGTAAGAAACCGACGCATCACCTCCTCTCCGGTAAGGAACCGACGCATCACCTCCCCTGCGCTGCAGTAAGGAACCGACGCATCACCTCCCCTGAAGCAAGGAACCGACGCATCACCTTCCCTGCGACCCTTTTGTTTGTTTTGCATGACGCATCCAAGGTACTTTGAGAGTAAAGTGTCGCATTTACCATCCGCATTGAACTTGAACTATTTCTACCATTTAAAAGTCTTATTTTTAATACTGTATTGTGGATTTTTGCCATTTGGTCTTGTTTAGATAAAAGATACTTATTTTTCTACACTGGTGTGGTGTCCATTTGTAGTGTTTTCACTGTGTTACTGTATGTGTTCACAAATGCTTTACACACTGCCTCTGAGATAAGCCTGTCTGTTCGTGCCAAGCTACCAGGGGGTGAGCAGGGGTTATTTTAGGAGTGTACCCCCCTTTCCCTGACTAGAAGCAAGGGTCCCTATTTGGACAAGGGTGCAACCCATTGCCAACTAGAGACTCCCAGTTCTAACAATAATCAACAAATTTTGTTTGTGTTAGATGTGTTTTTCCAAAGCCCATTAATAATCAGACGGTCCTCTTGGTGATAGCGTAATTTTATGCAGATCCTAAGAATATACCCACCTTATTGTGGGTGACTTCTGATGCGATCAACTGATATCTCACTTGCTTCGCTTTGGTCAGGGCAGACCTAAAGTTAAGTGTAGATTTCTCACTGTGTTAGCAGTGACTCTGGTAGAGGGAGGTGGGCAGCGTGGCAGAACATCTGTCATTTTTGGTTAATAAATTAGGATACTAGAGGAAGCATATTAATAATGGTGGTGGGGGTGGCAGGAGGATATTAGGAATTTTTTTGTTATTTTGGGAGGAGAGAGAGTATGAGAGGGAGCTTGGAGGAAGTGTGGCAAGAGGATAGGCATTTTGTTTTTCACACCTCAATAACTCTGATCCCCCTCCATACTAATTCATGGAATCTGCTTGCACTGGGGTGCTCTTTATAAACAACATAAGATTTTATCTAGGGTAGCTATTGTTTTATTGTATATGATGTAATTTGGAATCTCTGAGTGGAAAAAACGTATTAATAGCTGCATGTCTATAATTACGTTTTGCGCTCAACCTCTACTACAGTGAACTGCTTTTGAGTGAAAATGTAGCAGTCTTTGAAGTCCATGAAAGAGCTAAAAGAAAAGAGCAATAACAGAGCAAAACAGAAACACAATAACACGCAACACATGGCTTTACAAAACAGTACAATAACACAATAAGAGTACAATGACACAGCATAATGCAATAAAACAATAGGACAAATTATAAAAAGTAACCCCAACAGAAAGCAACACAAGTCAATATCACAATATCAAAATAACCTAAATGCAACAAAATAACGACACAAACACACTAAAACACACGAGAAAAACAAAACAGAGTAAGAAAACAAAAGAATGTAACATAACAACAAAAACACAACATAAACACAATACAAAATAATATAGCAACAACAAATACAGCACAAAAGCAGCACCTAACACATCACAAAATAGCAGAAAAACAAATGTGCACAAAAGAGGACTAGTGTGTTTTTCTGCAGATATGTTGTGCTGTGTGATTGTTTTTTTCGTTAGTTTGTTTTCTTTTTGCGTTATGTTTTGTGGTGTGTTGGTGTGTTCTATTGCTGTTTTGTGTTGTGTAACAGTCACATAGTTCTGCTGTTCAGTTATGGTGTTATTGTGCTATTTTGCTATTTTTGTGCTGTGCTGTTGTGTTATAATGTTACGTTTTTGGTTATTGTGTGATGTTATCGTTATATGATTATATTGGTGCATTGTATTGTGTTGTATGTTATACCAAAATCGGAATTACTATGGTTAAACTCATTTTTCATTCAATTCTACCCCCCACAAACCCACATTTATACCACAATGCCAAAGTGTACTTGCACCGAACACTTCATTAATTACTACTGAGGACATATACGTTTTGCAGTTCCATCTAGAATGTCAAAATCAATGTATGAGAAAAAACACCGAACATTACATAAGAATGTAATTGGCGAGAGCCTTCGCAAAGAAAGTAAGGGCAATCAAAATAAGTGTAACCACCTATTCAAAAAGTCCATTGGAACAAGATGAATCACTGTAATATCCTCTCTGAAAACAAACATGGCGTGTATTCACCTGCCTCGACTCTTTTCCCCTCTTTGAGTTGGTTGGCTACGTGCTTCGGGAGCATGGCGTACAGCAGTACCTCTGTCTTTCTCCTCTCCGCCTCGAGATGTTTTGACAGGATCCGCAGCTCCTCTTTTTTCCTTTCAAGCTGGTTGGACAGCTCCATCTCCGCGAGCCTCTGTTGGTTGAGAAGGATCAGGTCTCTGGTGACATCATGAGGCGCTATGTCTGAGATGTGCATCTGCCTCTCTTCCAGCTCGTGCAGGGTACGCAGTAAGGGAGAGCACAGGTACAGCATACACTGGAACGTCTCCATCCAAATCATCTGACCTGAAACACAATAAGTGCAAAATCAACCGATGCTTTACTGCAATTGCAAATAATTACTTCGATTACTAATGAAACACAAAAGCCTTATTTACCTAGACGAATTAAAGCATCATACGCAAAAATGATTAGTTAAATGCATCAGTACTTAACTTTTTAATTAACATGCAATATCTTTTAGATATAAAAAATAAACCAAGCAGAAAAGTGCGAAACGTACCCCAGCTAGGGTGACTCTTAAGATACCTGTCAGGCAAATTCCCAATGTTTAGAATGGGCGGTGGCCACGAGGAAAGCCTTTTGCACCCGGAATGTTGTGACTTAACTCTAATAAAAACAATCCCAGGGACTAAGGGGCATATTATCAACGGCCAGCGATAATTATCGCTGGCCGTGCTTAGCGATAGATTACTTATCGCTGGCTATCTCCGGAAATTATCGCCCTGGTAGCGCGTTATTAACAACACGCTTCTCCAGGGCGATAAAAATTCCAGAGATAGCGAGGTTATCGCCGTTTTGCAGGGAACATCGCTGGTTTTCCAGCGATGTTCCCTGCAAACGGCGATAACCTGCTGATACGACCCTGTGGTCGTATCAGCACAATCCACCCCCTATGTTAGGGATGGCTAAGTCGGGATAATAGCAGACGTTAGAATTTGGCGAAAACGGCCGTTTTCGCCAAAATCTAACGTCTGCTATCATCCTGTGGGCTGCCTTGTAAATATCGCGATGTGCACATCGGCGATATTTACAACGTAGCCCTTCTGGGGTACGCCCAGTAACGCCCACTTTGCATCTCATTAGAGATGCAAAGCTGGGCGAAAAGAGAAAGGGCGAAAAGCATGGATTCACGCGTTAGCGTGTCCTTGCTAATAAGGCGTTAAAATTATCGCCGCTTTTCGTCCGAAAACGGACGCTAAAGCGGCGATAATTGTATCGCCTGCCCTTGTAGATATGCCCCTTAATTGTATAGCCAGGGCACTGATTTGCCAAGAACCTTTTTTTTAGGTTTTGAGTTTCAAAGGGCGTTTGTGCCGAGCAGCCAATGCTTACTCTTGTACAGAGATGTTAGGGTAAAAACTCAGATACAATTAATACGTGAGTGATATTGAATAATTGTATTTCCATTTAGTACATTTTCTTTACAACTGTAGCTCCATTCGAAGTAAGGGCTTTATAAAAAAGAGTAATAGCTTTTAGGTCTGGTTTGATAGTGCAGCTGTAACCAGACCTTATGCGGTCACCAGAAAAAGAGCTTTAAGAGGCATTTCTGAGAGAGGGGCTTGGAATTCTTTTTTGGATTGTGGGAAAGCTTACACTCAACACAGCAGGACAGAGTTGGTTATAGTAACACGTCACTGATCAAGGCTATAGGCCTGAATTGTTTATTATGAAAATTCACGACAAAGGAAGTAGACCTAACTTATTTAGAGTGAAAAGCACATGTTAAAGCCCATAGGCCTTAAAGGATTGATAGTTAGTACACTTTGTTAAAGCTTGTAGACAGGTATTTCGTTACGGGAAATCTCATAGATTACCATAGCAGTCAAGGGTTTTGGTGTTGGTTAACCCTTGCGACAAATGCTGCGGCTCCAAGATTTGCACTTCGATAGCACTTATTTATAGGCTTAGGAGGATTTAAATAATGTCTTGCCAACTGCATTTTGTGTATATTGATCAATTTAAGACGGCGTGTCTGTGCTTGCCTTGCTGGATGGCGTTTGCAGAAAAAATCCTAAACAAACTAGGGGTATGGGAAATTCGTACAATTTGCTTTTGAGTAAATACGCAAAATTAGGTCAAAATTAAGCGCAATTACACAAAATGCATATCTGTCTTCCAGCACTCTATGTTACTGTGAAATGACGTGAGAGTGCATTTTGTACTATAAAGTAGTCCAAAACACAAAAGAAGCACAAATAGCCACTTGTGTTCTGTTGTTCAAAAGCATTTGCAGTATTTTTACTGTGAATGGCTGCTTGCTGTACATTTTTACAGAAAATGGTGTGTAATTACATGACATAGTTTAATTTCAATAATTTTGAGTACCAAGCATAACACGAAAATCCCAAAATTATGCTGCTGTAATTAAAATTTCGCCCAGGCCTAAAAAACTCTGCATGCTTAAACTTGTATAGAGGGTCTTTGGGTCATCCATCTTCTCTCTGTTCGAGTGTCAATCACATTCTGCTTCTCACCATGACAGCATACTGCATGGAGCAATGGGTTAGCTCTTTGCTATATTGTACTGGGAAATAACATAATTTTGCCTGATCATGTGTGCACATTCACCAGAAAATAAGTATGATTCACTGCCTGGGCTGGTAGCCAGCTATTTAGTTTTCCATTATTCCTTCTGTTAGAACTGGGGTTTAGGGTTGGCAGAGGTATGCACCCTGTCCAAGCAGGAACCCGCACTCTAGTCAGGGTAAGCTGGATAGACACACACTAAAAGATAACTTGTGCTTGCCTTCTAGTAGCTTGGCACAGAGCAGTCAGGTGTATCTAAAGAGGCAATGTGTGAAGTATTTGTGCAACACACACACAGTAACACAATGAATCCACAACAAAGATACTCCACTAAGGGTTAGAAAAATAGATTATATTTATTATTTTTGTATAGTAAAACAAAACCAAACAACAAAAATCCAATAAGTAGAACCGGAGTTATGAATTTTTAAAGATTAAATCAAAATGTAGTGATTAGAGTCATTTAGCGCTTGGGGGTTACTTAAGGTCGCGCTGGACCGCAGGAAATCCAATATTCAGGCTGACCGCGATGGAGGGCAGGCTGGCTACGGAACTCACGCAGGTCCCGCTGAAAAAGTATCTTGGATGTAGCAAGCGTTGACGTAGAAGACTCGATGAATCGGTTCCGATCCACTCAGGTGATGAAGGCTTCGTCAATTAACCCCTTTATGATGCACGCACAGAGGCATAGAGCTGTGTTGTCCGTCGTCATCGAGCCGCGAAGTACATAGAAGTGATGTCATGAATCTGCTCCTGTGTCGACATCGAAGGGCAATGCATTGGTTCCGATCGGAGCACAGTCGTCACTGCGTCGATTTTGATGTTCCTGGACAGCAGAAATCATCTTTCAAGGGTCCAGGACTGCATTGGCACCACTTATCAGGGAAGGGCTCACAGATGGCATAGTCCAGGTGATGTTGCAGAGTTGAAGGAAGTCTTCGAAGGCTCTGAGACTTCAGAACAGGGGGCGAGTCAGCAAGCCCTTGGAGTCACTCTGGGCTCAAGTGAGATGGGTCCAGTCCTTGTTCTCAGCAGGGCAAAGATAAGCAGACATCGGCGCAGCACAGCAAAGCAGAAAAGCAGTTCTTCCAAACTACCAAACTAACCATGGAAGTCATATCACCATCTTGATGTGATCTTCATAGCTAACGTTTCCCCGCCTGAAGCTCCTGGAGGCTAATTTGTATTAAACTCCAGCTGCAGCCCTTTGA
The DNA here is from genome assembly GCA_963921515.1 of Calotriton arnoldi. Lineage (NCBI taxonomy): Eukaryota > Metazoa > Chordata > Amphibia > Caudata > Salamandridae > Calotriton > Calotriton arnoldi. Next base: position 1,542,910 of record CAWUFW010003647.1, read on the forward strand.
TTGTGGTGTGAAAACTGCTCCCAGAGCAGAGTCAAATTCCTAGGTTTGGGGAGGTTTATTTAGTCCTCAAGTAGGATGGCCAGTTGGGATGGACCCAGTAACTTCATATACTTCAAAAAGGTCTCCTCTGTGGCAGGCAAATGTTAGCTGACATCTGGACAGCCCCCTCCTTTGATCCCCCAATCAGATAGGTACCATACCCAGTGGGAGGAGAGCTTACCCAGAACTCGTTGGAATGGCCACAGAGGAGGGAATGCTCATATCCCTGGACACAGTTATTGGCATGCACACAGGTTCTGCACAAGGGAAGAAGAGTTTCCGTCTTGGATATGGGGATTGTGGGGTAGTGTGGAATTGTTTGCTGTAGGGCAGACAGGAACTGCTGCAAATATGGCTAGGGTTACCCCCAGGAACGTTACCCCATTGGTTAGGGAGAGGCCAGGAGTCACCCACACCCACTAACTTGTGCCAGATATAAATGTGGCTCCCCCTGCCCCCTTTAAAACACTACTGGACCAGAGGAACATCGTAAGATGGCTGCACCTACTGTATGTGACCCAACAGGAGTCCCGAAGGACTGGACCTGCTCCCTCTTGTACCGAAGACCAAGACATTGACTCCAAGGTTGAGACGGCTGACCTCCTGTTCAAGCTACAGGGACACAACAAGCTAAAAGAAGCATTTTCACACCTGACCAATTCCAACTTGACCTGCCCTGGACCCTGCTTGTTGGCTCTGCTGGACAGAGTCCTGACCCCAAAGTGCTGTTCCTAAGGTCCTGGAACCCTTGGCTGAACTTCTCTTACTTCCCCTGAAAACCTGGGACTTAGAAACTTTTTCAACATCTAGACCTCTGGGGGACTGGGATAATCTGCCATGCCAATTCCCCCAAGGTGCATTGCAGCTGGGCTGAAAAATCAAGTTTCTCCCACTCGGAGCTTCTCTACAGCAGAAAATTTGATTCGGTGGGAACATGCGGAGATGGTATCTGGCCTCGTGAAGCCCTTGCCAGATAGAGCCTGCAATCTTGTTCTGCCAGAGGATTCTGAGCTCCGAAAAAGAGACTCCGTGTAAATGTGGAAATTTAGACAGGGTGAAGGCACCAAAAGTATCCAGCCAGCAAGCTGAATTCCTTGGGTTGAAAATTTAAAAAACAAATGTTCAGAGCTTTTCCTGCCAAAACAGACAGCCATTGGATGTGGTCCCGGTAAAGCTATCTGGCCTCGTGGAGCCTTCTTCAGCTACAGCCTTTTATCTTGACATGCTGAACATTGTTAACTTCCATTTTAGAGACTAAGTCCCAAGGCAAAACCTCAGACAAAGGTTCATCCTGACAAGGGTTGTGATTATTACTTGAAGTGGGTAGTCACCCACCCCAACTAATAATCAATTTTCTTACAGAGGGTATATACTGTAGGGAAGGAATGGTTTGTTGGGAAATCCACCCAAAAAGACAGTTTTCCTTACCTGCTCTTGCGCTGTACCCTGATCCTCACAATCTCAAGTCCAACAATGCTGGTTTTTCTGAAGAGGAAATGGTGGCGTGTGCAAGTATGTTCTGCGTCTTGCTGAATGTTTCTTGAATTAGGCTGAACAGCAGCACCAGGACCTCAGGTTTAGGCACATCCAAGTTACAAGCGACAGATGCATTTAATGGTCTTAAACTTACAGAACATTTGTAATACTTGCAAAGAGTTGTGGCAGGTGATAGGCATGCCTGGAAGTTTACTTACCTGTCCTCACTTGTGCCTGGCTTTCATTCTCAGTTCCTGATTCTATCATGACTTATAAAGGACAGGGAGGAACAGAGTTCTGTCCATTGTCAATTACTTCCATCTGAACTGCTGTCAAAGATCCACTGAAAGTAAGAAGGTGAAATTATATTGTCTCGCAAGTAAAGTATGTTTCCAATATTTATGGCAGTTGGTGCCAGACCAACAGCCACGCTGGTCTGATGTGCACTTAAAAATTGTGAGGGAATCAACCATATTTAAGTGCCTGTCCCTTGTTGTACAGCCCAATCTGGTGTTAATCAGCGATGCCATTACAAACAGATTATTTTAGTAACAATAATGGTGGATAACTTCCCAGAACGCTTGCTAGTGCAAGTAATCACTCAACGTAGGCTTCATTCCAGTCAGAGACTGTTGCTGTTGCCCATCTCCTTGATTGGCCCAGGATTGTTATTATTTCAGGCAAGAGCAAATGGCCCTGCCATCAGCATCTGTCTTTAGTGATGTGCTGCTTCTTGCAGGCTAGTCTGACTTGCTCAAACTTGTTCGGGCTGGTAAGTTGAGTACAATGAGTACTGCTGTGCTTGAGTGAAATGTTTGTTGATCCAGATGCATAACAATCTGGCTGCAATAGTCTGTGTAGGGTTGGATGAGAAGAAGCTATGCAGGTGCATACAAGAGGAGGCACCCAAATCGGTGATGCGGCGAGCGCAAGGTAAGTGGTTTCATTTATTTTACATTCCCTATCCCGTCGTGTCACTTTCAACTCCCCGCCCCACCCCCCACGCTTACCTGCATGGCCCGCCACTGGAATTACTTTGTGTGTCATCATAGCGAGGCACCTGTCCGGAGACTCTGAATACAAGTCCACAGAGCAGGAAAACATATTGGGATAATCACAAATGGTGAACAAAGGAGCACAGCAGCACAGAGTTACCATGTCAAGGAATTTTGACACTATGTTGCCTTCTGTTCTGCCCCGTGGAGGAAGTGCTTAATTTCTTGCTGAAAGACGGGCCCTTTAAAAGAAAGGTTGTGATTTTGGTGTCTGAAGCGTCAGCCCTGGCAAGACAGATACAATGAGAAGAAGGTTCCCCCGAGAAGATAAGTGCTATCTGCGTACTTACACTGCAGGTGTTCTACAGGCAGGATATGTGCTAGGCAGACCTGCATTTCTCAGTACATCAAGATGCTCTCTACAGATACTGGCATGAGAAATGTTGAACATGCCACAGCCTTCATCTCTTGGCATCACTTTCTCTCTGTTCATATATATTTCGAGTCACTAGTATCAAAGCTCAATATGTTTTATATTCTCAAATCTTCTGAATAATCCAATAAAATATATTTGCTTGAGGCCCATGTAGCCGTAGTAATTTTTAGCCTTCTGTGTTGATGAGACTAACACAATCTTTATCGGATTTGATTAAAAAACTCCTAATAATGAATTTATCCCAGCAATGGAGACTAACATGCAGATTTTGATGCTCAACACATCAAAATATGCATGTTCTTGGAATTATCAGGTATTTTTCCCCTGATGAATTTCAAAAGAAATGACCTGCCCAAATTTATTGGGGGAAAAGTATGGGAGTGCGGTGTTAGCCGCCAAATACTAATTGCAAGTGAGGTAGCAGAAGTTACAGCATATATTGCAATTAACCAGGCCACTCGTAATGGAGACCTTAGGTCTGTGCCCTCAAAACCAGGATAAAAAAAACACACCACCAGTTGTTTTTAGTTTATTTTTGAATGATAAGGTGGACCACTTAATGAAGGCCCATCTCGACGTCCCAAAAATCGCCTGTAATAAGGTCCCAATCCTCCTGTTTTCAGATGATGCTGTTCTCTTAGCCAGAAGTGAAAATACCATGCATAGACTGCTGGAGAAATTTGTAAGTTGCTGTGATAAAACGAACTTAATCACAGCAACGGCTCCTCCGCTATGGCAGAGGAGCTTCACTCCACCTGCCAGCAGCCGAAAAAATGAAAAATAAAACGATAATAAACCATTGATTATTATCGTTTTATTTTTGTCTCGGAGCCGAGGCTTGGGGGCGGGGCCAGGGTGATGACAGGCTGGAGGGGGAGTGTTGGGCACTGCTATTCAGTGAGCATGACGGTCTGGCCGGCAGTCTCAGGCTGGCCAAACTGTCATGCGCACTGAAGCTCTCTCCAAGCCCAGCTGCATTGCTGGGTTGGAGAGAGCAGGCACAGGCTCCCAGTCTACCTGGGAGCACTTTCAGCAGCATGAAAGCAGCGTCAGGATTGGCCGTAGTGCACTCTGGGAGCCTGTGCCTGAAGAAGAGAGGGGCATGATGCGGCGAGCAGGTAAATGTCTTTTTATTTTTTTTATTTGTCTCCCCATTCCCCACCTCTCCTCATTCCCAACCTTCCCCCTGTTCCCCACCTACCCGTCACTCTGTCAACACGCCAGCAGCTGCTGCTTAATCATAAATAGTAGTAAAAGTCAGTCGATGCTATTGAAACCATTCCCTACTTTTTTACAGCTTTATTTACGTTTTTAACATACAAAAACTTGACATCACAATTTGAATGAGCAGCAAGTGGGGGAGGACAACTTCTTAATGTCCTTGCTAAAGTTGGGACCAGGTACTCCGTTACTAGATCTCTATTTGGGGCTATGAATCACCACTATTTCTGATCTGGCTGCATTCAGACCGGTGTTGTACAGAATGTGGCTACCTAGGAACCCACATGCAGCGATATAATTAAAATCAGTGGCTAACTATGGAGGTTTGGGTTGAAGTATCAGGTTGGCACATATTAAGAAATTTATAACGGCTTTGCAGCTAGGGAAATGGATCCCAGAATATTTGGTGCAGATACCACAGAAATTATTATGCAAAGATATTGATGTCTCAAGCTAGAGGAAAAAAATTCTAGTAGGAGAGCAGGTAGCCTACTGCCAGACTATTCTACATATAAGGTTGAAATGGGATTCAATCACTTTTAGGATCCAATTTATCCTGAAAAGAAATGCACCTTACACATCAAGTTTAGAACTAGGACCCTCTGAACCAGGGTATAACTAGTAAGATGTGGAAGGCTCCAAGAAAGAAGAAAATACTGTGATTGCACCACTGGTCAGAAAGAGATAATGAGGCACCTTCTGCTATTTTGCACAAAGACTGATAAAGCTTGCCAACGAAGGTTACTTCTCTTGGCTAAGTCTGCGGATGATCTATCACTCAGTCATAGGACAGATGATCAAATAGTCTTTTTCTCTATAGCCGCTTATATTTGGACAGTGTGGCCACTTATTAAGCATTGGAATGGATTCTAGATTAGATCAAATGAATTGCATGTTTTAACTACATAATTAAGTTCTATTGATGTAAAATAATTATGCTATGCACTTGATGATATTTAATAATTACATGTTATATCGTAAGGCTATTGCTGATGACAATTAATAAATAAGAAAAGAAAAAAGAAAAGGCGCACCAGTTATTAGGTCGAGCCTAGCGGCAGCGTGCATGCACTGCTCGCTCTGCTAGACTGCTGTAGTAGAGTATGGGAGAGAAGCCAGCGCCCACTCTCCGCCCATATTTTTCATTGGCTTGTGTTAGGTTTCAAATGTCCATCCCTGTAATGCACTCATTTCACGTTATATTAGGTTAGCAATGTGTGGCTAAATAGATGTCATTTGTATTCACGTTATGTAACCGACGGAGTTATCCCTGTAATGCGCAGGCTTCAGTTAGCGAGTGTGACTCCATTTTGCATTTCGTAATCCTTATTAGGCTGCTTAGACTGTGCCTGAGTTAGGCCTCATGACTCATACTGCTTGCCTCAGCAGAACACTGTATTTCGTTATTATTTTTTCTTTCTGTTCAAGGCTGTTTCTCGACTTACTAATGAATAGGCCGTTCTGCCCTCGCATACTTATCCGAATGTGTAGTTTCCGCTCCCACGTTAGGAGATGCTGAGACCCAGCACTGTGGCCTTGGATTCCTGATAAAATGTACCCATCTGGCAGGTGTTAGCTCATCCTACTGTGCCTCTTTGTTCATGATCGGCCCAGGCCAGTAGTTTTCCATTGTGGGCGTGGTTGGGGGCTTCTCGAGAGGAATGATTACTCAGTGTGGGCTGTTGGTTGTTACTCAATGTCGGCAGACATCTTAGGGTGCAGGTCATGATGGACTCCTCTGCAGAGCATTACTAATAAATGTAAGTTTGTATTCTCTACTGTCCGACCGACTCTTCATTCTTGGGAAGGCATAGCAGGTGGTTGTAAGAAAACCCGAGTGGCCCTAGAGGGCCACTTCCTTCACTTGTATCATTGTCTTACGTAAATGCTGCCTTCGGATTAGTTAATAGGCTTCTTAGTCCCTCCTTAGTACGGCCTTGTCTTCATTTGTAACCTCCCATGGCTACTGGCCCCTTTACTTCGGTTGTTACACGGGACCTGTTATTTAGTCTGTAAGCACTATTTACTTTATTGAGTTTCTCTTACTGCAGGCCGGATATGCGCTGCTTCAGCTGAAACCGCTTGTGTTTTTTTAATCAGCACGGCCGCCCCTGTAACACAGCGCCTGCTTTCAATCACTTTAACCCTGCATTATCTCGTGTCTGTTTCAACCCCCCTCCCCAAGGAATATGGATTTAGAAATGATTAGCGAATTAAGTCATGTGAATACCAGGTAGCACAAAATCGTGTGCTAATGGGCTGAAGTTGACAACAGCACATCTGTGTTACATGTCATCTGTACTAAAGCCACCTGACGGGTTGTTTTCAAAAGCCTGTTTTATTAACAACATCACCAATACCACCACCACCAATTACACCAACACCACCAATACCACCACCACCAATACCATCACCACCACCACCAATACCACCACCTTCGCCACCACCACCACCAATACCCCCACCACCAATACCATTACCACCAATACCACCACCACCAATACCACCACCACCAACACCACCACCACCACCACCAATACCACCACCACCAATACCACCACATCCAATACCACCACTAATACCACCAACACTACCACCACCAATACCACCACCAATACCACTACTACCACCAATACTACCAGTACCACCACCACCACCAATACCACCACCAATACCACCACCACTACCACCACCACTACCACCAATACCAACACCACCAATACCAACACCACCAATACCACCACCAATACCACCACCACCACCAATACCAATACCACCACCAATACCACCACCTTCGCCACCACCACCACCAATACCCCCACCACCAATACCCCCAACACCACCACCACCAATACCACCACCACCAATACCACCCCCACCAACACTACCACCACCAACACCACCACCACCACCACCACCACCACCAATACCACCACATCCAATACCACCACTAATACCACCACCAATACCACTACCACCACCAATACTACCAGTACCACCACCACCACCACCACCAATACCACCACCAATACCACCACCAATACCACCACCACGACCAATACCAATACCACCACCACCAATACACCACCACCAATACCACCACCAGTACCACCACCATCAATACCATCACCAGTACCACCACCATCAATACCACCACCACCAATACCACCACCACCAATACCACCACCACCAATCCAATACCACCACCAATAAAAATACCACCGCCAATACCACCACCACCACCACTACCACCACCACCAATACCAATACCACCACTAATACCACCACCAGTACCACCACCATCAATACCACCACCAATACCATCACCAATACCATCACCAATACCACCACCAATACCATCACCAATACCACCACCACCACCAATACCACAACCAATACCACCAATACCACCACGACCACCACCACCATCAATACCACCACCAATACCACTACCACCACCATCAATAGCACCACCAATTCCAATACCACCACCAATACCACCGCCAATACCACCACCCCTAATACCAATAATACCACCAATACCACCACCAATATCAATACCACCAATACTACCAGTACCACCACCAATACCACCACCAATACCAATACTACCACCACCACCAATACCAATACCCCCACCACCAATACCCCCACCACCAATACCCCCAATACCCCCACCACCAATACCACCAATACCATCACCAATACCACCACCACCAATACCACCACCAGTACCACCACCAATACCACCACCAATACTACCACCACCCCAATACCACCACCACAAATACCACCACCACCAATGCCACCACCAATACCACCACCACCACCCATACCACCACCACTAATGTCACCACCAATACCACCACCAATACAACCACCACCAGTACCACCACCAATACCACCACCACCAATACCACCACCACCAATACCCCCACCACCAATACTGCCACCACCACCAATACCGCCACCAATACCACCACCACCAATACCACCACCAATACCACTACCACCACCACCAATACCACCACCAATACCACCACCACCAATACTGCCACCACCACCAATACCGCCACCAATACCACAACCATCAATACCACCACCACCAATACCACTACCAATACCACCACGACCAATCCCACCACCATTACCAATACCACCACCATTACCAATACCACCACCAATACCACCACCACCAATACCACCACCACCAATATCGCCACCAATGCCACCACCACCACCGCCAATACCACCACCCCCACCAATGCTACCACCACCACCAATACCACCACCACCAATACCACCAATACCACCACCAATATCACCACCACCAATACCAATCCCACCACCAGTACCACCACCAATACCCTCACCACTGATACCCTCACCACCAATACCACCACCAATACCACCACCAATACCACCACCAATATCAATACCACCACCAATACCACCACCACCAATACAACCAGTACCACCACCAGTACCACCACCAATACCACCACCACCAATACAACCAGTACCACCACCAATACCACCACCAATACTAACACTACCACCACCACCAATACCGCCACCACCACCAATACCGCCACCAATACCACCACCACCAATACCACCACCACCAATACCACCACTAATACCCCCACTACCAATACCACCACCACGACCAATACCATCACCAATACTAGTACCACCAATACCAATACCACCACCACCAATACCACCACCACTAATACCAATACCACCACCATCAATGCCACCACCAATACCACTACCACCAATACCACCACCAGAACCACCAATACCACCACCAATACCACCACCACCACCACCAATACCACCACCACCAATACCACCACCACCACCACCACCAATACCAATACCACTACAAATACTCCCACCAATACCACCACCACCAATACCACCAATACCAACAATAGCACAACCACTCTCAATACCACCACCAGTACCACCACCAATACTACCACCACCACCAATACTACCACCACCACCAATACCACCACCAATACCACCACCACCACACCCCCACCACCAATACCACCACCAATACCACCTATACCCCCACCACCAATACCACCACCACCAATACCACCACCACCAATACCACCACCACCAATACACCACCAATACACCACCAATACCACCACCAATACCACCACCACCAATACAACCAATACCACCACCAATACCACCACCAATACTAACACTACCACCACCACCAATACCGCCACCAATACCGCCACCACCACCAATACCGCCACCAATACCACCACCACCAATACCACCACCACCAATACCACCACTAATACCCCCACTACCAATACCACCACCACGACCAATACCACCACCAATACTAGTACCACCAATACCACCACCACCACCACCAATACCACCACCATCAATACCACCACCACCACCAATACCACTACCACCAATACCACCACCAAAACCACCAATACCACTACCAATACCACCGCCACCAATACTCCCACCAATACCACCACCAATACCACCAATACCACAACCACTATCAATACCACCACCAGTACCACCACCAATACTACCACCACCACCAATACTACCACCACCACCAATACCACCACCACCACACCCCCACCACCAATACCACCACCAATACCACCACCACCTATACCAGTACCACTACCACCACCTATACTACCACCACCACCAATACCACCACCAATACCACCACCACCACCACCAATACCATATCACATACCATACCACCACCACCACCACCAATTCTCTTCTCAAACTAAGAGGAACAACCCCCGCTCTATGCCATTCCTCTTGGAATCTAGCAGACCTACACACCTCATGCTTACACTGTGGTTTTCAGCTCCATTCTGCCCCATTAATCAAAAAAACCCAGCAAAACATGTACCTCTTGAATTGTAGGTCACTCCCTAAACATTCCACGGAAATCTCCATGCTTTTAGAAGAGCTTAACCCAGATTTCATATTCCTGACAGAGACCTGGCTCAATACAAAGTCAGAACCCGATCTTATCCAGCCCCTTTCCCAAGGGTATCAAATACTACGTGAAGACCGCAAAGTGGGGAAAGGAGGTGGCCTAGCAGTCATCTACAAAGATTGTTATAAGTACCGCAGTTCTCCCATTTTGATACCAGACTGCGAAAGTCTTTCCTTCGCTATAGACTTCTCCCCCACCAGCACCTTTTCTGGGATACTTTTATATCGCCCACCCGGAACTTTGGGACAATTTCACAGTATCCTTCCCCCCATTATAGCCAATCTAGCATGCAGTCCATCCAATTTTACATTACTAGGGAATTTTAACATCCATTTTGATAACACCTCTGACCATACCGCCCTAGAAATGACTACAAGTCTTTCCGCACTACAATTGAAACAACTAGTGCTTAAGCGCACCCATTTCAAAGGTCACCTACTTGACCCTGTTTTTAGCAACTGCACAGATCTTGTAGTGGGAACTCCTTCCCCCCCTTCCGTGGACGGACCACTTCCTGATCTCCCTCTCTTGGGTCATTCCAGACCCCCACCTTCCTTCCAATATAGTTACACGTAGGGAACGAAACTGGTCAAAACTTTCTCTAGAGGACTGGCTGGCAGCTCTTGAAACTTCCAGACCACCCAACAACCCTGACCCTACTTTTGCTAATGAGGACTACAATAGATGGATTTCTAATTCGTTAGACTCCGTACTCCCCATGAAATGCACTACACCTAAGCGCAGTACAAAGACTGCCCCCTGGTATTCCTCAGGATTACGGGAAAGGAAACGTCAATGTAAAAAATTAGAAAGGAAATGGCGACTGGATTATTCCCCTTCCAGTAAAACTGTTTATAGAGAAGCAATAAAGACCTACAAAAATGAAATTAAAACCGCACAATCGACCTTTTTGAAGAAAAAAATTAATGCAGCTGCTTCTAGGCCTAAAGAAATATATCGCATTGCGAGAACCCTCCTTAAGCTTCCAGAAAAACCCCAAATTCCATCAATGCGCAAACCCACTGCAATAACCTGGCAGAGTTCTTTTTCCAAAAAATACAAACCATTTACACCTTCTTTTCCTCCACTCAGACAGACCTTCCGCTCACCAAATCATTTGAATCAGGGACCGAGCTCCTGGTAACACTCGAATCTCTCCCCCCACTTAATCCCACCATGCTAGAATCCATTATGCATCAGGTGAAATCCGGCTCCCCCAATGACCCGGCACCACCGCGCACCCTGCTGTCAGCCACTGTTAACGTCCTTCCCACCATACTTGACTTGCTTAATGCCTCCCTGTCCGCAGGCACTGTCCCGCTTCCTTGGAAGCGGGCCATGGTTAAAGCCCTCCTTAAAAAACCCAACCTAGACCAAGATAACCCTAGTAACTTTTGACCGATCTCCCTGTTGCCCTGGTTGAGCAAGATTTTGGAGAAACATGCCAACATAGTGTTGGCGGAGTTCCTCGAGATCAACCACCTGCTCGACCTCTCCCAGACGGGATTCCGTCCCATGCATGGGACCGAAACCGCTCTGGTTGCAGTGACGGAGGAGGCCAGGAAGATTGTGGATCAGGGAGGATCTGCAGCAATCATCCTCCTTGACCTAAGTGCCGCCTTCGACACTGTAAGCCACAACATCTTATTACATCAACTCACCAGTTTAGGAGTCTCAGGAAAAGCAATAGCTTGGTTTGCATCCTTTCTTTCAGACCGCTCCTTTCAGGTTTTTGAGGGTGATATCACCTCCCCCAGCAAGCCTCTTGGCTGCGGTGTGCCACAGGGCTCTTCGTTGAGCCCTACGCTATTTAATATTTACATGAGCCCACTAGCTGCGATAGTTCGTCCGTTCGGGATAAAAATCATTACTTATGCCGACGACACCCAGCTAGTGGTGGCTCTCAATCAGCCACACACCGCGCATAATAGCCTGAGGGACTGCCTAGAAGAAGTGACCAAATGGATGACATCGTCATGTCTCAAATTGAACGGAGACAAAACCGAGTTGATGCTCCTAGGCAACACCCCCTCGCTTACGATCAACGCATTGTGGCCCACCTGCCTTGGCCCTGCTCCCATGCCAAAGGACACAATTAAGAGCCTGGGCATCTGGTTGGATAAGTCCCTTAATTTCAATTGTCAAGCAGCCAAACTATCAGCCACTTGCTTTGGTCTACTTAGGCTTCTGCGGAAGATTCTCCCCTTACTGCCTCTCCAAGCAAGACAGATCATGGTCCAGGGTCTCATTCTGTCTCGTCTGGATTTTGGGAACGCTCTCTACTTAGGGGCCCCCCAAACCACCCTGCGCAAGCTCCAGATTATACAGAACTGCGCTGCCCGAACATTGCTTCAGATCCCTCGTCGACTTCCAGTCAAACCCGGACTAAAGAGCCTTCACTGGCTCCCAGTCAGGGAAAGAATCGAATTTAAGACCCTGTGCATTGCCCACCGAGCCTTCTGGAAAACAGGTGCTGTTATCAATCACTCACTGATCACCCCCTACCACCCGAACAGACAGCTCAGATCAGCATCCTCTTTCCTCACGACAGTACCCAGGATCAAGAGAGCCAGATGTGGGGGCCGGTCGTTCTCCTACAACTCAGCCAAACTTTGGAACTCCCTTCCCTTTCATCTGCGCTCAGAGCCCAACTTACTATTGTTCCGTAAACACTTAAAAACCCTGCTTTTTAATAAATCTGAATAATCTTCAATTGTTTCTTCTGTATGCGTTGTCCGTAGCGCTAGGACGCCTGAGGGTAGCTCTCGCGCTTAATAAATGGTCATTTCATTTCATTTCAATACCACTACCTCTGTGTCTCTCGCTCACTAGTAATAGCAGGGGCACTGTACGAGGCCGGAGCTGCAGCCAAGACCATCCCTCCCTCTCTCCATGCATGCCATAAAGCAGCACAGCCCGCCCTGCACCAGGAGGTGAAGCCAGGGCCCTACTACAACTGGAGTGTTTTTTATTAGGCCAAAGATAGCAATGACATTACGCAATGCCATACTGCACACTCAAATCACAGAGAGGGAAGGAAATAAACCCCCCCCCCCCCCTGTGAGTGCACATGAAATATAGCTTCAGTCATCACCATCAAGCTTTATTGATATAAATTATACTTTCAATTGATAAAATTACACGCTCCGATTTTCTTTTGCACAGGATTGAATACTTTGTTACTTCTTTGTTCTTAATCATATCTATCTTTTTTTATTTTTGCAAAACTAACACAAAAACATCCCCACTTCTCTTACCCCCACTACAGCTCCTACAATGTTACGCATTACATCCCACGAATTATATGCATCCACTTCGTATCTCATAGTTCCTCAAGGATCCATTTTATATGCGTGGTTGCTTATCATCATATGAGAGGTTTGCTGTATCAATAAATGTGTCCATTTTTTTAATATGTTATTTTATTATTTTTGTCACATCGTTAGTTTAGGATGCTCTCTATTTAACCTTTGTTTATTTTGCTTGTACTACTGAATTATCGGACAGGTTTTCTTTACAGGGAGTGTATGCCATTTTACATTGAATCTGCATTATATAAAAACATGAGAATAAAATAGATAATAAATGAGGTATATCAAGAGAGCTGAGGCTGAGGTAGAATCTTTTAACATGTTCTGATTATGCTTGCCGTAAGGGACCCATAAATGGATAGAAGATTTTAGCTCACCCTGTAAAACGACCAAATACCTCATTAAAAAAATTTGCTCTCACTCTCAGATATAAAGGTTTGCAAAAATGCTCTACTGCCCAAGCGCGGCGTCATATCACTTGGATCTAGAACAAAAGTTATATCAGGCCTACAAGGGCTCTCCTAGAATTTAAGATCTATACTGTGCCAAAACAGGACTGTTCCATGTCATTGGTTTGAAAAGATCATTTTCACACAATCATTGTGATGGCTCATTGCTCCTTTGCCTAACTTAAGTAATCCAATAAATGTAGCCTTAACATACCCTATGTTTTATCTTTCTCTAAACCTTAAGGAATCAAAAGGTTCAAATATGGGTAGAGTAGACTTTATTTCTTAAACAACAGAGAGCGGTAGTAGTGGTAAATGAATCGCCACTCCTATTGAGACACAGTCTTAGTGGGTTAGTAGATATCATCCAAGAGTAGGGTCAATGGTGCTATTCCTAGATATCTGCACACCCCACTACCAAAAGTGTTTATAGGCAGTGGATCCAAGGCCCCTGCACATACAATGCACACAAAGAGATATCACAGCAATCAGTAAATGGTCAAATCAACAGTCTAATATGTAAAGTCCAAAGTGTAGTTTGCTAGTCCAATAAGTAAGAAATCAAATATATTGAATCCAAGTATCTTTATTATGTGCAAGTTGAAATCTTCAACAACATAGGGTAAGTGACTTCACGAAGCACAGCCAACACGTTTTTATCACACAAGTGACTTCTTCAAGGCTCTTTCTAAAGTGAATATCACGTAATTGGTCGGTGGAAAACAGGTTAGCTGGTTTTGAACTCCCAATAAGAATCCAATAGAAGAGAAGTTTCTGTCATAAAGTTAACCGGTCAGTGGCAATTAATGAGTCGGTGTGCCAGGATCCCCGAAATTCAACAATCCAACATTTTGCCAGTGCTAAGTAACTGTGGTCAAGAGATTATCTGACCATACTTAGCATTTAGTGAGTTCTGTGATATCTCTTTGTGGACGTTATTTCTTGATTGGTAGGCATGCAAATTTCACTGACCACAGAATTCTTTATTTGGCAAGACATTTGGAAAGTTTGACAATTTTCATTCAATCTCCCTCACACACTAAAATGTTAACTGAATATGGTGACAAATAAATTCATTCTCTGACTACAGACATGCTTCCCAGTCAAAGGTTCTCCCAGGGGGGCTGGCCGCTCCCATTTACAGCCTCCCGGTCATTCACACCATAACAAGGTTGGTGAGTTTTGACAAAGGAGTGAAGTATTGAAGGTTTAGGGAGGAGTGCATACAGTTACAGGCTGAATCAATATAGGAGGTGGTGGGCTAACCTTGCTTAAAAGTTGGGTAAAACCACTGCTTTCACACAGCAACGCACATGTGACATGCCGTATAGGAGTTCAACAGTGCATGTTGACTCACTGACACGCCCCCTAGTGCTTTGTACTTTTCAAGGAAATACTATGGGGTCGATTCCGATTCGGGCCGGAAAAAGCACCGACCGACTCGGAGCCGGAATTTATTCCGACCGACACGTACCTGTGGCGCCCGACACGCCAAGTACGATGCAAAGCGTGCAAAATCCGACCGACACGTACCGAACCCAAGCCGAACGACCGAGCTGCACGGAAAACAGCAATCCGGCCGGAAAAACACGCGAATCGAACCGACCGACACGCACCCGGAACAAATCCGACCGAAACGTACGCGCGAACTCCAAACCGCAAAGTACGATGCAAGGCGCGAAAACCACGACCGAGTCGGACGGAGGACAAGCCGTACGACCGACACGCATACAAAACCGAGCCGAAGTAACACAAAACACCGCGACCGACGCGTACGCAGCATAGAAAACTGCACAAACACAGCGTGAACGAAACGGAGAACACCGTACGAGACAAATGCAGGGTCCGACTCGGTCACAAGAACGTTTCCAACATGCACAGACAGTACAAAGGAAAATTAACACAAAAAAAGGCCAAACAAGCAATTACAAAGCCAATAAATACTGGGGGGGTGGGGACAGAGAACAAAGACACACCCACAACTCCACCCATATAAAGGACACAAATCCCAACCATGATCCTTTGCAAATGCCATTCAACTGCCAGCACCCAACAGACAGCAACCACACACCCACAGCTCATCCCTCACACAAGCCACACACCATCAGCACACCAACAAATACCTACCTCACATACACCCAGCAAAACACACACTCACACACCCTCACCTGCACACCAACACACACACACATCACTCACCATCACCACCCATCACCATGCCCCCCAAGAAGAATCACAAGTTCCTAGATTGTGAATTGGAAGTCCTGGTAGACGAGATCCTCAGGGTAGAGCCACAGCTGTTTGGCACACTGGTCCAACAGACCCCCATCTCCCAGAAAACCAAGATGTGGGAGAGGATCATCAACAGGGTGAACACACAATCACCATGTCTGCGCACAAAGACCGACATCCAGAACAGGTGGTATGACGTGCGCAGGAGGGTCCGGGACCTGCTCAAGAAAGACTACCTCCTGAGCCAATACACCGGCAGTGGCCCTCCTGCCAAGCCAGTATACCTCAGTCCCTGGGAGGAGAAGGTGCGGGCCATCCTTCCGCCAGTGAGCGTATATGGACTAGAGAACATCCCAGAGCCTGGTGAGTACACAACAAATGTACACAATATTCTGCCACAATACACACACACATCACTGTCAAGGGGAGAGTCAAACCATGCACTCATAGCAATTACACAGCAACCAGAACAGAATCATCCCAAAATGTGTATGTCAGTCAGAGAAACACAACACATGCCATCTCAAAGTTACATTCAACCGTGCCATCACATGTACAAACACAACTACAACTACAGCTAGGCAGTGGCACAAATAGAACTAACAAACACATCCAGACATGTAGCCACCACAACAACACCAACACACAGTGAAGACCACTGAAAGGAAGGAATTCTGTGTATGCTGGCCAAGTCAGTGTAGCCAATAGCATCATGGGAGTCGTAGTCACACATATTGCCCCCCACAACTGTCCCATCAACACCACCATGAACCATGCGCACATCACAGGGAGTGGAGAAGGACTCCCAAGATGGCTGACACTGGCTACTGCTGTGGGGAGCACAAGGCCCTGCTGGCAACTGTGCACCAACAAACAGCAGGACACCACTGACTGACATCCTGAGAGACAACTTCCACTCCCTGCAATGGAAGCACGTTCCATGGTGGGATATCTGGCTGGCTGGGTGGGAAGGAGGACTCGCACCACTGACCATAGTCACAAGCACCTCCCCTCACACACACCCTCAACACATACTCCACATAACCCACCTGGGAGAATGCAATGCCACACATCCTAACTCAAGATCCCACAAAGAACCTCCACCCTGGGTTATGTCGTGTGAAGCACAGGGACACTCATGGGACTTTCAGCCAAACAACTGCCAGGACAACACTCCCAGCCATCCTGTCAGCACAGGCAGCCCACCCCACAGGGAAGCAGAGTCAAAGGAAGGAAGCATGGGCATGCTGGGAAGGGGGTGGAGGCAATAGCATGATGGGAGTCGTAGTCACAGCTCTACATCCCCCACCACATGGCCCAGCAAGCTCACACTCACGCATGCAGATCCCACAGAGAGTGGAAAGGCCCATCAAAGATGTCTGACACTGTTGCTGTGTCGTGGGGAGCACAAGGGCATGCTGGGAACTGCACACCAACCAACAGCAGGACACCACTGTCAGCCATCTTGCCATTGCTCTCACACCCACACACACTGAACTCCCCACAAAACCAAGTAAGTATGGGAATGCTGGGAAGTGGGGTGGAGGCAATAGCATGATGGGAGTGGTGGTCACAGATATTGGTCACCCCCACAACTGTCCCATCAACACCACCCTGAACCATGCGCACATCACAGGGAGTGGAAAACAACTGACAAGATGGCTGACACTGTGCACTGCTGTGGGGAGCACAAGGCCCTGCTGGCAACTGTGCAACAACCAACAGCAGGACACCACTGCCAGCCATCTTGCCATTGCTCTCACACTCACACACACTGAACTCCCCACAAAAGCAAGTAAGTATGGGAATGCTGGGAAGTGGGGTGGAGGCAATAGCATGATGGGAGTCACAGACATAGCTCACCCCCACAACTGTCCCATCAACACCACCCTGAACCATGCTCACATCACAGGGAGTGGAGAAGGACTCACAAGATGGCTGACACTGGCTACTGCTGTGGGGAGCACAAGGCCCTGCTGGCAACTGTGCACCAACAAACAGCAGGACACCACTGACTGACATCCTGAGAGACAACTTCCACTCCCTGCAATGCAAGCACGTTCCATGGTGGGATATCTGGCTGGCTGGGTGGGAAGGAGGACTTGCAGCACTGACCATAGTCACAAGCACCTCCCCTCACACCCCCCCCCCAACACAAACTCCACAGAACCCACCTGGTAGAATGCAATGCCTCCCATCCTAACTCAAGATCCCACAAAGAACCACCACCCTGGGTTATGTTGTGTGAAGCACAGGGACACTCTTGGGAGTTTTAGCCAAACAACTGCCAGGACAACACTCCCAGCCATCCTGTCAGCACAGCCAGCCCACCCCACAGGGAAGCAGAGTCAAAAGGAAGGAAGCATGGGCATGCTGGGAAGGGGGTGGAGGCAATAGCATGATGGGAGTGGTAGTCACAGATATTGCTCAGCCTCACAACTGGCCCATCAACACCACCCTGAACCATGCTCACATCACAGGGAGTGGATAAGGACACACAAGATGGTTGACACTGGCTACTGCTGTGGGGAGCACAAGGCCCTGCTGGCAACTGTGCACCAACAAACAGCAGGACACCACTGACTGACATCCTGAGAGACAACTTCCACTCCCTGCAATGCAAGCACAGTCCATGGTGGGATAACTGACTGGCTGGGTGGGAAGGAGGGCCGGCTGTCAACCAAATACAACCAATGCAGACCATGTTCACACCCCAACAAATACATAGAAATGCCCAAATAATGCAGGACAATGTGCCACACCAATATCAACCCCTGACTGTGACGACTTAGGACAATGCAATGTACAGGCCCGCACCCAGAGGCACAGTCACAACTGTCAGGTGTGTCAACCATTGATGCCTGCAGAAACATAACATACATTGTGTGTGTCTCCCAAAAACAGGTGATGATGGGGACACAGCAGCAGATGCTGAGGAGTCCCAGTCCCAGGCTCAAGAGGATGCGGAGCTCACTGGTGTCGTACAGCCTCTGCCCTCCTCGGACGAAGAAGACCAACCTGGCACATCCGGTGCAAGTCTACATGCAGCACCAGCAGGACCACCAGCTGCAGCACCAGCAGGACCACCAGCTGCACCCCCTGCACCCACCCCTCCAACGACTGTCACCACAAATACCATCCCTGCCGACATGGACAGAACAAGGAGCAACACCAGCACAGGGACCCTGGACCAACCTGGGGCCATGGACACCACCACCACCACCACCAACCCCAAGGTGGACCAGGGTCATCTGTGCGTGCCACTGCACGCACTGCACATGTCAGCAGGGGTGGTGGGAGGGGTGGGAGACAGAGGTCGCTGCTTGCAGAGGTTGCTGGTGTGCATGATGACCCACAACTGGTACGCATAGCTGATGCGTACCAGTCCAGGACCGGAGATCTCAGCCAGGTAGTGGGGCTCCTCAGAGACATGAAACAGCAGCAGGCTGCCCATCATGCCCGCTTGGACTCTCACATGTCCCACGTGGAGTCACACATGTCCCGCGTGGACTCACACATGTCCCGCGTGGAGTCCAAGTGGGATGCACTGCATGAGATGACGGCGGTGCACAGGGACATTTTACAATGCCTCCGCCAGATGAACAGCAACCAGTCCACACCTCCCTGTGTGCCAACAACATCTGGTGCTGAACAAACCAACTGCCACAGGGAGGGAGGATGACTCTGGCGGAGAGTCCCCTGCACCGCAGCAGCCTGTACTTGAGGGCCCCCCCCCAAAGAAGAGGGGTCGTCCGAGGAGGGGCAAGTGAGAGGCCGATGGCCAAGCGCAACTCCCAGGAAGCCTGAACCTGTTCTGGATGTTCACCTTTGTGCACAGACTGTTCACCCTGTTGACGGCAACACTACTCCCACACATTGCATGGGGAGTACAAGTTGGACCAATGTCTCAGACAACTGTGGCCCCGATACTGGGGATTTTGTCTACCAGGACTTTCAATTCACCTAGGAACTTCTGATTGCAAGATTTATGTACAGCACTACCCATCCTATGCACTATTCACACAAATGTATCACAATAAACACACTAATACACCATACTTGCCTCTGTTGTGATTCCAACGTGGGTGCTGTTATGGGGATGATGAACTGCAAAATTACACTGTGTATGCGAACTGCAACAGCAAGTACAACATAGGCATGTGAGTAAAGGCAACGTGACACATATGAGGGAGACACACCACCAGGGCTACACAACACATACACACCTAGGCCATCTGACTCATTGCCTACACTGATGTTGCCAGGGAAGACGGTGCAATGCACAGACACCACACCCATTCCCAGTTGTAGTCAAGTAGCCCACAGGTGCAGTAAGCAAATGGCAGTCAAATGTGTGACCACAGACAACGCACATCACAAAGTGAAGCACAGGTTTATTACACAGTTGCAACATGTCGTAACCACTACAGATGCAAGGTAATCCCACCTGGCAGCGGGCACACAGTCAACAACTGTAGACGGAAGGAAGTCCATGGGTGTGGCGCACATCACCTGTAGGGACACAACAGCTACCACCCTGGAAGTGCAATCACGTCGTCGGTGGACACAGTTGACCAAACGAATCTGAAAGTACCCTGTGAAGGACAGAAATGACACACAGTCAAAAGCAATGGAGAACAGGACAGAACAGCAAAACTCATGCACAATACATGTTACAAGATACCCACCCAGAACCAAGTTAGCATGTCAACACTGTTGGGGAGTACAGCCCACCTGTAAGCACACATCGCAACACACATCCAGTCAAGTAGCCCATGGACACACTCCAACAGCACCAGAGCACCACCTACACATATCATGCCAACTCACATCATTGACATGACACCTCAGGATACTCACATTCAGCTAAAGAAGTTGGTGATGAGCTGTGTGCGGACATCACCCTCATCATCATCATCATCATCACTGGCATCGTGGTCCAGGCCAGGATCCTCCACAGGTGGCGGATGTTGGTCATGTCATCCTGGATGAGAGGCAACTCCTTCTGCACTGCCAGGTTGTGGAGCATGCAGCAGACGATGATAATCTTGCACACTTTCGCAGGGGCATATGGGAGGGACCCTCCGGTCTTGTCCAGGCAGCGGAAGCGGCTCTTCAGGAGACCAAATGTCCGCTCAATCACTCTCCTGGTCCGACCATGTGCCTCATTGTAGCGCATCTGGGCTGGTGTCACAGGGTTCCTGAGGGGTGTCAGCAACCACGGCATGTTGGGGTATCCCGAGTCACCTACGGACAGACAAGTGCACATTAGCTGACTTGGAAAAGTGGGCGGAATACTACAGATCAGATCACACACAATGGCACAAAGTCAGTACACACCGACAAGCCAGGCACGCTGGTTCTGCATCTGTGCCATCATCCTGGGGATGCGACTACTCCTCATCACAAAGGCATCGTGTGCTGAACCAGGGAAACGGGCACACACGTGTGTGATGGTCATATCTGCAAGACACACCACCAGTGCATTGACCGAGTGGTAGTGCTTGCGGTTCCTGTAGGCCTGCTCCTGGGCCTGTGGTGGTACCAAAGCCACATGTGTCCCATCAATGGAGCCAATGACATGCGGCATCCTCCCCAGGGCATAGAAGTCACTCTTCACGTCAGTGAGTCGTCGCAGTCTAGGGAAATAGATGTACCGGTTCAGGAATAGCAACATTGCCGCCAAAACATCGCGGAGCACACGGCTCAACATGGTCTGTGACATCCCACCAGCAGTCGCCACAGTATGTTGGAAGGTACCGGTGGCAAAGAAGTGTAGGGCTGCCATCACCTTCACCTTGGGGGTCAGCGCTGTAGGATACGGCCGGCCAGGCTGCAAACATGGGGCCAACTGCACTGCCAAATCCTCAATCAGCTGCCTGGTGAAGCGGTACCGTCGGATGCTGTCCCGTTCCACCATCGTTGCCAGGTCTGGGAATGGTCGATGGACAGCAGGAGCCCTGCACTGCAGAGGAGAAGTAAGCAAGATTGTCAGTCAGCCCACATATGCGGCATTGAACACACTCATTATCCCAACATACATCATTATGAGGCACAACTACATGAAGTGTGCAGTTCCGTAAGGACATGTATGGTACATACATGGCCAACATCTGTCATCACGGTCCAACAAGTGGCATCAATAAGTCCCAGGTTGGCCCATTGGATATCATGAGGCCGTGTCACAGTTCCCATCTCCTGCTGCCGTGTCACAATCACCCCCCACAGTGACATGTGAGGACAGATGTGCCCCAGGCATCACAGCTCAACGACAGGTACATTCCCAGGGACCCTGTATTGCCACATGGACACTGGCATTACATGGAGTATCATGTATACACCACAGCAAAACAACTATGACCCCCACAGGTAGTGGTCCCACTTGCCACTGCAGGACAGACATGGACGTCTGTGACACACACACGCACAACATCAAAGTCCATGCACACACAACGTGGATGTGGAGACTGTCTCCCATTGTGCACATGAAATCAGAGACATTGTAAACACTACATGCACACAGACTGTGGAGGACCATCACTATTGTGCCACTGGGACACCCTGGCTCAAACATACTGTCCCACATGGGACTCACGGGGTATGTGACATGACATACACATACACCACTGTGAAATGTGACCATGGCACATGCACAGATATGAACAGTTGCACATCACAGTGGTCATGTACACGTAACACCCAGGATCCTGTCCCCATGAACACGTGCACAGCCTGGGGGTGGCTGCCCCCAGGTGACACCCACAGGACAACATGTACACCAACATACACACAATAGGAAATGCAGCCTTACATGCCTTATCATACAGTTTGGACAGGCTGTCGTGTTGTAGGTGTGCCCCTCACTCCCTGGGAGCTATCTGTGGCTGGCATATGTCCATCTGAGACAGGCATGGTGACATATGCCAGTCACTTGTACAGGGATGCGTTGTACCGCAATGGACCGATCGGTGCCCCCGGCCGGGCCATTGCATTCAATCTATGCGGGTACGCGTTGTACCCCTGTACGCGTTGATCAGCAATGGACCGATCGGTGCCCCCGGCCGGCCCATTGCATTCAATGTGTGCGGGTACGCGTTGTACCCCTGTACGCGTTGATCAGCAATGGACCGATCGGTGCCCCGGCCGGCCCATTGCATTCAATGTGTGCGGGTACAGCGTTGTACCCCTGTACGCGTTGTACCGCAATGGACCGATCGGTGCCCCCGGCCGGCCCATTGCATTCAATGTGTGCGGGTACGCGTTGTACCCCTGTACGCGTTGATACCGCAATGGACCGATCGGTGCCCCGGCCGGCCCATTGCATTCAATGTGTGCGGGTACGCGTTGTACCCCTGTACGCGTTGATCAGCAATGGACCGATCGGTGCCCCGGCCGGCCCATTGCATTCAATGTGTGCGGGTACGCGTTGTACCCCTGTACGCGTTGATCAGCAATGGACCGATCGGTGCCCCGGCCGGCCCATTGCATTCAATGTGTGCGGGTACGCGTTGTACCCCTGTACGCGTTGTACCGCAATGGACCGATCGGTGCGCACCCATTGACAATGGCCTTGCCTGGCAACGGACGCGTTTTCGAAATTCGAACGAGTCGGTTGCTGGAAATTCAGTTGGTCACCCACAACAATGTTGCAAAATCATGTATGTCATGAAGTTGAAGATTTGAAGGATGCCGTGGGCGTGTATTGGTGCTGCTATTCCATGGATTGGCCAGATTCAGAAGATGCAAACGACTTGGACCTATCACTTTGGACACAAGGGACAGTATCTGCCTCTCCAGCACATATATATTGCTGGCTGTTCCCCTGAGAGCTCACTTGCCTGCACTACATGCTCCAGGACGACATCTGCCACTGCACTGCTGCTGTCTCTGCCCCTCTGGACCCTGCAATGGCACGTACTGTGGAGAGAGCCCCAGCCTTCAGCCTTGAGGAGAACCAGGCCCTGCTGGACAGCCTACTTCCACAGTACAGCAAGCTGTATGGGACACCAGGGGAGCAGGTGAGTGTTCTGTGCACTGCCTTTCTGAATGTGCATTTTGTCTGACTAGCAAGGCTGAAAGTCTGCACGCCACTGGCTAGCAGGCTCACTGAGTAGTTGTCACCCCCATAGTGTGTAGTGACATGCACTGGACAGGTATGGTGCAGTGACAGTGCATTTGAACAAGGTTTTACTTCCCATGCAATGATACCATGTAGTGACGTCTGGCAAACTGTCCATGGGCAGCGTTGCACTGCCTGTGTACATCATGTGCCCCTGTGAATGAGACATGTATATACAACTGTGTCATGCACGGATATGTTGCATGTGTAGTAATGGCCTTTTCACTTTGTCATCCTGACAGGTTAATGCCCATCGGAAGCAGGAGATCTGGAAGGACATCGTCCGGGCTGACCGGTCCGTGGGGGTCTACAAGCGCCGGATCCGCAACTGCCAGAAGAGGTGGCAGGACCTTCGGGGCTGGACCCGGAGGATTGCACGGGTCCAGCTGAAGCTGTCGCCTCCTCGCAGGAGGGACGGAACACGGACCCTGACCCCCACATGCTCCAGATCCTGGCGGTGGTGTTTCCAGACCTGGATGGGCAGCTGAAGGCCAGACAGCAGCAAGGAGGGGGTGAGTCAAAGACTGCACTGTGAACTCTGTATTACATGCTTTGTGCCCTCCTCTGGCCTGGTTCAACTGCCACAGTACAGCAGTCATGTTGTCCAGGAGCCATGTCCCTCTATTGTGCACTGCCCACTCCTCATCTGATACCCAGGTGTGGCCCTTACATTCAGGGAATTGTGTCACTTGGGACTGTGTCCTTGCAGTTTGCTTCACTAAAGGTAGGGGACCGCATCTGTTTCCCTAACTCTGTTGTGGGCATCATGGGTGGGTCCATTGTTCACACAACGCCTGTGTTCGGACATGTAATCTGCGTGTTGCTTTGATATGCGGTACACTTGCTGAGCTGAGCCACCACATGTGCCTGGGGTATGTGGCACACACCCATGCAGCGGGTGGGAACAATGTTTGGGCCCCAGGAGTATGCAGATTACGTGTGTCACACATACATAGCCAGCTATCCACTGTCCAGGGCTCATCCCTCATTCATGTGGGGCAGGACAGTCATGCCTACTCCAGGCCATGCAATGCACTCTGTACTCCCACTCCCGTGTATCAGCTGACACATTGTGCGCAGTGATTTGACCCCTCAGGTGTCTGCCTCTGTGTCAGTGTGCTGTGGATTTGTTGCCAGGACTGCTGGGGTGTTTCTTGGTAGGGGCTCAGCATGCCACTGGAGATGTGACCATAGGAGACGATACTTGTGTGTCACATAGGTGTTTGATCAGCTGCCCGTGCAGACTGGGGTATGCGAATGTGAAGTTCAGGCAGCTGTTCCCCATTCACAGCAGATTGTGAGGGGCTCAGGTTCAGAGGGTAGTGTCACAGGTCTCCCATATGTCCAATCGGTATGACCTGGACAGATGAGGGTTAAGATGATGTGTTGTGTGGGGGATGTACATGTGCACTTGTGCAGCTCCAGGACTTGCATTCCCCATGACCTACTATTGTGACACAGTGCAGAGTGTTGTTGTCTGGCTGCCAAGTCATACATCACTGAGACAGTGATGTATGACTTAGCAGTCATGCCTCCGCCATGGCATGTGTCTACTTATTGGTGATCCTGCAGGGGAGTGACATGTGCTACATGCACACCATTGTGGCGATGGCTATCAGGACATGGGTGCATCATGGTGTCTGTTGCTGGTATGCATCACATGCATATCCTATTTGACTCTGGGCGTCCCTTTCATCCGGAAACCTGTACTGACTCAGTGGCAAGAGTTGTGATGTGTGCATGTCCACATGCTACACCGTGTCCTCTGCACTGTCCAACTACTGTGTAGTTGGTGCATGTGTCCACACTGGGGTGTTGCTATCCAACAGACACCAGACAGATGGGTGCAAGGCCTTGTGGGATGTGAGTGCCATGGTTGGCATCAGACTGACAATTGGCTTCTCCTGTTCAGTTAGGGCACTTTTAGCAATGTACAACTAATGATGCCAGGGCTTGCTCTGTAATGTGCTGTGCTCACAGTGGTGTGTGCGTTTGGTGCAGGTGACTGATGTCTGTCTGTTTCCCCATTGTTTGCAGATACATCCACGGCCACGGAAGGGGACAGCTCCACGGACCAGGAGGAGCCGGAGAGCCAGACTGGGTCAGCAGCCGAGGAGTGGTCGGAGGGACCCAGTGGCACGGAGGGCGAGGGGAGCCACACCGAGGAGTCCTCAGCACCATCCACCTCAGCTGAGGACCAGAGCAACTCGGAGGATGACTCCCTTATGGAGGCGGGTGTCAGCAGCCACCACACCCCAGCTAGTGTTGCTGTCCCCGCCACCACCAGCACCACCACCGCCCTCCCATCGGCTCCCATTCCCCAGGTCCGTGGAGGCTCCCATGTTCGGGAGCGTGTCTCCTTTGGGCCAGGCACCGCACCCCCTGCCCCTGTGTCCCCTGCTGCCCTGAGTGAGGAGTCTGTGTACCTCCTTCGCCAGCTCCATGTAGGGCAGACAGCCATGCTGAGTGTCTTCCATGCGCACACCGCTCTGTTGACTCAGCTGGTGTCGTTCATGGAGGGCATCTCATCGGGCATGTCTGACCTACAGAGGGGCAATAGGTCCATGGACTCCTCCCTGATGGCAGCAGTGTCCCTCCTCAGACAGTCCCTCACCCCTCCTGCCTCTGCTCCATCCACACTCCCCAGCACCTTACCCGTCCCAAGCACACACAAACCGGCACAGGCACACACCAGCACACACACATCCAGCACACAGACACACACGCCACAAACAAAACGCACACGCACGCACAGTCAGGGGACTGAAACCAGACTCACAGGGGATGGGGCCCTGGAACACACACACGCATCCACGAGCACTGCGCAGTCCTCAGTTGCCTCTCCCTCCAAAACACCCTCCCTTGCCTCACCTGCAACCCCAAAGACCCAGCGGCTCTTCCTCAGTGACCTCGGCCTCTTCCCCTCCGATCCAGCTGATACAGCATTCAGGGGGAAGAGTAAGCCCACCCACACGGAGCAGAGTGCCCCTCGCCCCCAGACACCCTCCCCCAGGCGCAGACAGACTGAGGCCCCCACCCGCAAGTCCCCCGGAGTCGTAAGAGCAAGACCCCGCCGCCGCCCTGCAGCTCAGGCACCAGGTCTCCTTCCTCCATCCCTCAGGCCCCCACTCCACAGGTGCCCCCACCACACCCTGCCCCAGGTTCCCCCACCCACAGATATACCATCCCCAAGAGGATCCGGCCTTCTCCCCTGCCACTTGCTCTCCCGGCACCACACCCCCCGCTGCGCTTGTCTGTGCCACTGATGTGGTGAGGGTGTCCTCCCCCTCTGTCCAGCCCACCTTGCCTGTTCCCCATTCTCCTCCCCTGGTGGTAGGCACTGCAGTGGAGTCCACTACCACCCTGTCTGACTTGGGCACTGCAGTGGCGGACCTGTCCACTCCATCTGCAGGGTCCACTGCAGTCGTGCCGGCACCCACAACATCTGAGTCATGCCCCCCAGTTGTGCCGGCACACACCATGTCAGACACCTCCACTGCAGTTGTCAGTGGCTCTCCAGCACCCACCACCCCTTCCCTGCTTCCTCCTGGTGAGCCCTGATCCTGTCCCTGCGGTGCCTGGCCTGCCCCCCGGTTACCCCTCCTAGTGGATTGTCCCTGGTTTTGTGCAGGCATGCGTAGGGTGACATCTGCCACTGTCACCCAGTTTGGACTTTGACAATGGACTGGCCATTGGCCTTTGTGTTTTTTCTGGACTTTGTTTTCATTACACACATATGCTGAATAAAGCAACTTTCTGTTCTCTAGTGCTTATGCTTCTGATGTACATGTTGTTGATGATGCTAACCATGCCCTTGCTGCAGTGATGGTGATATTTGGTCTCATGATAATGAAGTGTTACTGTGCAGGAACCCATGTGGTCCAGGGGGAATGTGTCCTATCCTGTGATGTATCCATGTCATCCATAGCAGCATCTGAGGGTGTCATGTGTTCAGTATTTGGCAATGGGATTTCCTACTTAGATTAGCTATTTCACATCTGTGGCTTCCACCCCTGCACATCTGTTGTGCCTGCCATTGTTCAATTCGTCTACTTCCCTGACCGTGTGGCCATCTCCACTGGACATGCAGGTTTGGGCATCAATGGGGAAGGACTCATCTGTGTTGTCAGTGCAACATTGCTATACAAGTGTGTTGGATCTGTGCTGATGATTTCGTGGGCACTTCCATGACCAGGCTGATGTGACAGGAGCCTTCATTTGGTGCTAATTGTTGATTGTGTGACCAAGTGCTCAGCTGACATGATGGGGCCCTACTGAGGCAACATATGGCACAGCTTTCCTCACACAGGAGTGGAGTCCCCTCATGGCAGTGTGTACTCCTGTGACATTGCCTGCGCCCAAGGTGTGTGTTGTATGTGCATGTCTGTGTGTTCACTTCCGTTTAGCTGTGCATGCTGTGATCCCTAGTGTTGTACCTGTTTGTGATGCTTGCTGAGTTGACCTATGTTCCCCCAAAGTCTTCTCCCTGGGTTCTCTGTGATGTGGGTGCATGGCACATTACTGGTCATCAGGGTGTCACCCATAGGTGTGTTTGCTGTCAGGGCTGAGTTTGTGTGCAGACGCAGATGGGTTACAGTCAGGTTTCCCCTTGGCACTTGTTGTTTGCCCCTGTCATGTGATTTCCAGTTTGTGTTATCTTTCAGTGATTGTGACACGTTGTGTGTGTGACTGCTGGCACTCCTCAGGGTCCGGGCTGCAATATTGGTTGTTGTCTATTTGTGTTCTTTGTGGGTGACCTTGGCTTCTTCATTGGTGTGTGACTGTGGCTGGGATCCCATTGGTTGGTGTGGTATTGCTGTCATGTCCATGTACAGCGTAGTGTGCAGTGTGTCAGACATTCAGGAGTCTTGTTAAGTGGCCATGTGTGATGTGTTTCTGCACCTTGGTTCCCACCCACCACCCTGGAATAGTCATGGGTGCATGTGCAATGTCACCAGTGCATGTGTGCTTCACTGCTGCACATTGTTGGAGGTCGAGGGGTGTGGTGTTGAGTGTGTGCAGATGAGAGTTGTTGCCTGGCTAGGCCCCTGCCTCCATGTTGGCCTTGGCTTACTGGCCATGCTGATTGATTTGTGCTTGTGTAGGTGTGATGGTAGTTTGTTGCTCAGGACACATGACTGTGGTTCACAGTGTGAACGACATTTAGCTTTGTCATCACAGTGGGATTGTAATGCAGCCCAGGGTCACCACATTGTGGGGGCCCTGGGGGTAGTGCTGTGGTGTGTCTGTGTCTTGCTGTGTCAGTTGCTGTTCCTACGTGCCTGTGTGACATGTGTGATTTGTGCTCCCTCTCATCTGACAATGCCTGCTTGCCCACATTGGGGATTTGGATCCATGAGTTACCTTTGTGTGGCACTGTATGCACATCTGTATGATTGGTATTCAGGACTCCTCATGTGTTGTGTGGTTGCCTGGGGACACTGGCACCCCCCTCACCTGTTGTGTATGATGTGCAGTGTGGGTCTGCCTGTTTGTGTTTGTGCATCTGCACCACTGCATTGGCATATCTTGGGTGTGCCATTGGCTGTATGTAGTTTGGTGGGTTTCCCCTGCTGTCCCTGGGACTCCTAGGTCATCGGTCAGCACAATGATCATGGTTTGTGTGTCCCATTGCTGCCATGGTATGGTATCTGTTCACCTCACATCTACAGTCTCCACAGGGTATCTGCATTTGTGTGCCCATTGGTGCAAATATGTGGGTCTGCATTCTGATGGTCACTTCTGTCATTGTGTCATTGATGAATGTTGACAGTGTCAGCCCCCATGGGTGTTGTTTGTCTGCACATGGCCATGGTATGTCTTATTTGCACTGCAGTATTTGGCTCCCCCAATTTATGTTGCAATGGGACACATGCACTACTTTGCCACTGATGTGTTTTTTGTTCTGTGACCAGGAATCATCCATGCAGTTTGGCAGTTGCAGCTCTTTCTTTGTCAACACTTACCTTTTGGTCACTGTGATGATGGGGGTTTGGACCCCATTGCCACAATGTTCAAAATGTGCTTCAGCTATGGACCCCACACTTACCTTTTGGTCACTGTGGTGATGGGGCGTTAGACCCCATTGCCACAATGTTCAAAATGTGCTTCGGCTATGGACCCCACACTTACATTTTGGTCACTGTGGTGATGGGGCGTTAGACCCCATTGCCACAATGTTCAATATGTGCTTCGGCTATGGACCCCACACTTACATTTTGGTCACTGTGGTGATGGGGCGTTAGACCCCATTGCCACAATGTTCAGAATGTGCTTCAGCTATGGACCCCACACTTACCTTTTGGTCACTGTGATGATGGGGGTTTGGACCCCATTGCCACAACGGTCATGGCCTGCTTGCATTGTGGGGGCCACACACATATATGTGTGGCACATGTGTTAGGGGGTCACATTGTATGTTCAAAGTCATGTTCAGTGTTGTAGGCATTTGACACAGTCTACACACGCTTGTCATGGTGTTGGGGGGTTGTCTTTTTCTTGCATTCCCTAGGTTGTGGTGTGCTGGTTGTGTCATGCATTGTCCATCCTATGAGTGGGGGTGGTAGTGGTGGTAGGCATCCAGCCCCCCCTGGCTAAGGGTGGTAGTAGTGGTAGGCATCCAGCCCCCCCTGGGTGAGGGTGGTAGTAGTGGTAGGCATCCAGCCCCCCTGGGTGAGGGTGGTAGTAGTGGTAGGCATCCAGCCCCCCTGGGTGAGGGTGGTAGTGGTGGTGGGCATCTGGCACCCCCTGGCTAAGGGTGGTAGTAGTGGTAGGCATCCAGCCCCCTGGGTAAGGGTGGTAGTAGTGGTAGGCATCCAGCCCCCATGGCTAAGGGTGGTAGTGGTGGTGGGCATCTGGCACCACCCTGGCTAAGGGTGGTAGTAGTGGTAGGCATCCAGCCCCCTGGGTGAGGGTGGTAGTAGTGGTAGGCATCCAGCCCCCCTGGGTAAGGGTGGTAGTAGTGGTAGGCATCTGGCACCCCCTGGCTAAGGGTGGTAGTAGTGGTAGGCATCCAGCCCCCTGGGTGAGGGTGGTAGTAGTGGTAGGCATCTGGCACCCCCTGGCTAAGGGTGGTAGTAGTGGTAGGCATCCAGCCCCCTGGGTGAGGGTGGTAGTAGTGGTAGGCATCCAGCCCCCTGGGTGAGGGTGGTAGTAGTGGTAGGCATCTGGCACCCCCTGGCTAAGGGTGGTAGTAGTGGTAGGCATCCAGCCCCCTGGGTAAGGGTGGTAGTAGTGGTAGGCATCCAGCCCCCATGGCTAAGGGTGGTAGTGGTGGTGGGCATCTGGCACCCCCTGGCTAAGGGTGGTAGTAGTGGTAGGCATCTGGCACCCCCTGGCTAAGGGTGGTAGTAGTGGTAGGCATCCAGCCCCCTGGGTGAGGGTGGTAGTAGTGGTAGGCATCCAGCCCCCCTGGGTGAGGGTGGTAGTAGTGGTAGGCATCTGGCACCCCCTGGCTAAGGGTGGTAGTAGTGGTAGGCATCCAGCCCCCCTGGGTAAGGGTGGTAGTAGTGGTAGGCATCCAGCCCCCATGGCTAAGGGTGGTAGTGGTGGTGGGCATCTGGCACCCCCCTGGCTAAGGGTGGTAGTAGTGGTAGGCATCCAGCCCCCCCTGGGTGAGGGTGGTAGTAGTGGTAGGCATCCAGCCCCCATGGCTAAGGGTGGTAGTGGTGGTGGGCATCTGGCACCCCCTGGGTGAGGGTGGTAGTAGTGGTAGGCATCCAGCACCCCCTGGGTGAGGGTGGTAGTAGTGGTAGGCATCCAGCCCCCCCTGGGTGAGGGTGGTAGTAGTGGTAGGCATCCGGCCCCCCCTGGGTAAGGGTGGTAGTAGTGGTAGGCATCTGGCACCCCCCTGGCTAAGGGTGGTAGTAGTGGTAGGCATCCAGCCCCCCTGGGTGAGGGTGGTAGTAGTGGTAGGCATCCAGCCCCCCTGGGTGAGGGTGGTAGTAGTGGTAGGCATCTGGCACCCCCCTGGCTAAGGG
Source organism: Calotriton arnoldi (assembly GCA_963921515.1). Classification (NCBI taxonomy): domain Eukaryota; kingdom Metazoa; phylum Chordata; class Amphibia; order Caudata; family Salamandridae; genus Calotriton; species Calotriton arnoldi. Next base: position 1,575,186 of record CAWUFW010003647.1, read on the forward strand.
TGGTAGTAGTGGTAGGCATCCAGCCCCCCCTGGGTAAGGGTGGTAGTAGTGGTAGGCATCCAGCCCCCATGGCTAAGGGTGGTAGTGGTGGTGGGCATCCAGCCCCCCCTGGGTGAGGGTGGTAGTAGTGGTAGGCATCCAGCCCCCCCTGGGTGAGGGTGGTAGTAGTGGTAGGCATCTGGCACCCCCCTGGCTAAGGGTGGTAGTAGTGGTAGGCATCCAGCCCCCCTGGGTAAGGGTGGTAGTAGTGGTAGGCATCCGGCCCCCCCTGGGTAGGGGTGGTGGTGCGCATTCAGGCCCCTGTGTGCATATGTGGCATTGGTGATGGGCATCCCGCCCCTATGGTGCTGCTGTTGCTGGTGTAAGTATATTCTGCATCCCTCTGTGTGTGTGTGATGTGTCTTGTACGTGTTGTATGTGTTTTGTGGTTGGTGTCTGACTTACCTTCTGCGCCGTACGCGTCCGTGCCTGTTCCGGTAGTAAATGTAGAATATTGGTATGATCGGGACGAAGGGATTCATGGTTGGTTCGTGTCGTTCGTCCTTCTCGTTGCTTCGCGTCGTCCTCGTCGCTTCGCGTCGTCCTCGTCGCTGGCGTGTTCGTCTCGTAGCCGTGGATTGTGCTGTGGTGCGAATCGGAGCTTATGTGCGCCTCTCCCGGATGCTTTGACGTGCCGTGCGTAGCGACGGGTTCGGCGCGTACGGGAAGCGCATCGTACTTGTTCGGCCGGACGGAGCTGCATTTTCCCTTCCGTGCGACTCGATTCTGCGTTTCCGGATTCGCCTCGGTCGGAGAACAGGACCTGGATTGGGTGAGTACGGCTCGGCCGGATTCTGTGCTGTTGTGCGCATCGTACTTACTCGTTCGGTGTGCTGTACGGATCGGTCGGGAAACAGGCATTCACATGGCTTTTTTCCCGACCGAATGGTATTGGGTGCGCCTCCGACCGAGATCGGAATCGGCCCCTATGTGTCATGTAAATAATTTGTGGTGTGGGCATGAATACCCACAGTAAAAAATTAAGATATTAGTGAATACAACTAATGTAATAATGGAAATGGTCAATTCAGACTAAAAATAATATTTTAACTTGTAACTTTAACAAACAGAAATTTTGGCTTCTAGACTTTAGCAGAGGAAGTAACCCTATTCCAATATCCTGCCATCTGTCACTTGAAAAGCAATTATAAGATGGTGGTGGAGGCAGGAATCATGCAGAAGTGAAGGCAGAGGTGGCCCGTGCAGGTAAGAGCAGTGGGGCCGGGTGGGGGGGTGGGGGGGGATTTCGACAGACGAGAGAAAATTACTTATTAATTTAATTTTTCCTCATGCTCGTATGTCGAATCGCCCCCCCCCCCCCAACCCGGCCCCACCGCTCTTATCGGCACGGGCCGCTGCTGAGTGAAGGTGACTAATAAAAACAGCTGCAGTGTCAGGGTGGGGTGACAGTATTGATTCAGACTTTTTTAGAGGGGAGGGAGGATGGTGGCAAGATTCTCTACTTTTCCCACTGGGTTACATCAGGCCCAGGCAGAAAACATGGCAACCGCTTGGCTTAGTTGTCATGATTAAGAGCACCGATGATCTCTCAAAATAATACATGAAACATATTTTTTCTGTATTTAAAGATAAATAATGTAATGGAAAGCAACGGTTTTCGATCTGTATTTATGTATATAAGTCTGCAAAATTTGAAACAGAGAAATATTTGTGTGTCACAAAGCAATTCAATTTTGGCTTTATAGTTTTTGGTCTCAACGTTAATTCAGTTGTCATGCTTATGAATTTATTTGGTAAAGCATAGTGATTGCTGTAAAATTAGTACAATACATGGGTGCCTGCAAATCCTGTATGAAAACCCACCTCTAATTTCTTTATTACAGGCAAATTATGACATCCTTAGTGGCCTGTGATAAAGAAATGACGTAACTGCTCAACTGTAATATCTTATTACTGTTGACTTGTGAGGTCCTAACGCCTGCTGCCAGAGCCAGCAGCTAAACGGAAAAGCAGGACACAGAAAAATTAAAGCTGCATTTCCTTCTTCTGTTCTCGTTTTCTAGATGAACAGTGATATGCGGAAAGGAGATGATTATTTTAGCACGCTTCAGGTAATGAAACAGAATCTCTCTGCATGTTTCTACTCTTTCTGAAATACATCATTTTTTTTAATCCTAGTTGGATTAACTGATTCTAATATCATTTTGCAACACATATCTAACTGGTTTTTGGTGTGTTTCGCTTTGCACTACAGATTCCACTTTTATTCTTCATATCTGAAAAGGGCATCTCTTTCATATGAAAATGAAGCACGCGAAAGATTTAAGTGTTTTGTAGGCTGTGACCAGGTATTATAAGGAATAAAGTTCCTGCGTACATACATTATAAGGATATTGGAAGTCACCTCGGAGTTCCATAACCTTATAAAGGAGCTCAGCCTTATGGGTTGTTCCACTATATATCATATTGTTATTTACAGTTCCCATGACGAAGGACCCGTGTGGTCCGAAATGCATTGGGTTACAATAAACTGCTTTTGATGAATCTTGCCTTTGTACGTGTTTTGTGGAGAGAGGTTCGGATGGCCCACCAGAACATGAGAAACTTGGGAAATTCGCAGTTCCTTGCATGAGGATATGTTCGCTTTAAAAGAGAGTGAGAGGATGAAATAACGTGCAGAATGGATTAAAAAGGATGAAAAGATAATTCAGTATCAAGTGATAGATGGCTGTCGCCACTGAATTTGGGGCAATCAGTAGCCCCAATATGATGTTGTTCCACTATATAGTCACAGATCTCCTCAGTGACTTTCGCTATCCTGATAATGTACAGCAGGGGTACTTTATCCCATATATATTTATTAGTCACCACATATTCACAAAACCCCTTTCATTATATAAAACTTAAGTTTGGACAGTAATCAGAAAAAACAGCTCTCATTCTTGTCATATTTATAGCACAGCTTTCAATATATCTCTGAACACACCCACCTCTCAGCTCTAACATTGGTTGATTTTTCCAAGACTCTGGCATCATTTCCCTCTTGGTGCGGAAAACAAACTGGCTGTTAATAAACTTGCGAACGCTAGAAATGGTGAATGTTACTTCTGGATGGACGATGTCAAAGTACTGGTCCAGACGGATGCCCATGGTCTGGACGCCAGGAACAATCCTCTGGATGCTCACTCCGGCTTGCTTCACCCTGAGCTTCGAGAGAAAAGAGGAGAGGATGACATTGGCACTCTAGCAGTGATGAAGGCAACAGAAGCTATCACATATTTAATCCCTTCTGGGCAAAGAGTTTGGGACTGGGGGGTAGCAGATACATCATTTTGCAGTTATTTTATAGGAAAAAAAGAATTAATTTGCAATGTATATTTTTTTATACAACCAGATTATGAATTCGCCATGACCAGAAGCAGCCCAATATTTCAACGAGAAACAGAACGCTTTAGGGATTATATATTCTTTGGTTATAGTTAAGCAGTAGATATTAATTGTTTTAAGTGCTGTCAATAACAGTTGTTACTTAAGGTAATGATGCTTAGTTTGCTGACCTTGAGAGGATAGAAGACAGCCGCTATCAGGAGCGGGTGAGCGATTTAGTTGCCGGCATATAATGTGGCTAAAATAATGTTTCCAACTGTATCTCCTTAATCCCCATGGAATACAGAATAAGGATGCAGACTGAGTTTTTCTGGGTCAAATTACACATGAAGGGCCCGATTCACAGAACTAACTTAAGACAAAATCCTAAACTTACTACCATTTTGGTATTCACAGAAGGCACTTACTCATTTTGGTATTCACAGAAGGCACTTACTCATTTTGGTATTCACAGAAGGCACTTACTCCTTGATGAGTAAGTGCCTTCTGTGAATACCAAAATGAGTAGCTTACTCATTTTGAGTAACTTACTCATTTTGGTATTCACAGAAGGCACTTACTCATTGATGAGTAAGTGCCTTCTATGAATACCAAAATGAGTAAGTGCCTTCTGTGAATACCAAAATGAGTAAGTGCCTTCTGTGAATACCAAAATGGTAGTAAGTTTAGGATTGTGTCTTAAGTTAGTTCTGTGAATTGGGCCCGAAATACTCAATTCTGTGCGGATTAACGCTCAAAGAAGGTGGTGAATGGGAGCTGGGGTGCGGTGAGGGGAGGTAGTGAAGGGCAGCAGGGGGCAGGGAAAACTGCAAGCTAGCACGGGAGTCACTAGCAAAAAAAAAATCCAGCCCCCCTTCCCCTGCAAACTACCTGGAGGCCCTCCCCCTCTGGACTCAGTCAGGAGCTGTCAAGCCTGGGTACTGTGCTGAGGGGGCCCTCTGGACCCCGCCCCCCGCACTGCGGGGAATGCAGGGGCCTTTATTACATCACTGACGGGAGTGCTCAATGCTCCCACGTGACATAGGAGGGGGTCAGACGGGTACAGTGGCGGCTGGACTGATCTTGCAGCTCAAGCCTCATACGATTTTATCAGATGGATTTTCCGGCTGTTAAAATTCAGCCTGAGAAATCTAGGTGCAGGAACACAGGTTCACTTATAATCAGGGCGAGCAGTATCGCACCCTGGGTAATGCTCAGCTTGACTCTTGAGTGCAAACCAGCTGGTAGCAGGGTATCAGAGACTAAGACATTGAGCTACCAAGTTACTGCACAACATATTTAAAACAGGGACATCTTAAGGATTTTGGGGGCCCTGGGCCAAACATAATTTGGGGCCCCCTGCTCGGATAAACTCTGAATTTATTATCCCTTTCCAGCTCATTCACGCCATCAGCAACTATGATCTGATCATTGACAACCCTCTTTGTTGGCCCCCAAACCTTTAAGGGATCCCCAGTTCTTCAGGGGACCTCCATTCAGTGCAATTCCTTTGAATTTTGTATTTGATCTTAGAAACCTGGGAGCGCCCTTTGATATTGTGCAGATGGACCCATCATTTTTGTGTTATGCCACTGTCTGGAACTGTCCTGAAAGCTTAATGATGTGGCCCCTAGAAAGGTGGGGGCCCTGGTCCAGAGCCCACTTTGCGAATGCAATAAACCGTCTCTGATTTAAAACATTAAAGTGACTGTGTTACGAAGGCAGACTTTTAATTTTTCCAGTGTATTCCAAGAATAAAATCCTGATTATGTAACCTGCGTCTGATGCAGTGTTGTGCTTCTGGCTATGTCACATTCCAACAACATGGCGAGCAATGCAGAATGGGTGCTGTCCTAGTCCCTTGGTATGCATTGCAACAGTAAGAGTTGCTGTGCTATAAACAGACCTACAACTAGAAGGCTCAGTCAATTGGCCATATTAAAAATGTAAAGGAAGCTGAACAGTGCTAAAGTATGTGGTAATGAGGAAGCACATTAGCCCTCTCTCTTAGACATGCTTTTGAGGGATCTTCCCCATTTCATGAAGGGGTTCTGGAGCCCTAGGCAAGTAATAGTTTTTTAAGCCACCTCTTTGGTACCCATATTGCTATACTCCTAAGCAATTGCTATATGAGTGACTCCCCCATATAGAAGGTGGTGATACAGTTGACATCTTTCCGTGCAAAGACTTGTATGACAGGGTGTCAATGGACAGCAGACAAGAGTGATGCAGCCCTGAACTGCATTCTGTCACTGCCAAAGTCTATTGGATTCCTCTGGGAACCCCGGTAGAGATTTTTTTTAGTTTTACCTCACATCACAGGAAAATATGAATCTTACTGGCGCAAAGAAAACATTCTATTGGCTTTGAATTACTGTAACCAGAAAACGTATTTAAAAGTCACAAGGATGGCTTCAAAGCATAAAAAGCATAAATAATAGAAATAAAAAACTAATTCAAGTATTGACCCACCATCCCTGGCACTGAAGTACACTTCTTTTCAGGCAGATGTGCACATGTGATCTGCCCACAATGCCATCTCCCTCAGTGCAAGAGAGACAATGGTTGAAGAGGGCGGACCTATTGACCCATGCAGTATGATGTTGGGGGTGGAAGCGAAATATGGAAGACAGTTGGATGGACTAATGGATGGAGAAGACTGACCCAAAGCCCCTATATATAAGTATTTTTTTTAAATTACATTAGGCAAACAATGCCACCTAAAGCTGCCTATAGGGCAGACCTAAAATACATTTCCAGATGCTTCTGAAGTGAATTACTACTTTTTGTTTTACCCAGTTTTAGCCCATAATGGTCTGATTACAAATGGCAGGCAAGCACAGGTGCAAATTGTGCTTCCGCTAATTATCTCTACAGCTGGATGTGGTAAGCATCAGGTAAGGAACTTGACACTTCAGAATGAGCATTTACCTGCTAGGTGCAAATTAATTTACCCAGTCCTGGATCTGCAAACCAGAATTGCATACTCTTTGTCTTGTGATTTTTTTGTAGGTGTTTGCAATCAAAACAGGATTGGTGCCCTGCATTTAATCATGGCCAATAAATGTCAATTGCACATGTGATAAGAGCCCTTGAGCTATTTACATATGTGCCAACTTCACATGGGCTAAATGCAGATAGCATGATGGCATATGGACTAAAATACGTGGAGTTTTTAACCAATAGCCTTATTTCACAGTTTGGCTGGTTTGCCATAAAAATAACCTAACTGGCAAAATATGTTTTCCCAATGTAGGCAGGAGTAAATTCAAGTGATTCAATTATAACCAATTGCGGCTCCTCCGCTAAGGCGTAGGAGCGTTGCCCCACTGTTTTTCAGCAGTGTAAGGAAAAATAAAATGATAATAACTCAATGGTATTATCATTTAATTTTTTCCTGTGCGGTAGCTTTGCGGGGCGTGGCGAGTTGAGGCTGCTCAGCTGGCAGAGCAGGGGAGGAGTGGTTTTCACTCCCTAAGTGCGAATGAATGTTGGGCTGGCCAAACAGTCATGTGCACTTAGCATGTTCCCCACCCAGGCTGCATTACAGCCTGGTGGAGAACATGCCCAGGCCCCCAGGCCCCCAGGCCCCCAGTCCCCATCTGAGCATCGAACCAAGGTGCTCAGATCAATCACAATGCTGCAGTGCAGGGTTGTGATTGGCTCAGGGGAGTCTGGGTCCTTCCTGTTCCGGCTGGAGGGGCGAGGAGGAGAGATGCGACGAGGAGGACGCTGCAAGGAAGACGAGGTGAGGAGGTAAGTGAAATTTTATTTTTTATTAACCCCCTTCCCCCCACCCCGGCCCACCATTCCCGATCCGTGCCAGCCACCACTGATTGTAACTATGTTGTATAAGACACTTGGCACTTCACTACTCGTTGGAAAATCAACGTGCTTGGCTCTCACAAATTGAATCTCACAATTGAGTCACACAAATTGGGACCTCACAAATCAGAATCCGACAAGAGGCTATTACAAAAATGGTGTCTCACTAAGTGGAATTAGACAAAAGGATATAATACTAATTCCCTTTGAGAATACTAGTAAGTGTAAGACAGAAAAGAACTCAACACCCTGTTCCTCTATCTACAACCTCCAACTGAACTTCTCAAACCTCAAAGAATCAGCACTGTTACAAAGTATATTAAGAGAACTCGGTACATTTTGTATAATGTGTAAATTTTTATAATAATTATATTCAACACTGCTCTGTAACTCCTGCAAACCCTAAGGCAAGTTGTTCTTCCCCTATTTTCTAAACAGCCACCCTTGCTCCTCTACCCTGCATGTAGCAAATTGCATTCTGTTCTAAGTAAAGCTCTCTGCCTCCTCACTGGTCGGCTACATTATACAAACTACAATAATCTAAACATTATGAAGCATATGTCATTATTATTTCCATATCGTTAATTTAGAATTCCCCTTATGAGGTTGCTTGCATCAATTTAATATTTTTTCTGCTACCATTTGAATGTATGCATGTATATGGTAATTCTAAAGCATAAACCTAGCCAAAAGACAGCAGAGCCCTATACAGGGTCAAAAACAAGCATAAAGTAAACATGTGATAAGAGAGAGGTAGCTACCTTGTGGATAGTTAATATATTGTGATGTAGTGTTTTTTTAAAGAGGTGAGTCTTTCAACTCTTTCCTATATTGGAGCATCTATGGGATGGTTCTGACGATAAGGGAATGTTTTCCGGATCCTAGGGGCATAGATGGAAAAGGCCTGTGCCTTGTGTGCTTTTTCTTCTTTTACACTTTTTAATCTGCAGTCTGATGGTTTCCTGGCTGTCGGTGTGCCTTGAACCACTCGAGATGGTAAAGTTTGTAAATGACACAACTGGTTTTCAAGATGGTGCAGACCGGCAAAAAGAGCCAATGAGTTTCATTAGAATGGGAGGGATGTGATCAATATTTCTTCAGAGCCTTGATGAGAAGTGCTGCGGCACGTAGGATGCCCATAAAGGATGCCAGCAGTTTTAAAGTCGCTTTCTGGAAGAAATTTTTTTTTTTTTTTTTTTTAGAAGAAAGAACTGGTACCAGACTGTCTTTGTTTTATTGGCAATGTAATCCTTGAGGATGAGGTTGGTGTCCAGCGTAGATCCAAGTGATTTGGCATTTGGTGAAAGTTGGGTTTGAAGCAGTCAAGTTTCATGCCATTCAGCCATGTTTGTACTGCATTTTGTTTGTTGTAATTGGCAAATAACAGGAACTACTGTTTATCCTTGGGTGGTGTTGGACCTGGCCCTTTTTGCAGGGTTATACCAAAACTTTTTGCCTTCCTCCTGTATTTTTCTGACCTGCTTTTGTTGGTTTTATGGGCACTTTACCACTGCTGATCAGTGCTAAAGTGCAGGTGCTCTCTTCTGTAAACTTGGTAAGATTGGCCTACACCTGTTTAGCATATTTAATTTACCTATAAGTCCCTTGTACAGTGGTATTCCATATACCCAGGGCCTGTAAATTACATGATACTAGTGGGCCTGCACCGCTGCTTGTGCCACCCACAGAAGTAGCCTTTAAAACCTGTCTCAGGCCTCTGCCGCTGCAGGGCCTGCGTGTGCAGTTTACTGCCACAGTGATGTTGCTTTTAAAGTGTTTGCCAAGTCTGAAACTCCCCTTTTACTACATATAGGTCACCCCTAAGGAAGGCCTTTAGTAGCCCTATGGGCAGGGTGCTGTTTAGGTAAAAGGTAGGACATGTGCCCTTGTTGTGTGACATGTCCTGGCAGTGACAAACAGCAGTTTCTCACTGCTGTGAAGCTGCTCCTCTCATAGGTTTGCTTTGGAAAATCCCCGATATATAGTTCAGTGGTAATTTCTGATATGAAAGGGGTAGCTTGGCTATGTTTGGCATGCTTGGAATAGTAGTGATACATCCTGCTTCTTGGTGAAAGCGGATTTGTTATTACTATTTTAGAAATGCCATTTTTAGCAGTGGGCATTTCTGTGTGCTTATGACTCTGTGCCCTGCCTGGTTGTGTATTCACTGCCTGGTTTAGACTGACAGGAGCTGGCGATGTGCATTCGCTCTAGACAGTCACAAGGGGGGTTGAGGTGTGCCCAGCCTTTCCTGGGTAATTCATAGCCGGGCTGAATAGACCTGGTCTGCAATAGAGTGGTGTGAGGAGTTGTCACCCGCACCTGAATAGGGCTGTGCCTGTCTTTCACAATGCTGTCTCCGCCCCCCTGTAGTGTATCTGGAGCCAGGGCTTGGGATTGAATGGGGGTGTTGTGCACTTCTAAAGTTTGTTTGAAGTGCCCCAGAACAAAGACTTTGTGGATATAAGTACAGGGGCTGTAACCCCATGAATGTAGACACTGTATGGGACTTGTAACCATATGCTGCTGGCTCTGCATACTGCACCTAGAGTATTGCTGTACGGCCAGGATAACCACCACTTGGACTTTGCTTAACTCTGCTGACCTCCTGGAATGACTGCCTCTTTGCCTGCAAAGGATCCTGCGTGTTTGCCTGTTGCCTACTTTACTGCTTGTGTGCCCCCAGTGCTCACCAAGGCGTGCCGTGCAGGCCCCTTGTCCTGACCAGTCTAGCACATGGTGAGCACTGTGGACTGCTCCTGGTTTATCCCACATCAGCGCGTGGTGAGTGCTGTATTCTTTTTTTGTGAAAGCGCGTGAGGAGCGTGTTAGAAATGAGGGTCTCTAGTTGGCAGAGGTAGGTACCTTTGTCCAAATAGGGACCCTTGCTTCTAGTCAGGGTAAGGGGGATACACTTCTAAAATAACCCCTGCTCACCCCCTTGGTAGCTTGGCACGAGCAGACAGGCTTAGCTCAGAGGCAGTGTGTAAAGCATTTATTAACGCATACAGTAATACAGTGAAAACACTACAAATGGACACCACGCCAGTTTAGAAAAATAAGTAATCTTTATCTAAACCAGAACAATATTAAACGACAAAAAATCCACAATACAGCTATCAAGATATCCTTAAAAAAAATAGGTTATTCACTCAAAAAGTTTCTAGCAACAAATAACTCCACCTGGAGTTATTATGACGTCGTGACAGATGAAAATCCCAAAGCACAGCGCCGACCGCGAGGCTCGCGGCGTCGGGCCCGGAGTCAAGCAGACCCACAATGAACAGTACCTTGGAATAGATGAAAGGAACGACGGTGCACGGCATCGGGGTGGTGATGCTTTGTTGGCGCCTGCGGCGTCGGTTCCTTACGACCCCAGGGGAGGTGAAGCCTCTGTTCCTTACTGCGGTGCAGGGGAGGTGAGACGTCTGTTCCTTACTGTGTCGGGGAGGTGACATCACAATGGCGGCGAGGCGGCGGTTCCTTATGATGGTGCGATGTCGATGGATTCAGGAGTCACCCACGTCGAGGATCGGCTCCGAGTTGATGAAGCACCGGCGTCTGTGAAGTCGGGGCTGCGGTGCGAGTCGGGACGTTGCGTCGTGGTCGTCACGAGCGGTGTCCTCGGCTCCGGTGCAGGCAGCGGCCTCGGTGACGGCTTCGGAGTCGATGCGGTACGGCGTCAGCAGGCGTCGGGCCTACGCTGCAAGTCGGGGCGGTGCGTCGTGCTCTTCACGAGCGGTGCCCACAGCTTCGGTGCAGGTTACGGCGTCGCTCGCCGGTGTTGGTGTTGCAATTTCCTTCTGTGGCAGCTGAAACAGCAGTTCCAGATGCAGAGAGACAGAAGAGATGACGTTTTTGTGTCCCTGAGACTTCAGAACAGGAGGCAAGCTTAGTTTCAAGCCCTTGGAGATCTTTTTCTTCAAGCAGGTGGCAAAGCACACAGCAAAGTCCTTTTCTCCTTTCCTTGGCAGCAAGTAGCCACTGCAGGCTAACCCCAGACAGCAAACAGCACAGGGGCAGTATTCCTCCTCAGTTTCTCCGGCTCTTCTCCTTGGCAAAGGTTCCTCTTGATTTCCCAGAAGTGATCTAAAGTTCTGGGGTCTGGGCCCCAATATTTATACCACAAAATCCTTTGCTCTCTGAAGGCAGAAAGTGTCTGTACCCAGCCAAAACCAGTTCTGTCTTCACTGGTGCAGCTTCCTGGCAGGAGGTGGAGACAGCATTGTTGAAGGCAGACCAGGCCCATGCAGGTGAAAGGAAATCTCCTTCCCCTACTCTAAATGCAGCCCAGGTCTATTCAGCCCAGCCCTGACTCATCAGACTTCTGGAGCCACTGCCTCTCTCCAGCCCCTGTCATCCAAACGCTAGACATGCAATACACAAACCTAGCAGAGGCACACTGGATGGTTAGGCAAGAAAATACCTACTTTCTAAAAGTGGTATTTTCAAACACAGAATGTAAAAATCATCCTCACTAAAAGATGCATTTTAACATTCTGAGTTCAGGCCTACTAAACTTTATTTTTCTACCTTGTTCCCAGGGCCAGTTATGTCTATAAGATGTTATAAACAAACTCCCCATTCTGTCCTATGGGAGCAGGTAGCCTTGCAATAGTGAAAAACGAAATTGGCAGTATTTCACTATCAGGACATGCCACACACATCAGGGCATGTCCTACCTTTCACATACAATGCACCCTGTCCACAGGGGTACCTTGGGCCTACCTTAGGGGTGACTAATATGTAGAAAAGGGAAGGTTTGGGGACTGGCAAGTGTGTACACTTGCCTAGTCGACATGGCAGTCCCAGACTGCCCACAGGCTCTACAATGGCAGGCCAGAGTCAAATTTTACAGGCTGCTTCTGTGGGTGGCACAATCAGTGCTGCAGCCCACTAGCAGCATTTGATTTACAGGCCCTGGGCACAAACAGTGCACTGTACTAGGGTCTGACAAGTAAACCAAATATGCCAATCATGGAATCACTAATCCATAACAACAATTTACAAGGAGCACTTGCACTTTGGCACTGAACAGCAGTGGCAAAGAGCCCAAAGCATCTAGATCAGCAAAAACGGAGTCCAACACATAGCAAAACCACAGGAGGCAAGGCAAAAAATGCAGGGGAGACCCACGCCAATGGTGCCAGGTCTAACAGAGCGCTTTTGTCTACCCTGCAGAGCTTGCAGCGCTGCACTGTCCAAGTGGTTCCTGAGGGAAAGGGGGGGGAGCTGAAGAGGAAGAAGTGCTCTCTCTCTCCCTGCTCGTGACAGCCGCGTGGTGAGCCCTCCTCCCCCTGCCTGGACCAGCCTGGGGGTTGCTGCAGAGAGGAGCCGCCTCGGTGTCTTCCGCCACAGCCCCGGCCTGAGAGGTTGCCTAGCAACCTGCCTAAGCGGAGTGTGACCTTGCCAGATTTCCTGGAGCACGAGGGTGCCGGCTCGGAACTCATGGCAGCTGTTGGGCCTCAGGAAAGGCAGGTGCCATACCGGCAGTCCAGAGACCCGTCTCTGCTCAACCAAGGCCTGATCCAAGTTGTGAGTGGGGCGGCCCCGGCTCGGGACGTGAAGCGGCCTGCCCCCGTCTACCAGAGGCCGCCTCTCACCAGGGGTAATAGCGGGTCCCCAGAGACCCGGTGATCGCCTTCCTGGCATCGGGAATACGGAAGGCCAGTGGACCCCGAATGAATAGGAGGATTGTCCCCGGCGTTCTGCCTTGGGCCATCACCCGGTAATACCTATGCCACGCATTTGCAGGTAGCGACCTTTGTTTAAGTCACAAGCGAGGGGATCCGCTTGTGCCTCCCTGGTGAGCCTGCCGTTGTAGGTGCCCCCTTCCCCTATTGGGCCATATGGGGGGGCACTATTCTGCCACTGCAGGGCGAGCCCAGGAGGGGCCACCAATCTGGAACTGGCCGCACTAAAAGATCTTGGCGTGGTGATTCATACGCCCTGAATGGCCTATAGGGGGTTATGTGATCGAGTTCTGCACTCTATGTGGAGAACCAGAATTCCCGCAGTCACTGTAGTAGGTGGGCCAGTGGCCATGTAGCCTATGTTTAGGAACTACATAAGCGTACTGGGAGTATTAGAAGCACAGAAGCTCTGTGCTCTATGAATCTATGGTGATACTGGTTGTTACTTCATGCCTATGGTGATTTATGTGATCTAATTCTGCAGCTAAATACTGCAGTTTGATACCCTAGTGTTGTGAGTTATGCCAGTTACACCTGGCAATGATAGGGTGACGAGTATTCTTTTCAGAAACTGCTTAATATGTACAGGGAGGGTGTAAGGTGTCGTTATGCCTAATGTTTTCATCCTATTTTCATGACGTGCAGCTTTTAAGTATTCACTTCAGAGCACTGCATGTGATGTCTTGACAATTGCCTAGTTGGCAAAGTGACTCGTGATCTAGGTATCGTTATCACAATTGCCTAGTTGGCAAAAAGGTTTATGTGATTGTGGTCTAATGTGCTTTATGTATACTACAAAGGGTATTTTTATATAACCTGGTGTAGAGTCTCTTTATGTGGTGTGTCACTGGTGTGAGTGTGTGTTGCGCAAACACTTTGCACATTGCCTCTGGGATGAGCCTGACTGCTCTGCCAAGCTACCAAAGGGCTAAGCAGGGGTTATCTTGTGTGTGTAAATCCCTTACCCTGACTAGAGTGGTGGGTTCTGCCTGGCTTAGGTGCATACCCTTGCCAACCAGAAACCCCATTTCTAACAGGTGGGTTGAGCTTAAGTAGGCGCTGGACAGTCTGGTCTGGATGCTCTGCAAGCAGTGTTTAAGACTAGGATGTCTGCAGCAGAGGAGAGTATTAAGGACAGTTGTGTATTATCAGCATATTTGTGAAGCGTGATGCTGTTAAATGTGAGTAGACCATCAAGTGGCTCCATGTAAAGGATGAAGATGTAGTAGTCTCCGTGCTGCAGGATGATCTAAAGGTAGAATAGTAGCATTGCAGGAGATGGTTGGCATTGATGTGACCTTGGGTGTGAGCATAAACTGCTTTTTCAATGATCTTGCCAATGAAAGGTAGGTAAGTGATGGGCCAGTAGTTGACTGTGATATCATGGTCAAGTGCTGGCTTCCTTAAGAGTGGGTGGATCGGGCCTGTCTTCAGAGCTTCTGAGAAGATGCCTTGAGTGAGGGAGGCAATGACAATGGTAAGGCAGATTGTCCCTAGAGAGACATTTGATGAATGGCAAGGGTAAGACATCATCTTCATAAGAAGAGGCTTTGAGAAAGTTGAAAATGTCAGCGAGATTAGGTAGGGCTCTGAATGCTGACCTTTGGGGGATTCTATAGGAAGGAGTGGAGGTAAGAGAAGAAGCGGGCTTGGTGTTGTCAATGTGCCATTGAATCTTTTGTATATTTTTAATGAAGAGGTGGTTGATGGCATTGCACTTTTCTGTGGAGTAAGGCATAGGTGGGTCTTGTAGGGAGTTGATGCAGTACTTGATTGTCTTCAAAGGAGTTCTGCTTCTGATTTTTGCTTCATTGATGGTCTTTGATGGGTTTGCCTATTGTCTTCCTAGGTTAATTTTTGCAAAACAAGAGCCAGCATTTGTGATTTGTCTCAGGTCCCAGTTAAGGAATTAACAATGACATGGGTTCTGATAAAGTTACAAAAGAAGCCTTGAAGACATTTTAGAGTGCAATTGGCTCCACCAGGTGAAACATACTTTGACTGTAAAGGTGAAAAGTATGACTCTCTAGTTTATACAGTGAAATGAGAATGTAACCAAATTTACACTGACATGAGCAACTACAAGCATAAATCAATTCATTTTTTGTTTGGCTAAGGGTACTTACAAGGGCTACAGTTAGGGTGAAACTGATGACTAAAGAGTAAAGGGCCAAACAAATTCAAGTTTCTATCAACCTCTGCAAAGTTAATCACTGAAAAAAAGTTACTATGTGAGAAGCTTTCAATTAATCTAAACAGTCGATTGATACCAGGGCACCAGGAAAACCCACAGAAAAACACGAGCAACCAGTATAAAAAGCTAAATTTTCGGAAATAATTTCTGCATGAGAATTGCCATTCAAACTTAAATGAGCATTGATGTTAATACATATCGATATAGTAAAGCATGACTATGAAATTGAATAAAACTAAGAAACGTGAGACCCATGCAGCGACTTCCTTGGTCGAATACAAATGAGCAGTTGAGAACGATAACATATGAAAATACTGAACTAAAGTATATAAGTAACTAGAACTCAGCCAGAACTCATGTAATAACATAAAGGTACTGGATTAGGTATTACTAAAGAAGGCAATTTGGAATTTACAATACACACTTGGGGCAAAACATTTCAGTAGTTGAGTTACAACACAGAGCTTTGTTTGCGCCGCCTCTGCAACACGAACCTGAACACTTTTTTCAGCTGTGTGTGGAGTACTAATGCAGCACAGAAAAAGGGGACATTTGAAATGGTTACCTGAAATACTACACTTGCAAAATAACGGTACTGCAGCCCCTTTTACATTGGATAATATTTTTAATGTATTATTATATATTAATATATTAATATTATATGTATTTAATTAATATTTTATTTAATTAATATTATATTTAATTTAACATTTAATTTATATTATATTATAGGTTAGCAATATTATATTTAATTTAATTAATATTATATTTAATATAATATTTTTATATCATATTGGATAATACATTGAAAATGGATCTCAGATAATGAGAAACACAGAATACTAAATAAAAAGAAAATTATGAATATCTCTAGAAATGTATCGGTGTTAGATTTAGCTGTTACTTTGAGTGCACATGACTGTCTGGCTGACTGAGCCCTTCGTTAGAACCAAAGGGACTTTGTTGATGCACAGATGCATTTCCTATAGTTGTGAAATACATTGTTATCATGCACCACTTAGCAATTAGCCTCTGAGCAAGGTTGCTGATATTTATGTTTTAATTTGGACATTTGGACTGATTTTATATGCTGTGAGGTTTGGGGATGTGGCCCAGCCGAGATAGATAGCGGGCACAGTTGAGAAGTGTTCCCACTGGAGTCCCATTTCAACCTGCAACATCCTAAAATGCACAGCTTTTTGGGGCAAGGACGAGTAGAGGAGATTCTACTCCAGCCTAATTAAACTTCCTTCAGGACTAAAGCAAGTTTCAGAGCGACAGCCTGTGGCAATGAAATCCCTCCTCCTAATGGATTTGCATGGGCTGAGGCTGTATTTGTGACTGCAGGTGGACTTTGGGTCTTGCCTTCATAATTTTCTGGGCAGCATGCCAGGAGATACTGAACTCCAGGGCGAAATAGCCAGTGACGATAGACTTAAGATGTAAATCGCACCATGCTTGCAGTGTGAGGTGTAATAATCTGGCGCCCTACACCAAAAGCTGCCTGGGTCATTAGTTTGCACTGGACTCCGAGGCAGTCTGCTCCTTGACCTTTGTGTGCCTAAGGAGCAAAGCGCTTCAGAATACCAAGTGAGTTATTATGGATCACGGCTGACAAGAGGTGGTGGACCTTTCCCCTGGAGGCAGTGGTAACTGTTAGAAAAGGACCTGCAGGGTCTATTGGACCCTTGGGGATTTTGCCCCAGCACCCAGATTTCACCATCACCCTTCTGGATAACTGGTTCATGGAGGGAGACCTGCAGTGTGACTGAGCCTCGGTGAAGTGGCACCCTGGGTTGTGGGCCAACGACCATTGAGATGCTTTTGCTGAGGCTCCAGCAGCACATGGGTGGAGGAAAACATGACAGTGGATGGCCAAGGAGTCATCAAAGATCAGAGGTAGTGCGGACTAAGTTTTACAGAGTTGTGCCACTTGAAGGTATTCACCCATGTCCTGCTTCGGGATCCCAAACGTGTTCTGTACTGAAGTGGGCTGCTAAGGACATCTTCCCCCAGGTGGTCATTCCTAGAGTACCTGAAAGATAGTCTACTGTACAATGGCATGATCAGGGGTAAAACATTGTTCTAGGCATCCCCCATGTACCTGGCAAGCATGATCTAACGTAATAGCTAACATAGGCTGAATTACCCCTCCTGGAACTCTGTAGAATCGTATACCCACTGGGAGTTCTAGGGACTGTCTCTGGGATATCTGCTGACAAGACTTCCTCTTTTTCAGTAGTCTGGGTGGTATTCATTTTCATGACATTGCCCTTCCTCACCTCCATATATAGCTGGACAGATAAAGAGGGGTACCTCTCAAGTCAATGGAAACTAGAAACATTTGTCCCTCAGCTATTGGAGAAGCAGGCCACAGCTAAACTGGTGGATTCAAGGGAGGTCCCTGTGGATGCGTCTGGTTCTACCAAAATGACAATAGCAGACATTCAAGATATCCAATTAGCACTGGATAGAAATGTTGATGAGGTCTGAGTCAAAGGCATGCTTCTACATTAAAATCTGTGGAACGTGGTTGGAACAGCCACGAAGGCTCAGGGACATATCTCTGAGCTTAAGATAAGTGTCGCACACCTACATGAGATCTCCTAGATCATGTTAAGAATTGACTGAAGATGCAAAGGGATATGTACAAATAGTGGCTCTTGCTAAAAAAGATCTTTCCTCATGCCTTGTGGTGGAACAAGTCCATCAAGCCTTTATGCCCCCTCAAGGTGCCTCCTGGACTAGTAATCACCAGACTCAACATCCAAGGCAGCATGTAGGCTGGCTCAAGTGACACAAGTCTCAGCAGGCACTACAATCTTTCCTGACTACACCAGGATTGTCCAGAAACAGTTAAAGTCTTATGTAGGGGTCAAGAAGAAACTAAGAGCAATGCATCTGGATACAATGCTAGTATATCATGCCAAGCTCAATGTCATTTTCAATTCTAGAAGATACATTTTCTAGATGCCTGCAATGGAATTAAATGAAGAAATCAAGAATGTAATGCTACGTCCTCCTTGGCTCAAAGCTCTTAGGTGTGTAGGTAGGGCTTCTAGGATGAGGACAAATGAGAAGAGGCACCTAGAGCAAAGATGTAATCACTCCAAAAAACACAATTGCTGAAAATAAGTAGGACTTACAATTTCAGGCTGTCATGCAGGCTACAATCAAAGACTCAAACAAAAAGTCTTCAATGTCAGATGGATGCACAGATGTCATCTTGTGGCCAACTAGCCAAGTGCGGACCAAGCCAGGGATCGGACTAGAGTCTGGTAGCTTTATACAGACTATGCTTGACATGACTTGGATCTAAATGAATTATTTAGTCCTGATTGTGCCTTGTTATGTTTGTAAATTCCATTTATTTTCAAACTTCACATCCCTAATCTCAGGGAAGTTCCAGAGGCCTTGTCTATGCCTATCGCACAGGGCTTAGGATGGTACATGGCCTTTCCATTAAGCTGGAGCATGGTTGATTTATTTGATGCGTCCCAGTTTAAAGGATCGGGTTTTGGGTGGGGTAAAAAACATCTTCGTGGAAATGCAGGGTGGGGGTGCTAGTAGGATTTTCCAGAGCAAATATTTGTTTTAATGCTTAGTTTCTTATTTATGAATATGGGTATATTCATAGGCTCCTTAACATTCATGATAGGGCACACAACCACGGATAACAATTCACAGGAATACTGCATTATTGTGTGGAATGTTAATGGTCTAAAAAACAACATTTTTGTGTTGTGAAAATTAAAAGGGATATATAGTGAGATAAGACACACTCCATATCGGGTGATACTGCAAGACATTCACCTATTGCTCCCATATAGATGCTTCTTCAAACTCTACAGATTTTCAAGGGTACTTCACAAGAGAGTTGAGATATATTGCTACCTTATTTAAGAATAATATCCCCTACTTGGTAAGTTGTACTCGCATCAATAAATATAGCAGACTGTCTGATTCGTGCCCAAATCTAAGCAAATATCAAAGCTTGCCCGAGTTCATGCAGTTTTAGAAGTGTCCAGAACATGTTGCTGCATGCTGTGCCATGTTGAAAGTCGGACATTCTGATAGTGAGAATTCCCTTGGTGTCTTTACACCCAAAGAGAGGGGTAGCATATGGCATGGAATGCAGGTGGTGGGCATACAGAAAACCTCATTGTGTGCTGAATGTCAAACATGGACTTCTTTTTAATTGAATTACAGATGTTATGAGATTCAAATCAAGAGTGTTTTTTTTTAAATATAATGCACCTGGTCCAAGATGTTGGTCTCTTCATTTGGAGTTATTGGAACTTCCCATTCCAAGAAGTGGCAGAGTCCCTTCTGAAAGATCAGTTGCTGTTAAGGCATATAAAAGACGGTGAGTGAAAAGGCCAGATACATCTTAATGTATTAGTTCCCTTATTGTTTTTGCTGCACTGTTTGCCCATGCTGTGTAGTTCCTACTAATCCGTAGGATCTGCACATTTGTGGGGGCTTGGTGTCTAGACTGATTCCAGACAGCCCCGCAGAATATGTCGGCCGATAGACCAGCTAGCTCACAGTGCCTCTGTAAGCCCCCCTAACCTTACATGGGAGCAAATGGTGTCTGGCAACCACTGAACATGACAACCCTGACCCCTCAGGGATCGTGGAAACAGGACAGAACCTTTTGCTCAGTCACTCGTGCTTACTTACTCTCACAGAAGTATACAGAGAATACACAGTGGGAAGTTTTCAATACATTTATTGAACCAACGTTATTCTTGTATAAAATACGTGTGCTGCAATGATTAATAGGCAGAAGCAGATGAACATGATTACAAACCCAAAAGTGTAAATAGTAGATATAATTCTACCATAGTGCTAAATGAGTGTATATATGCAGGTATATAAAACAAAGCCATAATCGAGCGTACTCATATGATGCGAACCCTACTCTAAGTGTACCTTGAAGTGTGTGTAGGTGTAGGGCCAAGAATGCCCGAAGGGACGATCCAACCCCATTACCTGATGGGAGAGAATGAAGGACCCAGTCTCGGTCACGAACTGGATACCCCTCATGAGATGTCAGACCGTTGCGTGTTGATGTCTCCGCATGCAGGGTGTCAGCTGAAGTGCCTCCTCTCCTTATCTATCGGGATGCTCATCTTTTATAATAGAAAGCAGCCTTGGGATGTGAGTATAGATTAGTGATGTTATGGATATGTAGATAGCTCTGCCCCCGTGGATGAAGATAGAGATGCCATTTTTACATAGTGTGAAAAGAGATCTTGTATATGATGTTCATGGCATTGTGATAATGTTGTGCGAAGTTAGATGTGTAAACAAATTTCGTTTTGGGGAAACGAATCCAACATTGTCATGCACGCAAATATTCATGGCTGAAATGTTATTGTGAGGATAATGTAAGCAATTAGCTGCATCCCACATTGGCCTAACCTGGGAATAGAACACCCACTCCTCATACTATGGGTCGATATCTAAAAGCTATCTAAAAAGCCAGCAGACCATTTTAAAATGTTAAAAAACTACACTTAAAGGCATCTAAAAGCGGCCCTTCCTTTAAAATATTCATTTAAAAGCATTTACTATTTGAGATCCCAAGCCCACAGAAAGCCATGGTACCTAGAAAAGAAAGTAAAAGCTGTTTTGGTTCATTTTGTTTAAAAAATAGGCCAAATTGTTCCCACACTTAAAAGCCAATTATTTATATGTTCCGAGAGAACCCTACACTTGGGCCTTTAAGGAGTCCGTCAGTACTTTAATGTCCGGTGGCGCAACCAATTCTGATCCGAGACATTTATCCAGGACGCATTCGTGGCTGCAAAGCAGACAGCAGAGGACAAGTTGTATGCAGTCAAGCCAGACAGGCCTGAAGGATAAGAACCAATGCTTGTTCAGTTCTTGAAATCAAGGTGTGCTAAAGCAGTGTATCATGCACTCACAGCAATGCCTCACTAGCAGTGCTGTCTCCATCCC
Source organism: Calotriton arnoldi (assembly GCA_963921515.1). NCBI lineage: Eukaryota > Metazoa > Chordata > Amphibia > Caudata > Salamandridae > Calotriton > Calotriton arnoldi. The sequence continues at coordinate 1,596,231 of CAWUFW010003647.1, forward strand.
GAGCTGAACTGGGACCTCCATTGTAGAGTAGATAAAATAAAATCAGGATTCCTGCCACGAGTAGCAGGACAAGCGGGAGCCCTCTAAAAACGCTTCCCAACACGGAGTGCATGAAAGATGATATAACTCGGAAAATCACCTGAAAGGTGCAAACCAAAGCAGAGCCGATACATTTTAAAAAGTGCACTATTCCTTTCGTATCAGACATGCTAAAAATATGATGGACCAGCTCCCCAAACAGCAGCGGGAAGTTAGTGTGGAGTAGTGTCTGTATCTCAGACGAGGACCTTGCAATGTCTCTCTGGCTGAAGTTAAGGCCACATCCTTTTGAAAAAGCATGGCTTTCAGTTTGCTCAGATAATCAAACTGTATGTTGGAAACATTTATTGAAGGCCATAGCGCTGCCTCCCTAACTGTGTGGTAAAAGTAATGGGGCGACCCGGTGTCCCTCAGAACCTGGGTATAAATTCTACTTTAATATTTAATCCCTAACTGTGTGGGCAGGTGGAAACAATACTTGTGTGCAACAAATGACTATGGAATTAACTGTCACCAGATAAGCGATGTCCGGTTCCATTCCACAGCAACCTTGATATTGTCCCATTTCTTCTTGGAAGGATCGGGTGCTTGCTTAGAGTTATCCTTTTCAGAACTGCTCTTAACTATTGGTTTCCCAGGTCTGGCTCCCAGATTATCTCTACCTAGTGAAGCATATGTTTCTTTGATAATCTTAGGCAATTGTCGCTCCGGCTGTGCAGGAGTGAATTCCCTCAAGTGTTGGCATATAGCCACTGCTGCTGCCTCCCCTTTTATGTTACGTAACATAATTGCAGAAACTTAGGCAAAATTGCCCATTAGTTTCATCCCTAGGTCCAGGGCAGGTTCTGCCCCGTACTCATTCTGTATTTGTTTCAGTACATCTACTATACCTGCTATTGAAGGGGTACCATGAGTTCTGGTATAAACAGCAGCGAAGATTGTACCCCATGTGACACAATCTTCTATCGGGGGAGCCATCCCCGTTGGCAAGCAAATTGTTAGTATTCTGTGTTTTTCCTGCAGGCCCATATGGGGAAAAACTGATTCAAGCTGAGCTGTTTTCTGCGCTATCCAGAACGGGATTTGCTCTCGGCTGGTGGGAATTTTTCCCATAACGGCGTTCAGCCTTTGGGGGCAAATACCTGTAGTAGCCGATAGAGGTTATGCAGTCTAAGCAGCCCTTGCAGGTTGGACTGTCAATGTTCTCATTATATATTGTGTAAGATTTTTGTACATTTTTACTAAATCTCTATAGAGTGTACGCTTTCCTGTGCTGGTAATGAAGCAATGTCTGGGTGCGGTGTACATGAAGCTAGGACCGGCCAGGTCGCTCCTTCTTTACTGAGCGGAACGAGTCTCACGTTTTCAGTGGTATGGGGTGGGGCACCTTTAAACCAATGTATATGTTCTTGGTAAGCTAATGGGACTTCTATGTCCATGTATGGGAAATACTCTTCAGGTGGTTCATCTTCAATGTAAGTATGAAACAACTGTGTTAGTGCTTCTGCAGGTGGGAATTTAACCCAAGAGTAGACTACCTCTGTTCTGAATGCTTCGTGTGCCTCGACCACGAAGGTAACATCAACGCCCATTGCCGGGAGGCCATGTTCTAATAGTTTCATAGTAACTGCCTGTCTGCAATTTTCTGTAATATTCAGAGCAACTACCTGCTCTTCAATGTCCTCACCCGCTTCTCCGTTCACGGACATTGTGTGAAGAGAAAAGGTATTTTATTTAAATGAATTTTATGGAGATATGGTAAGCACAATGCAGGAATTTCCAATCCCCCAAGCTTGAATAACCTACAGCCAATACATAGGATATACCTACTCAGCTGAGGCGGATTTTACTTCCCTTCCCACTTCGGACGTCTCAGTTTTAAATGCGAGTAGAAGTCTCTGAGAAAGCACAACTAAACTACTCAGATTGACCGTTAAATAAGAACCCAACCAATGGTGGGTGCCATCTCGTGTAGTTCCCTCTAATCTGTAGGATCTGTGCATTTGTTGGACAACAAACTAGAGGCTTGGTGTCTACACTGATTCCGGACACCCCCGCAGGATATGTTGACCTATAGACCAACTAGCTCACAGTGCCACCGTAATCCCCCCTAACCTTACCAGGGAACGAATGGTTTCTGGCAACCACTAGACATGACAACCCTGACCTCTCAGGGATCGTGGAAACAGCACAGAACCTTTCGCTCAGTCACTCGTGCTTGCTTACTCTCAGAGAAGTATACGGAGAATACACAGTGGGAAGTTTTCAATATGTTTTTTGAACCAACGTTAATCTTGTATAAAATATGTGTGCTGCAATGATTAATAGACAGAAGCAGATGAACGGAATTGCAAGCACCCAAAGATTAAATAGTAGATATAGTTCTACCATGGTGCTAAAACAGTGTATATATGCAGGCATATAAACTAAAGCAGTAATGGAGCATACTTCTACGATGCAAACCCTACTCTAAGTATACCTAGAGTGTGTGTAGGTGTAGAGCCAAGAACCCCCCCCAAGAGACGATCCAACCCCATTACCTGGTGAGACAGAATGAAGGACCCTGTCTTGGTTACAAACTGGATACCCTTCACGAAATGTCAGACCATTGCGTGGTGAAGTCTCAGCATGCAGGTACCCTCGGTGTTAGCTGAAGTGCCTTCTCTCCTAATCTATCGGGATGCTTATCTTTTATAATAGAAAGCAGATGTGTGTATAGATTAGTGATGTTATGGATATGTAGATAGTCCTGTCGCCCCGTGGATGAAGATAGAGATGACATCTGTAGATAGTGCAAAAAGAGTCCTAGTACATGATGTTCATGGCATTGTGATAATGTTGTGCGAAGCTAGATGTGTAAACAAGTTAAGTTTTGGGGAAACTAATCTAACATTGTCATGCACGCAAATATGTGCAAAAGTTCACGGCTGAATTGTATTTGAGGACAATGTAAGAAATTAGCTGCTTCGCTCCATGGGCCTAACCCGGGAATATAACACCACCTGTTATACATTTTTGTCCCTGATTTTTCTCAGCAGTTTGGATTCTCAGTTAGGAAGGAACATCTTTGTATTTCGCATCAACAGGCGATAAAAATCTTTTCAGAGTGACCTGGAAGTGTCAAATAATATAGAACTAACTGACCTTCACAACAGTCTAAGTCACTTGGACATCAGTTGGTAGGATTTTACAACATAAGTATGTCATCAGTGCTGAAATGTTAAGGGAAGTTTAACTAAAGAAGAGATAGTAGGCAAAGACATATGGGCATGTTCCCTAAATTCATCATCTTGAAATAGTATCAGCAAGCTTTTGATTAAATAATACATATGAGAACGAAAACCTCGCAACAAAAGTTCATTGCGAATGTATTGATTTCCTGATTTCACTTTTTTGAGAAACTCACTACTAAAAGTGTTTACTACTTGATATATGCATAAACATGCTACAATGAAAAAGAAAAAATCCCTATCTACAAGATACATTAAGCAAAAGAAATGAGGTATTAAGCGCATTGTACAAAACATACCTAGAAATAAAAAGAACTGGGGAAATGTTAGTCTCAAAAATGTCACAAATACTGGACCACTTTCAGTTAAACACAAGAAATAAAAAATAAAAATAAAAATTGAAAGAAATCCTTAATTGGTTACTGAAAATATTCACAATAGGCCTGATTCAAAGTTTTTCAAGTGCCAAATGCCAATTTTGATTGACGGAATCAAATTTAGTCGTGTTCTATTTTTTAAATGTGCAGTAATGCACACAGAACATCTGCAAGAGCTGTGAATGTTCTGCATGTATAAATGAAGAATAGGGGGCGATTTGAGGGTTCCTGTGTGGGACATTTTGCATGTGTAAGTGAAAACACAGAAACTCATAGGTTTGTAGGTATACATACACCATTTGCGGGTAGTGTCCCTCCCTTCCTGGACACACATGCAAATTTGCTCCTATCAAACAACGCAGTAAGGGTGTTTATAAAGAGGGACTGAGGGTGGATCCCCCCTCACCATATCTAAAAATGATGTGGGGGTAGGCATTCACCAAGGGTATAATATTTTTCCCATGTAGAAGAAAACAAAATTAAACATGCAGAGGCATATTTGTGTTAAACAGCTCTTAATTTGTAAAAAAACATAAGTGCCAGGACTCTTGCCAAGACGCCACTGCAGCTTGCACCACACATTGCCCCTGCTATGCTGCCAATAATAGTAACAACACGACTTCTAACCATCACACTCCTACAAGTGTGACAATCCGTACTATTTCAGGCCCCCAAAGTTATAAGAAAGGCTTGTGCAGCAGGTAATAGTTATTTCTAATGTATTTTGAATTAATAATTAACTGTTGTTGTGGTCATCTCTAAATTAGTCAGACAGTGCCATCTTGTGGCAGACTGTCACAAACACCGGTGTTGACAATTAAGTGCTGGTGCTGAGGACCAGAAAACACCTGCTCAAACTAAGCACTGGAAAATGTAGGCATTTGTATTTTTCAATATGGTTAAAATTCCACATGCATGCATTTTATGCATATGAGTACGCATAGAACTTTACTGTTATAGATATCCAGAAGCCCTTGGAATTTTTGCGATTCCTAGAAAATTCTCGAAATAAGGGACTAACTGTTAGGAGAGAATTTCTGACATTCAATGCAATCCCTTAGTCAGATGTTTGAAAGTTTCACTTTTGACCAAACAATAGGAGTGTATCACAAAAAGTAAAGGGTGTCATTTAGAAAAATCTTTCATTAAAGGCATGCATTGTCATTTGACAATATTTCAACATAGCCATATAAGTTCACTGTTTTGAGTTCTTACCTCTTCGTCGAATACAACGTGAAAAGGAAGTCCATTGCAAAATGTTTTGACGTCCACCCAGAGGTTATCTGGATATGCGGGTACAAAGCCTCTCAAAATCTTGCCTACATGAAGACAAATAATACAGAGGTCGTTTTCATCCTCTCACAATTTGAAGTTTATCCTTTAAATTTCATTTCATTTATATCAAGTCATGTTTTAAAAACAATATGAAAAACTTTCCAATAACGACTGTGGCCCAGATTTGCAAAGATTTTGCACTAGAGTTGTGTCACTTTTTGATGCAGCCCCAACATATAATTAGGGCTCCTGGTTTTATGGTGTTTTTACACATTTCCGTCTGTATTTATCCATATTTATTTTTTGGCCACTTTAGCTGTATTAATCCATATTTACTTTGTGTTTTGCATAAAAATGGAGCTGTAAAACTGTACATTTCCATATTTATTTAACTGATCGACGCACACTCATACTTTGATGTCTGTCGAGTTTTAGCTATTTAAGCTGCCAAATATTACATAACAATACATCCACTGGTAAATATTAGTATTATACCACAAATGTATGTTGACATAAGCCGTTATTTAAAGAAATGTCATCCTGTTTTGTCATTTCCCATGCTGTCCATTAGCTCAGCTGTTGGGCTATAATTCATGAAAGACTGTGCTGGAGGGTCACTTAAAGAAGCACCATTTTGTGTATTTATCCACCTTTAAAAATAAATGCAGACAGAAAACACATTTTTTCTGTCTGTATTTATCTGGAAAAATCCATAAAAACTGAAAACATGGAGCCTTACATATAATCCTTTCTGGTATTTACAAAGCCCTGCAAAAGTCGATTTGCATGGCTTTGTAAGAAAAAGTAACACAATGTAGAGCATTGTGCTGTCTAGATTTTCTTTGCGTCACTGAGGCATTCCATGGGTGGTGATGGCTGTTACTGCACTTCCACCCATGGATTTTGACACATACCCATATTAACAAAGACTTGAAGACATGGGTTTGCACCAAAATCCTGCACCTCCCTGAATCTGGCATATCAGGGAAATATCTTTATTTCTCCTCGTTATTTCGTCATTGAATGTGTAGGGCATTCTGTGGAACACATACAAAGAGGCAATGGCCTCAAAGGATAGATTTTTGGAAAGGAAGTACCCCTGCCTGCACAAAAACTATCCTGACCACAACACAGACACCCTTGCACTATGACACAAGGGTGCCTCTGCTAGCACTAGATAGTCCAAAATGAGCTTGTGCAGGGAGAGTTCTGCTCTCTCCCTTTTATGCAAAGCAGCACAGCAACTTCACTTGCTGCACTGCATTGCATGAAGTGTTAGTAAATCCAGGCCTGTGTGAGGAGCACGGTAAGAGATAATGAACATTGTCAAACCAGTCTCAGATATTGTGCCACTTATTACGTATAATTGTGGAAGTAATGAGGGCATGCGAGCATTCTTCAAGCCACAATTAATCTTTTTCCTGTACGGGATTTAGGCAAATAAAATGCAAAGTGAATAAGCCCAGCTAGTAACCTCGCTTCTAATTCCATTTAAGGTGCAAGCTTCCAGGTCGGGTGGCATTCGCCCTTGTGCTAATTGCACAAGTACTATTTCATCATATGCAAATTCTTACTAACCCATACTATTTGTCCACAATTGTTTGACAGGTAAAATCTGGCCAGAATCTTGTTGTCAAATAGTACATAATTCAAATCTGCAGACCCTGAAATGCACACACCCATTCCAGGAAGCATACATTGGGACTCCTGTGAGTGTTGCAAAGTGTGCAAATTGCAATTGACACATGGACATAGGAGTTTATATCTGAAACAGAATTACCAGAAAGGATGTAATCAAAGTTTTCAGCCCCCATTATGGGTGGCCTAGTGTTTGTGCCCATATTTATCACACCCTATAAAATCTGACTCCACTGGGTCAAAATGTATCTGATCCGATCAATAACTCTCAATTAAAAACTTGTCCACAATGATGGGGAGTAACATGCAGATTTTTGTTCTTAAGGCAGCAAAAACCACGTGTTCTGATATTTATCTGCTATTTTTCCCACCACTGAATTTCAGCAGGCTTATGTAGCAAAATATCTGATTTGTGCGGTAATAAGAGTTACCACACATACAGCAATTAACCATGCCACTTGTAAAGAGTGCTTTAGTGTGCAAAGTGCAGTCGAATGCCCTACTACATTATTTGATACTAAAACTGAAGGTCGGCAGTGATATTGTGGCTTAGTTGACAGTATATCTGTGGCACAAAGGAGCCATCTACAGCTCGGCTGTACACATTTAAAGCAAAGCTTTACACTACCTTTCAAATATGGCTTACTGCAAAGTTTCAGATGGCAGGTACATATCATGCTACAATATCCATTAGTCGCAAGGAGCATACTTGCAGATTCAATATCAGAACAAAAGGGTTGATTTAGAATTTTCCCGAGAGTTGTGACGGAGTACCCTCTCCATCAAACACTCAGTCTGCCTGCTTGATTTAGAGGTGGGACGACTTCTAGGTTATAAGCCAATGGAGTGAAATTTACTCCATTGGTGTAAACCTTCTTCTGAAGGCCAGAGGGAAATAGGGCCATTGGAGGTAAGCCATCCAACTGTCTGCCCTATTTAGAGTGGGCAGTTGGATGTTCTGTTCTGTTATGTTATGCTGATTTGTATAGAGCACTATCACCTAGAAGGCTATCCTGGTGTGGAGCAGGTGTGAGCCTAGCCAGACTTGGGGCCTAGTTGGACTTTTTGAAAAGTCAGGTCATCATCTGCTTGTGGATTTTAAGAAGTGAGGAGGAGGCTCTTGTGTAGGAACAGGTCATTCCATGCTATAGGAGAGATGTAAGAGAAGCTTGAATTCCAGATCTGGTTTTCTGTATGCGTGTGATGTGTGCAAGTAGTAGCCCAGATGAGCGGAGGTGTCCGGGATGTTTGTAAAAGCAGATGAGATTGTTTAGGTACACTGGGTCAGTGTCATGTAGTGCCTTGAATGTATTCGCGAGGAGTTTGAACTGTGCTCGTTTGCATATGGGGAGCCAGTGGAGCTCCTTGAGGTGTGGTGTGATGTGAGTGCAGCATGGGAGGTTGGGAGGGATTCTGGCATCCGAGTTCTGCATGGTCTGCAGCCTTCTGGTGAGATTTTGTTGATCCCGGCATTGAGAGTGTTTCCGTAGTACAGCTTGCTTATGACCAGGGCATGTGTGACAGTTTTACTGGTGCTGATTGGGAGCCATTTGAAAATCTTCCTCAGCATCTTCATAGTATGGAAGCATGAGGTAGTGACAGCATTGACTTGGGCAGTCATGTTGAGTTTGTTGTCGATGATGATGAGTTTGTTGTCGATGATGATCCTGAGGTTCTTGGTGTGGGTGGGTGTTGGTCCTACTTCTGATGGAGTCCCGCGGTGAAGTGCTCTTCCCAAAAATTATGATTTCGGTCTTTTTGATATTCAGCTTTAGACAGCTGGACTTCATCCAGTGGGTGACTTTAGACATGCAGGCATTGAACTTGATCTGGGATCTGCGTACTGGGCGTCTTATTCGTGAGGGAGAGAATGAGGATGCGTGTCGTCAGCCTACAAAATTATGTTGATGTTGTGAGAGCGGATAATGCTGCTTAGAGGGAATAGGTATGCATTGAAGAGGGTCAGGCTGGGGGGGCGTGGCTTAGCCGGCAATGGAGTAGGACGCCTTCGTGAGGAGCTCCGATGGCAGCTCCTTGTACTGGCCTAAGATCGCTGCAGGCAGGTGCCGGCCGGGGCTGCGCGCTCTTCCAGGCGTGATCGTGGCTGCCCTGACAGATTGGGGGCGGCTTGTGGCGGTGGAAGACACGGCCATCCGCGACGCGCCGGATCAGCTTTGGCGCTACTCGGCACCCTGCCGCTGACTGGCAGGTGACCACTAAGCGAGCCCGGGGATGTGTCCCGCCCACAAGGCCCGGGGCAGTGGCGCAGGAACCCCGGAGGTGCTGTAATCACCTGTTGGGGGCTAAACTCGACGGCGAAGGGCCAGCGGGTGTTCCGGGCGCCCCCCCCTGCACCGTGTTGGCGTCCCGGTCCACGCCTGGGCTCCTTACAACAGGCAAGGGTCCGAGGAATCGGATACCGGTGGCCGATCTGCGGCCCGATGACATCACTGCGACGCCATTTTCCCGGTGAGGCCCCGCAGTGAATGGCCCCCCGCAGCTGCCGGGACTCGCCCTGGGTGACCAGCGACATCGCAAGTGAGCAGCAGAAGACGCCCACAGACGGTGAAAGACAAAGATGATGGCAACGAGGGATGGGCGCTTAGCGGCTCCATAGCGCGCCTGGCTGTGCGCTGATGTACCCTGATGTGGACCCCATAGTCACTGGTGGCGAAGTGCTGGCGCCTGGATTGTCTTGATGTGCCCCCCCTGCTGAGCGGAACAATTGCCAATATCGGAAGGATCCGGAGTGGCCCTGAAGTGGTGATTCCTGTCTGTGCACTCCGTTCCACGGGCTGACGCAGCGGCACATCTTCTCCTGGCTGCGCACTGGGGGGTGCTGCCCTCTCCTCCCCACTCCTGGATCCCCTGGTGCGATTGCCCCGAAATCCATGTCACATGGTGGACGAACGCGAAAAGGCGTTGGAGGCGCTGCGGCTCCGCCACCACAAACCCGGGCACAGACGGACAGAATGGCGGAGGTGAGCGGGACTGACCCAATGTCCAGCAAGTTGGACGCTGTGCTGGCGGCAGTGGAGAAGCTGGGGGAAACAATGAACCAAATTCGCACCTCTCTGGAGGGCAAAATAGACAAGGTGGCCGTTGATCTTACCCTGTTGCATGCGGACCATCGCAAACTCAGAGATCGCACCACCGCTGTGGAAGAGGCAGCTGCTGACGTTTCCCCTCGGGTGGACACAGCGGAGAAGCAAATTCGTAACCTACTTGACCGTGTGGACTTCCTGGAGAGAAGAGCAGAGGACGCCGAAGGCCATGCCCGGCGCAACAATGTCCACGTGGTGGGCCTGCCAGAGGGGACAGAGAGTAAAGACCCAGTGGCCCACACTGAACTCTGGCTCCGCACGCTGCTGCCTGAGGGAGTCCTCTCTCCATACTTTGTCATCGAGCGGGCACACAGGGTGCCGGCTCGGCCCCCGCCCCCGAGCTCTAACCCGCGACCGTTTCTCATTCGCCTTTTAAATTATAGGGATCGAGACGCCATTCTTCAGGAGACAGGAAAACTATGGGACATACAAGTAGACAATCACAAAATTATGTTTTTCCCGGACTACACCTTACAGGTACAAAGGCACAGATATTCATTTATGGCAGTAAAAAGGCGTCTCCGTCAGCATGGCCTCAAATACTCCCTACTTTTCCCAGTGAAGCTCAGGGTGGTAGCTAATGGGAAGACGCACTTTTTTAACACCTCAGAGGGGGCGGAGGACTGGCTCGATAAATATGAATCCACCAGTAGCGATACCCGGACGGCAGAGCGCAGCAGCGAACCGACTGCTGCATCCTCACGCCGGCGATGCAGAACGAAAAGAAAACCAGCGCCCTTGGCTTCTCACACCCTCGGACCGAATCCCGAGCAGATACTCAGCGACCAACGCAAGGCCCTGCAGGCGGTTGTCAACATCAGTGGAACTCAAGAGAAGGAGACGGACTCTGGCTCCAATCAGCAAGACCCAGCCAGTGAAGATGACCACTCGGACACTTTGCCTGCCACGCAAGACTCCTATGAACTGCCTTCAGTTACTCCACAGACTTCCAATGACATTGTTTAACTGTATGTAATCAACGGTACTCCTCCACTATGCATACAGACGCTCCGCCATGCACGCAAGTATTATGATCTTGTAATGCAGCTGCGGGGCGCAACAGTTAGAACATGCTCTCAGGGATGGCGGGGGTGGGGTGGGTGTTCCGGGTGTGGGGGGGGCATTCTGTAGGAGCGCGACAGAGATTCCAGCAAAGCATGGGGGGCCCTCTCTTTTCCTTTCTCCTCCCGTTAGGTACATTACTTTAAACACTTGGTGTGAGCCCCAGATTCATACATAGCAGGTCATTTGCGAGGGAGCCGCCGGAGCGCGATCTTGGTATTTAGTCTCTGCAAAGTTAGCTGCTCAAGTTAGTCCCCCTTCGGACAGCGGTTAAATGTCACTCCTTATAACAGTTTGGACGAATGCCTGTTGCACTCTCTCCCTTTTGGTATTTTTGTTTATAAGTTTGTTTGCCATGCCATTACATGCACACTGGGCTCTGGAGATGGGGACATCGGCGTCATCAGGCAGTATACAACCGCAGCCTTGCCCTGGCGTAATTCAGAGAATAACCTGCGATCAATGCCCGCTGGTGGTTATTTATACACACATGACTCACATCTCATGGCTTCGATTAGGATAGGTACATGGAATGTGTGTGGCATACACAGCCCTTCACGCAGATACCTCATTTACTCATACTTAAAACGCCATCGAATCCGCATCGCTCTTCTGCAGGAAACTCGCCTCTCTAAGACCGAAGTAACGCAGCTACAGAGGAGGTGGAGAGGGCAATTATATGCTACTGGCTATTTGGCATACGCACGGGGGTGTTAATTTGGGTGAGACCTGGCACACCCTTTAAAGTGGAGGACTCAGTGGTAGATGCAGAGGGCAGATACGTGGTGGTGAAGGGCACGCTGGATGGCAGACCTGTAGTCATTGCATCACTATATGCACCAAATGTTGACCAGGACGCATTTTTTGAGACACTTTCACGCATATTTGCCCCGCGGCATGGCACCCCTATGACACTGGGGGGGGACTACAACAGTGTACTAGACGTTTCCCTGGACCGATCCTTTCCCCCTCTGCCAGGCATGGCCACGCACGCCGGGATGAAGGCACTCAATAGATGGGCCGCACAATGGCGTTTTGTGGACGTGTGGCGGCATAGGCACCCACAGGACAGGGCGTACTCCTATTACTCTGGTGCCCACAGCCTACATGTGCGCCTGGACCGCTGCATGCTTACAGAAGATCTCCTGCCATGCGTTACTGCGACAGAATATTTAGGGCGTACACATTCGGATCACAACCCACATGTGCTGGAGTTGGAATGGGATGGTGAGGTGCCACCGATTCCTGTCTGGCGCCTTCAACCCGACACCTTGCTGGATGCACCGTTCCGAGACGCACTGGCTACCTCCATAGCACAATATTTTGATGACCACGCAGGCACAGCCTCTTCGCCGCTTGTGGAGTGGGATGCCTTCAAGGTAGTTGTGAGGGGACACTGTCTGGGGACACAGGCAGGAATGCGCGTACAGATAGAAAACGAACTTACTGCGATAGAAAGGACGCTGGCGCTTGGGGAACAGGAGGCGATTGCAGGCTCTTTTGCACAGCTCACACAGGACAGGCAAAAACATGCTCAACTGCTAGAACGACTTAAGTGCCTTAATTATGCAGCGCACTCAGCGCGTACGCACCGCACAGGGGACAAGGCAGGAAAGTTATTGATGTGGCTAATTCGGCGCGATGATACGACGTCCCCAGTGGCATCCATTCGTACTGCACAGGGAGTCGCAGCATATACACAGCATGACATACACCGGGAGTTTGTAACACATTACAACGCACTGTATAGATCTCATGTGCGAGTCACAACCACAGAACTGCAGGCTTATTTCGAGGAAGTAGTCCTACCGCATCCCACGCGTGACCAGAATGCGGACCTAAACGACCCTCTTCTTCTGGAGGAGGTCCGAGACAGCATTTTTTATTATCGAACGGTAAGGCGCCGGGACCCGACGGTTTGCCGACAGAACTCTACAAGGCTTACGCTCACATCTTAGCACCCCAGCTTTTAAGGATATATACTACTGCGATAGACTCTACACTCACTAGTACACAAAATGAAGCCCTATTGATCTCACTACTCAAACCCAATAAAAACCCCGAATCCTTGGGTTCGTACCGCCCACTGGCTATTTTAAACACCGACTATAAAATTTTCGCGGCCCTCCTGGCAAAGCGCCTGGCACCAGTGGTGAAAACACTATTGCACCCCGACCAGAATGGCTTTGTTCCCACTATGAGTACTTCGCTTAATATTCGGTGGTTTTTCAGGGTTCAACATTATGCACTCCACCACTGGCCGCGATCTGGCTGCCTAGTGCTTGATTTAGAAAAGGCCTTCGACTCCTTGGAGTGGCCTTACCTCTCCGCGGTCCTACACAGGTACGGACTGGGTGATCACTTCATGAGTATGGTCCAGCTGCTGCATCAACACCCAACGGTCCGGGTCCGTACGGGGCAACTAATCTCAGACCCCATACGCGTACAGAGGGGCACACGGCAGGGTTGCCCCCTGTCCCCGTTGTTGTTCTCCCTGGCCATGGAGCCGCTTCGCACTGCTGGAACTGAATGGGGCATACCGTTGGGGGACGGAATACATGCTGTTTCTCTCTATGCCGACGATCTGTTTTTATACATAAGAGATCTAAGTTGCATCCCTACGACAATAGCGGACATTCTTAGGAACTTCGAAGGGCTGTCTGGGCTTCGGGTAAACTGGGCCAAGTCAGGGGTATACCCATTTAGCAACACCCTGGAGGAAACGCCGGTGTACATAAACGACTCCATGCTCACCTGGTATCCCAACACATTTCGATACCTTGGCGTGTTTATGTATCGAACACCCGATGACATCTTTGAGGGCAATCTCACCAGGGCGGTCTCTGCAGTGCACGCCCAGGTGCGATTTTGGAAGACTCTTCTACTTAATGTTATGAGTCGGGTAACACTAATCAAAATGATTATTCTCCCCAAACTATTGTATTATTTTTCGAACCTTCCGGTATATGTACCCGCAAAGTTCTTCCGCGAACTAGAGCGGTTATTCCGTGACCTGATTTGGAACAAAGGCAGACCACGAGTTGCATTGTGGAAGTTGTATGCCCCCATAGAACAGGGTGGACTGGCAGTTCCAAATATGGAGTTATATTATTTAGCGGCCCAGCTGCAATGGACGACAAAATGGCTGAGTGGCAAGGGTTTGGAAGACACGGCTACCACGCAGCAGTCAAGGACACAGTCCCAAATCTATCATTTGTTCCATCCCCTTGCTCGCCTGCCGAGTCCACCGCAGGCATCTCTGCAGCTGGCGCTTAAATGCTACAAGCGGTGCCTATATCTCACTAGGGCAGTGATTCCTTATGCCCCACTGCTGCCGCTCGTGGGCACGCCTCGGGGAAGAGCTGGTACTTCGGAGGGCGCGCTCGCCAGCTGGCACGCGGCCGGCTTAGAAACATTGGGAGACCTCTATGCTGACGGTTCCCTGCTCTGAGGCGCTGTCGACTGCTACTGAACTGCCTGCCGGATAGTTTTTGCTTCACAACTCCATTACAAGGTCATTATCTGCGGCCTGGGGTGACATAGCTGCCGAGCCACCGATGCATCTACTGATCCAATATTTACATATTATGGGGGCGGGCTCCCATATAGTGCATTGGCTAGTGGAGGCATTGCTCACGCATACGCTACAACCTCTGACACGGCTTCGTGCTCGTTGGGAAGCAGATAGGGGACGACCTTGGACTGAGAAAGATTGGGCCATAATACTGGCTGGTTCCTCCAATATACAGCGCAACTCTAGATTCAAGCTGATACAAACGTATGTTATACACAGAGCATATCTCTCGCCTGACAACATCAATAAATATTTCTGCATTGCCACCTCCGCGTGTCCGAGATGCCTGCACCACAATGCTGACCTCTTACACATGCTTTGGTCTTGCCCGTCCCTGCAGCCTTATTGGAATGCGGTCACAACTGCACTGGAGAAGTGCACAGAGATACCACTAATATACACATGGGAGGTCTATATTCTGGGCCTATATGCTAGATCCAAAAAGAATAGGGTGACCTCCCGCTTCAGGGATCTGGGACTCATAGTGGCAAAACGTCTTATTACTAAAAGATGGACACTTGACCCCCCCCCCGTAGCGGCAAACTGGGAGAGATCCCTACTTATATGGGCGCAAGCGGAGAGCACCACATTGCATAGAGAAGAAACCGCAGGCCTGCGCAAATACCCAATAGCGCAACCCTGGGATGCCATCCTCGACACCTTTTCACGGGGCTGTAGTAATGAAGTCGCCCAACCCTCGCAGGTAGCCGATGCTGGGGCAGATGTCCCTGCCACATAAGTGACAGACACTATACAATTCATCAGACACTTCTGAGTTACATCACACATGACAAATACCCTTCGCCACATGTACATATAGGAATTTTACGAGGGGCCTGACGTGTCCAGTCATTGTCCGCAGGTACCAAAAATGCTACTGCCTTGATGAGATCCCCACGTCGCATATGTCCCCTCTCTCCATATCGGGGCCTACCTGTAGCAGGTGTGTTGGATGGCAGGTTTTATTTTATATTGTTGGTAACAGTTTCGATTAATGGTTATATAAAATTATATATGTCTCTTATTTGCTCAAACTCCTGATTTTTCGTTCACTAAATATTGTGTCGATCACATGCCTCCTGTTTAAAAGCTATACACTGTAATGCAATATATCAAATATTCGCGTTCAGACATCAACAAACTGCTGTCTTTTTGGGCCGCAGAAGTGCTATCACCTGACCTTAAGGAAGTGCTTTAACATTCCCTGGATGCACTATGTGACTTTATAATCTGTATACGACCCATACAGCTGTATTGATGCTCCTATTCTACATGTACCCACGGTCTGCACCCTCAATATTGTATCATGCTATATTTTTGTCCATAATGCATCTAAAAAAATGTCCTTAGCATCTGTACGGTATGAATCGATAAAGATATGAAAATGCAAATAAAGATATTTAAACAAAAAATTGAAGAGGGTCAGGCTCAGAGAGGATATCCGTAGATTAGGTTGCGGGTGTCTAAGGTGTACGATGCCAGGCTGACTGACAGGGTCCTTCCTGTCAGGAAGGAACAGATCCATCAGAGTGCGTGTCCTTCTATTCCAACGTCGTGTAAGCGTTGGATGAGGATGGAGTGGGAGACCGTGTCACAGGCTGTGGTGAGGTCCAGGAGGATGAGGACCGCCATTTTTCCTCTGTCCAGAGTCATGCGAATGTCATCCATGGTGGCAATGAGGGCAGTTTCCTTGCTGTTGTTGGATCTGAAACCAGTCTGAAAGGTGTCAAGGAGTCGGTGGTCTTTGAGGTATTCGTTGAGGCACCTGTTGATGATTTTCTCTAAGACATTGGCTGGTAATAGTAGCAGGGAGATCCAAGTGTCTGGAAAGGTCATGGAAGACTTGGAGGCATTCAGAATGTTGTGAGCATGGTGCTGATGGGTTGCAGTCCTCTGGAGTAGGCCAGATGGGAGCATGGGTCCGTAGAGGCCTCCAAGTTTTTTCTGGGGTGATGACGGATCATGTGGTTAGCATTGGTTCTTTGGATAAGATAGGGAGATGTTTGTCGAGGTCTGTTGGGTGCGGTTGTGGGTTAAATTTGCTATAAAAGGTGCTGGTTTTGTTGCTGTAGAACTGAGAAATTGTTGCAGAGGTCCTGAAAAAGGGGTGATCAAGTTGGAGGTGGCCGCTGGTAAGGTGAAATTCTTTACAATGTTGAAGATTTCTTTGCTTATGTTGGTGCTGGCATTGATGCAGTCCGCCAGAGTGGGGCTTTTGTTGGTCCGGATCACTTGGCAGCAGCATCTCAGGGAGGATTTGAACATGCTCCTGTGTGTATTTTCCTCCCTCATTCTCCATTTGCGCTCCAGTTGTTTGCGGTGGCGTTTCATCAGTCTGAGTTCCTCCATGTACCAACTGGCCTAGGATCTAGATCTTGTCGATCTTGTTGTATTGCTGTGGGTGGGGCAAGGGAGACAGCGGAGGAGGTGATCCAATTTTTTTTTACTGTCCGTCACCAACAGGGATATCCTATTTTCTGTAAGAGTGTGTTATAGTGCCTACAAATGGCCATGTGTGGTGCTTGGCGTACTTCAAGACTTGGCTGGAGTACATTTACTACTAATTTGTTCATTTTAGGCTTGTCGTAACTTTAGGAGTGTAGTTTGTAAATAGCAATTAACTTACACTTTTGTGGGTCGATGTTTGTAGTAGCCTGTGCCCCCTTAAAAGCCCTCCTTACCTTTCTCTAAACCCCTCCCGCTGTGTAGTAGATAGTCCCAATTTTCTCACCTCCCCCTCTGGTCTATCGCACATTAATAAAGCATCAGTGGATAACAAGCATTGATGCTTTCAAATCTGCTCTGCCCAGAACATTTTTAATTGGCTTATTGTTTTATGACTGTGTTAAACCTTATTGGCTTACTACTGTTTAAAGTTTACATGCATGCACATATCTACACAAACTTTAGATCAGTGATGAGACATATCACTTTTGGTTTTTTCAAACACATTGCTAAAGCGTAGTCACTGGCAGTCTGGCCTGCTGGGTAGAAACATTTACCACAAATTTGGAATAGTCATCATCCATCTCAGCTCCTTCCTAGAAAGTTTCAGGATGATTGCCAAGTGCGGCCTGAGAAAAACACGTTTCCCCATTTATTTTTCCCATAGAAATATTAGATACAGCTACAATCAAAACAGCTGAAAAGAATTACACCAATTTTGGCAGAAAGCAAGATCCTGGTCCAGAAAGTATACTTTTGATTTTTGGTGTAATTGCGTTCAGTAGTTTCAGAGATATGAAGGTTAAAAAAAATATAGATATTTCATGCCATGGCTGAATTTTTGTGATAAATAATTTGAGCTAGCAGTATTGAGCTTTATTACGAACTGTGGTGTTTATTCAAAGACAACTGATCCCATAATGCAATTTTTACATCAAATGAGGCCCCACCTGTGGGCAATAAAAGGTACTGGTGACGTGTATCTGAAGTCTTTTTGCCATTTATTTTGCTACAGCTCATGCCTGTGATCAAGGACGTATAAAAAGTCTGAAACGCGTAAGGCAAGTTGGATTGTACCTGTGAATCTGCTGACTGTGCTGCTGCCTTATTAGACTGAGGTTTACTGATGGAGAGTGTGTCCTAAGCTTTGGGCACTTGTGGAACTGTATAAATGGCACGGCGGTCCAGCCGTGAGCATTGCACCACCGCGGACGACAGCGGGCCGGTGGGCTTTTTATGTTGGGAACCAAGACCGGTCCATTGGTATGGCGGAGAATATTAATGCAACGCAAAATGCTGATCAGGGGGATCCCACTAATGGCTGAATTTTTGTGATAAATAATTTGAGCTGGCAGTATTGAGCTTTATTACGAACTGTGGTGTTTATTCAAAGACTACTGATCCCATAATTCAATTTTTACATCAAATGAGGCCCCACCTGTGGGCAATAAAAGGTACTGGTGACATGTATCTGAAGTCTTTTTGCCATTTATTTTGCTACAGCTCATGCCTGTGATCAAGGACGTATAAAAAGTCTGAAACTCGTAAGGCAAGTTGGGTTGTACCTGTGAATCTGCTGACTGCGCTGCTGCCTTATTAGACTGAGGTTTACTGATGGAGAGTGTGTCCTAAGCTTTGGGCACCTGTGCAACTGTATAAATGGCACGGCGGTCCAGCCGTGAGGATTGCACCACCGCGGACGACAGCGGGCCGGTGGGCTCTTTATGTTGGGAACCAAGACCGGTCCGTCGGTATGGAAGAGAATATTAATGCAACGCAAAATGCTGATCAGGGAGAGCCCACTTATGGCTGAATTTTTGTGATAAATAATTTGAGCTGGCAGTATTGAGCTTTATTACGAACTGTGGTGTTTATTCAAAGACTACTGATCCCATAATGCAATTTTTACATCAAATGAGGCCCCACCTGTGGGCAATAAAAGGTACTGGTGACGTATCTGAAGTCTTTTTGCCATTTATTTTGCTACAGCTCATGCCTGTGATCAAGGACGTATAAAAAGTCTGAAACGTGTAAGGCAAGTTGGATTGTACCTGTGAATCTGCTGACTGCGCTGCTGCCTTATTAGACTGAGGTTTACTGATGGAGAGTGTGTCCTAAGCTTTGGACACTTGTGGAACTGTATAAATGGCACGGCGATCCAGCCGTGAGGATTGCACCACCGCGGACGACAGCGGGCCGGTGGCTCTTTATGTTGGGAACCAAGACCGGTCCATCGGTATGGCAGAGAATATTAATGCAACGCAAAATGCTGATCAGGGGGAGCCCACTAATGGCTGAAGTTTTGTGATAAATAATTTGAGCTGGCAGTATTGAGCTTTATTACGAACTGTGGTGTTTATTCAAAGACTACTGATCCCATAATGCAATTTTTACATCAAATGAGGCCTCACCTGTGGGCAATAAAAGGTACTGGTGACGTGTATCAAGTCTTTTTGCCATTTATTTTGCTACAGCTCATGCCTGTGATCAAGGACGTATAAAAAGTCTGAAACACGTAAGGCAAGTTGGATTGTACCTGTGAATCTGCTGACTGCGCTGCTGCCTTATTAGACTGAGGTTTACTGATGGAGAGTGTGTCCTAAGCTTTGGGCACTTGTGGAACTGTGTATATATATATATATATAATATATATATATATTCACTGAAAAAACCACAGGTTTCAGGGACGTTATAGTTAGTTGAACATTTCACTCGTACAAAACAAGAGAAATTCGGCCGTTATAGTTAGTTGAGCTAACTATAACTCGCGCCCCGCAATGCACTGCTGATGACGTCACATATTACATCATTCATGACATGGTCAGTGACATCACTGATAACATCACTGATGACATCTCAAAATGAAATGTCCAACTAACTATAACGTCCCTGAAACCTGTGGTTTTTTCAGTGAATTTCTAAGGTTTTTTAAATGCTAATTTCTAACTATAACGTCCCTGAAACCTATGGTTTTCTCAGTGAATTTCTAAGGTTTTTTTAAATGCGAATTTCTAACTATAACGTCCCTGAAACCTATGGTTTTTTCGGTGAATTTCTAAAGTTTTTTACAGGCCACGCCCCCTTTCTCCACCACTATGAAAACGTGCCTCTTGGCGCGTTCTAAGTTGGGGGATTAAGTCCCTTTAAATACTGAGGCTCCCTAGGGGCCAACTAGCCCACCAGGTACCTCCATTAAGCCCCACACAGCTGGATTGCTGAGAGTGGTACGAGGCCATGCCCCCTTTTTACACCACTCTGCAAACGCGCCTCCTGGCACACTGCTGCTTGGGGGATGAAGTCCACTTCAGTCCTGAGGACACAAGGGGACTTCATCAGCCCACCAGCAGTTCGCCAAGAGGCGCATTTGCAGAGTGGTGTAAAAAGGGGCGTGGCCTCGTACCACCTCTCCGCAATTCCACTGTGTGGGGCTTCCTGGAGGCTCCTGGTGGCCTAGTTGGCCCCCAGGGACCCTCACTAGCAATGGGGAATTAATCCCCCAATGCAGAGCACGCCAGGAGGTGCATTTGCAGAGTCATGCAGGGAGGGGGCGGGGCCTCCGGCGAGTTTTTTTATTTTTTTATTTTTTGGGAGGGGTGCCACGTGGCCCCCCTTCCCTGGGCCACTTCTGGCCCCGGGGACCCCATCCCCCAGGGCCTGGCCAGCCTTTACTTTTTTTTTGGAGGAGGGCCGCGTGGCCCCCCCCTCCTGAGGCCAATTATGGCCCCGGGGACCCCATCCCCTGGGGCCTGGCCAGCCTTGTTGGTTTTTGTTTGGAGAAGTGCCGCGTGGCCCCACTCCAGAGGCCAATTATGGCCCCGGGGACCACATCCCTGGGGGGGTGGCGGACCCCAGGGCCATCAAGGGCTCCAGGAGGGGGGCCGCGTGGCCCCCCTCCCATCATTTGCATAGCCCCGGGGAGGTGGTGGTCCCCGAGGTCGGGGGTCCACAACGGACCCCCGTATTTAAATAAAGTTTGCCCCGGGGAGGTGGTGGTCCCCGGGGCAGTGTAGGGAGGAGCAGGAGCCCCCCCCCACACTTTTTTTATTTTATTTAAGCCCCGGGGAAGTGGCGGTCCCTGGGGCTGTGGGGGCCCCCGCGGGCCCCCGCTACATAAATTGGGATTGCCCCAGGGGGGGCCCACCAGGGGGCTTTAAAAAATGAAGCCCGCGCTTCGTTTTTTTAAAATTTTCGTCCGGAGTCGCGCTGGGTGTGCGAATCCGGCCGAAAATTGTAAAAAAATGCTTTTTTGGCCCTGAGAGACTCTGTGGGACCCCCTGCCCTGGCTTAGGGGTCAGGGTGTTTTTACCCTGCCCCCCTTTCTTTTTTTTTTTTTTTATGTTTATCTCACCTTTTTCCTTCTCCCTCGGTACCGAGTCACAAGATGGCTGCCAACACTTCCTGGTTTGAAGTATTGGCAGCCAATGAGAGGCAAGCTCGTGCTCGGGAGGGCTCAGCCAATTTGGTGTAATTCCGTTCAGCAGTTCAGGCTGTAGCCGTGTCTAAAGTTTCCTATGGAAATTAACATAGAAAAAACACGTTTTGGGACCCCCCTTTTTTCTCGGCCCCCACTTGACGAATCACCTCGAAACTTTCAAGACAGGAGCTGACCTGAGTGAACAATGAGTTCTAAAAATTTCGTGAAGATTTGTCAAACGGCGCCAAAGTTATTGGCAAATCAAAAAACGCTTTTCCTATGGAAACAAGGTTCTAACAATAACTACCTATTCATACCTATTGCATTTACATCGCAAGTCATTACGACGACTTGCACTAGGGGGCGCTGAGGTATTGGAAATGAATTTCAACACCTTCCCTACTGTTGCGCAAACTGGAGTAGGAATAGTAATTAATACTATTCCTAAGTCCAGCGCGCCCCCTAGTGCAAGTCGTTGTAATGACTTGCGATGTAAATGCATCGCGTACTAACAATGCGGTCATTGTAACTACCGCGTTGTAAAAGCACGCGATGTAATACATCGTATTGCAATGTACCATATTCCACCACCACCTTTGTAAGATGCACTGAAGCGGGACCGCCATGCCACCCGTCCGCCAGACCACAAGATTACTTGTAATCTGGCAGGTGGACAACAGCGATTCTTGGCGGTGCGGGGGGTGCTGGTGGCGGCCCGCCCACACCGCCAAAAGTCATTATCGGGCCCTTTGTTGTTCTCCTGCACCCATACTTTCATGTAGCTGTTCACTTGATATGGTGCTACAGTGCTGTCAATTGGATCGTTCCTCCTCTCCACTGGTCTACAGCTCTTTTCATTTCCAGTTCTCATGCACTTCCTGGATGGGTGATGTCTTCAGTGCCTGCTGAAGCGCTGGTCACAATACGTGATTTGTAATTTGCAATTTCCTAATTTTGTATACTGAAGTTTGAGAGTTATGTTTGGGACTATCAAAGAACAATGTCCCAACATAATGCCCACATGCAGGAACCAGAAGCCCCTTTTGAGGAATACTGTATTCCTTCTTGCTGCACTGTTCCAGCATTGCTGCAAGACTTGGTATCTTTCAAAGACTGCAATCATGCCTCAATCTGGGTCAAAGCCTAAGGGCACAATGGCAGTGCTGACAGGTGAGGAATAACCTCTACCCCGTCCCCACAATTCCCAATCCATAGAAGAGAGTAAATTAGTGAAAATAGCACCACTAACCTTTAGGCCCAGAGGTACCGGACATTTCCAGTCTCTGTTGGCAATGCCATAGTGTTCACTGACATTCGCAAGCAGGCAGGCGGTGTATTCAGGAGAGCTTGGAAACAAGCCCTCCATCTTCCCTGCTCAGGCTGAAACCCCCAATCTTACCCGGGAAACCAGTCAAGTATCCATCAGGGCTCACGCACACCATTCAGGCCACATTCAACTAAGGAACACATCTGAATGGAGATGGGAAGGACCATTTAAAAGGGTCGGGCATTGGGAACACCTCAGGGGTGTTTATACAATAGTACTACAGACCTAGATTTAGAACCCACCACTTTCCAGTTCAGACCCAATTAAATGACAAAAGGGAAAACCCATTCTAAAAACCATTATTTGGGAGAGAGCCATGGGGAAGCGAAAGAGCCCAGGTTACCAGACTGAGAAAACAATACTCTCTTTTTCCTACAGGCAAGTCCATTAGATTTGTGGCAGTGCTCTCTCTTTTACTATAATTCAGTTCAAACTGACTATCCCAAAGCTTCTATCTCCCAGAAGGCTTTATCCACCCCAATCAATAAGGACAAAGTTTGGGCCTTCATATGGAACCTGAAGGTGGACAAGGTGCCAAGCCTTGACAGTTTCCCTGGCAAATTTTATAAGGCCTTTGTAAAGGTGTTATTAACCACATTGACAGCTCTGTTCAACTTGATTAGGTGGCCAAAATGTGACATACTTTGATATCTGAATCAAGCATTGTGGTGCTCATCGTACAAGCCAACAAACCTGCTCAACACCAATGGTAAGATCTATATGAAGATACTGTTGAACAGGTTGGATGTGCTATTCACAGATTTAATGCGCCTGGACTAGGTGGATTATGGATTTTAAGAAAGGACCGCAGAACAGGTATTGCTTGATGCAAAAATAGGCTTTTGACAGGAGCAGCCACTTCTTCTTAGCAGAGGTTTGATGAAATTCAACTTGAGAGATGAATTTATGGCAAGCTATAGGCCCCAATCAATGAGAATAGGTAGCAAGGTGAGCACTCACCTCTGACAAATGTAATGGTCTTGAGGCGAGGAGTTGGACAGTCTGATTCAGGTTTCCATCATTACGGGATGGGTAAATAAAGAACTGTAAAATGGGGGATAGTAGCATCTATTATTTACAGCATGTTGAAACAGCACAAACACTGTGTTTAGTACTGTGTAAACAAAGTAATATTAGTAATGCTATTATTGTTATTGCTCTATGCCACCCTTTGGACTCATTGGAGCAATTTGGCATCGATTTGGTGCTTCAGTTTTAAGCCCTGAAGTGCCCAGGGCCAAGTGTCAATCACTGACACCTCCTCACAGAGTTGAGTGGGGTCAGCAACTCTCACTGACCCCATCCCACTCTGTGACAAGGTAGGAGCAAATGAGAGAAGGCAGTAGTCCCAACCCTCCTGGGACCTCCAAGGCAGAGCTGTCAAGTAAGTGTGATTCTTTTTCAATTAATGTTTGGTGCGTTTATGTATAAATATTTGGGAGTGAATGTTGTGAATGGATTTATGTTAGACCTGGCATCCTTGGCATGGTTTTCCCCTAACATTTTGCCTTCACAACTCCTGTTTTTGCTGACTTTATTTTCGCTGGCCTTAGGACTGCTATCTAGTGTTAAAGTGTTTGCCCTTTTGCCCTAAAACACATTGAATTGGCTTATACCAATTGCCATATTTATTATACTTGTAAGTCCTTAGTAAAGTAGCACTATCTGTGCCTAGGGCCTGTAAATGAAATGCTACTAGTGGGCCTCCAGCACTGTTTGTGCCACAAGCTTAAGTGGCACTTTGAACATGTCTCAGGCTTGCTTTTGCAGCCTGTGTGTGTGCAGTTTTAAACTAAGGTAGGCCCCGGACAGCCCCAAGCAGGGTGCAGTGTATTTTAAAAGCTGGACATGTACTTTTAGGTTTTTCATGTCCTGGATATGAAAACCCTTAAATTCAACATTGGAATTACCTTATTACATTTTATAAGTATAAACTCCAAATGGGAACAGGTAACCATGTCATGTTTGGTGAATCTGGAATTTGAATTTAATGTCCTAACTTATGGTAAAGTTGGATTTTAAGTTACAATTTCGAAAAATGGCACTTCTAGAAAGTCGGCATTTCCTTGCATTAGTCGTTTGGTGCCTGCAGCCTGTCTCTGGGTCACATGACTGGGTGTGGGTGAAGGTGGATTTTGTGTATTCCTCCTAGACAGTCACACACAATGGGGAGCTTAGGTGTGCCTGGATGGGCCATCACTGGCTGGATGGGAGGCATGAGCTGGGCCCAGCCCCATTTTCACTTGAATAGGCTGTGTCCTGTCTCCACACACAGGGCTGCATACCCCCTGTAGTACGTCTGGAGCCAGAGCCAGGAAGGCACAGTACCTGTGCATTTCAAAGGCATGCCTCAAGAAGCTTCTCTTCACTTCAAAGGCACAACTGGGTATATATATTGGATCTAAGACACCACCACTTCAGTACACTTCTGGACCTGCGGATACTCTGCCAGGAAGAAGGACTGCTGTGCTGCTGAAAGGACTACCACTCTGCTGGACTGCTTCTCTGAAGAAGCTGCTACCTTGCTGTACTGACTTGCTGCCTGCTGCCCTCTTGCCTGGGTGAGAAGGACTGGACCTCCATCTCTTTAATCCAGAACCCAGAGTGGCTCCAAGCGCTGGTTGGCTGGCCTCCTGATCTGAAGCCTCAGGGACATAACAGGCTTCCAACCACCTCGCACCTGCACTTGAACTCTGTCATCTGTGAGTCTACCCTACCAAGAGGTGTCAACCCAGTCTTGCTTAAGGTGCTCTGCCAGGCTCTGTGGATCCAGCAAAACCAACGCATCTCCTCTGCTATGCAGAACAACCCCGAGCAGAACCGATGCATCTTAGCTGCTGTGTGGATTTGGACCCGTTGCAAAGACCTGCATCGCCAACGCTACCCAAGTCTTCGGGATTGCCACTGCGCAGCGCATCCTTGGCACAGGCCCTAACATCCCTCGTCGACGGCAGCCTCGACGATGACGCTGGACTATGCATCGCAACCACACTGCTCTTCAGAACCAACTGCCCCAACTGCACACCGCATCCTCTACGCTAGTCTTCACATCAGAACCCCTGTCTACGGGGTCCTCGACGATGACGCAGGCCCTTACATTGCAGCATCGCTGATTCTCGGATCCGACGAATCGCTTCAGGTGCACAACGCATCTTCGGCACAGATCCTCACAATGCTCCGCAAACCAGGATTTCAGGTACTTTGTTCAGTGTGCCTAACTGGGTCCCTGTAGCGGGCCCGCACTTCATCGTGGTTGGCCTAAACTTTTGACTTTGTCCCAGTCTGGCACGACCGGATATCCACAGTTGGCGCTTGTGCTTTTTTGCCCTATATTCAGTAAAATCTTTAAAATTTAATATCTCCCGTTCTACTGAAAGGATTTTTGTCGTTTTGGACGTGTTTTATTTATTAAAGAAATATCTATTTTTCTAACTTGCTGTGGGATCCTTTTTGTGTGTTTTTTTCACTTTATTACTGTTTGAAGTGTTGCACAAATACTTTAGATATTGCCTCTAAGTTAAGCCTCACTCCTCTGTGCCAAGCTACCAGAGGGTTGAGCCCAGGTTAATTGAGGGGCGGCTTGTGCTTCAGCCTGACAAGTATTGTGGTTGCTGCTTGACCAAGACTCACACCCCAGTCAACCAACAACCCAATTTCTCACAATGTATGTGTGCCCATGCATGTGTGAATGCCTGGGTGTGAGTGGGTGTGATTGTGCGTGTGTGTGCACCGTACACCCCACTCCCTGTTAAAATTACTGGCCACTACTGGATGTCAATAGGACCATTAGAATAAATGCTTGCCGATCACTGGACGGTGGATGTCTTGAAACTTTTTGAAGCTTAACCCTCTAAAACCAAAATGTATGCTTACCCTTTGAGTGCTGAGTTATAGAGGTCACTGGCTGGCAATAATGGGCCCACACCATGCTCCAGCAAGTACCACAAGACATCTGGATATTTTTCACAATTCCTCACTTTCTTTGGATCTCCATGGTACCAAGCTGGCATTTAGCTGTTTTCTCCAGTTCAACGTCTTAAAAAGACTCCTCCCTTTCCTGGCCAGCAATTCACACATTCCTGTGATAAACGCTTTAATCCAGTCATGACTGAATAATGTCAAATCAGTATATTTAGCTTCCCCAGCCAAGCTGGTCTAACATCTGCAGCTAGTGCACAATGTGGCACCCCACCTCATCTCTGCGTGTGCCAGATGGGACCATATTACACGCATTCTGCAATCTCTTCATTGGTTACCAGCATAAATGAGTGTCATTTTCAAATCCATGACAAAAGTGAACAAGGCCATTCACAAGAAAACCTCTGAGCCTTCAAATATTCTTGGTATAGCCCTGGTGAAAACTTGTGCTTTGCTCACCTGTTGTAGTGTAGTTCCCACTAATCCATAGGATCTGTGTGTTTGTGGACAACATAAACTTTGGGTGAGGTGCTTAGACTGATTCCATGCACCCCTGTAGTACATGTTGGCCTAGAGACCAGCTAGCTCACAGTGCCACCACAAGCCCCCCTAACCCAAATAGGGAGCACATGGTTTCTGGCAAGCACTGACATGACAACCATGACCCCTCAGGGATCATGGTAACAGATCTAGAGCCCTTTTGCTCAGTTACTTGTGCACTCTTGTTCTCAGAGAAATATATAAAGAATACACAATGGGACGTTCTTCAATATATTTATTGAACCAACTTTATTCCTGTATAGAATATATGTGCTGCGATAATCAGTAGACAGAAGCAAATGAAAGTGATTACAAGCACCAAAATTGTAAATAGCAGATATAGTTCCACCATGGTGCTAAGAAAAGTATATATATGCAGGGATATAAAACAAAGTAGAAATCAGGAGTACTGCTTCTATGCAATCCCTACTGTGTGTGTGTCTAGAGTGTATGTTGTTGTATAGCCGAGAATCCCCCCACGGGGTGATCCAACCCCATTACCTGGGGGGACAGAATGTAGGACCCCATCTTGGTCATGAATTGGACACCCCTCACTGAGATGTTAGGCAGCTGCTTAGCGAAGCCTCAGCATGCAGGGACCTCTCGATGTCAGCAGAGGTGTCTCCACTGGCTAACCCTCGGAACTGCTTATTTATAATAAAAAGCAACCATGCGATGTATATGCAGATTAGCATTGTTATAGATATGCAGATAGCCCTGTCCCCCAGTGGTTAAAGATAGAACGACATTTGTGCGTAAAGACCTTGTACTCAGTGTTCGGTGCATAATGATAATGGTGCGCGAAGTCAGATTTGTAAGCAAAGCAGTTTCAGATAAACTACTCCAACATTGTCACGCACACAAATATGTGCAAAAGGTTATAGTAAAATGTTATTGTGCAGAAAAAGGACAATGTAGAAAAATGTGTAGCGTTGCTACATGGGCACATAACACTGTATCTTGTCTCCAGCCCTAACTTTAAACAGGCCTTTTACAATGATAGAGCACTCTCAAAAGCCTGAAAGAGCATTCTCTTTAGGCACTTCAAAAGTATGGAACTCCATGCCCTCCCTAAGAGATGAGAATACTGCACAATACACTTCAAAAACTGTTGAAAAATGTTTTTATCACTATTTCGACTTCCTTTTTAAAACTTGGGTTTGTGTCAGTTAGTTCAGCAGCTCCAAGATGCTCATGTGTAGACTGCTTTACAAATATACCTAACATAACATAAGATTACATATAAAAATGTTTTTGTTACATATTTATCACATCCAAGTTTTTTTATGCTATTGTGATAAATTTACTTCATATTAGGATACATGAATTTTTTCTTTTTTAAACAGATTTTATTTATCAAATGACACATACAGAGCAGCGCTCTGTAACCCAGAGACGTCTGCACAATCAAGATTCAGCATTATGACTTTGATTTTTACAAAGGAATGCAAGGAGAAAATGAAAGCAATACAAATGAAATATGTCAAATGAAACCCCCCAACTCCCCCCTCCCCCCGTCGCACTAACAGCCTCGTAGATAACATCCTAGCTGTACATTATTGTATTGTATTGTATTGTAATTGCATTTGTATAGCGCTTACTACCCCTGACGAGGCGTCAAAGCGCTTTTTCGGCGAGTAGCACACTACTCCGGGACCCATAGAGGATTAGTGTTGAATTAGTATAGTGAAACATGCAAGTAAATTTTAAGTGGTGGATGGATTTGTTAGTCAGTTATTTGGATTCGGAAGGTTAGAAGAGGAAAGAAGGTTTGTATTTATATAGCGCTTCTAACCCCTGATGGGGTGTTGAATCGCTTTTTTTTGGCGAGTAGCACGCTACTCCGGAAACCCATAAAGGATTAGTGGTGAATTAGTATGGTGAAATATGAAAGTAATTTGAGTGGTGGATATTAGTCAGTTATTTGGAGTGAGAAGGATAGCGGAGGGATAGAAGGGAAAGAAAGGTTTGCATTCATATAGCGCCTGTTACCCCTGATGGGGTGTTGAAGCGCTTTTCTGGCGAGTAGCAGGCTACTCCGGAACCCATAAAGAATTAGTGTTGAAAATTAGTATAGTGAAATATGAAGAAATTTTAGTGGTGGATATGTTAGTCAGTTATTTGGATTGAGAAGGGTTAGGGAGGGGTAAAAAAGGTTTGCATTTATATAGTGCTTGTAACCCTGATGAGGTGTTGAAACGCTTTGTTGGCGAGTAGCACGCTACTCTGGAACCCATAAAGGATTAGTGGTGAATTAGTATAGTGGAATATGGAATTAGAGAAGTGAACATGCTAGTCTGTTATTTTGATTGAAAAGGATAGTGGAGGGATAGAAGAGTGAAGGATTTCTTTTTTTATTTCATAGCAGTAGGAGGAGGCTTTTGGATGAGTAAAAAGGGTTTTTGGAGGGGAAGAGTCAGAGGGAAGAGTTTAGAAAGGTTTGTTTTGGGGAATCGGTACAGTAAAGGAGGTGTCAGAAGATGCAAGGAGGGGTAGAGTAGGAGAGAGTCAAGAAAGTGTTATTTTCGGGAACATAGTAGTGGTATGGCGTTTGGGATAAATGAGAGAGTGGGTGTAGAGGATATAATGATAGATGTATAGGGTGAGATAGGGTAGTTAATTGGAAAGAATAGTAGAAAGAAGTTTGAGATGAGTCAGAAAGTTGGGCTAGAAGATATATTGAGGGAAGTATAGGCTGAGAAATAGGGTAGTGCATTGGAAATGCTAAATTAGAAGAAAGTGATAAATATCTAGATCCATAAGTACATTGAAAGTATATAGATGCATAAAGGAGGTAAGTATATGCAGATTAAAGATATTGATAGAGGTAGCGGATGAGAAATAGGGTAGTGCATTGGATATGCTTTTTCAGGTGAAAAGTAACAGACACACAGATCCAAGTACATGGAGGTACATAGATGCCCAATGGAAGCAAGTACATGTAGACCAAAGAAGATTTTTGTTTTCTTTTGTTTTTGTTTTTATAACAATATAATTATTGTACATGTTTATACAAAGCAATACACGAAGATAGGCACATATCTATAGTGAAAATCAATGCTTATGTACAGAGGGACAAATACATAGGGTGGGTATTAATGAATGGGAAAATGGGCAGCATTCCTGGCCCTGGTCCCGACCAGTTTCGAACAGGCTCAAACAGGCACTCACCCTTGTCCTCTCCACCCTTAACAGGCTCAAACAGGCACTCACCCTTGTCCTCTCCACCCTTAGCTGAGACGCCCGGGCTGAGACGCCCTAAGCCTTGGCCGTTTATAGCCCTAGTAGTCAGGTGACCCCTTCAGCCAATGGGAACCCTAGCCCTAACAATATCCAATCACAGCACTAGCCCTAAAATCTAGAACCAATAGGAGACGAGGACCTTACAGCCAATCTTAGCCCTAGTCCAAGCACCCAATCAGTTTCAAAAAACCCTTGATCTCTACGTCCAATAGAGGCCCTAGCCTTACCAGTAGTCTCAACCCTAGTCCAAGCAACCAATGGCACAGGAAGCCCTAGTCCCTACTTCCAATAGAAAGCCTAACCCTACTCTTAGTCCCACACCTAGTCCAGCAACCAATAACACCAGAAGCCCTAATCGCTACTTCCAATTAAAGGCATAACCCTAGCCCTAGTCCCACCCTAGTCCCAACAACCAATAACACAGGAAGCCCTAGTCCCTACTTCCAATAGAAATACTAACCCTAGCCCTAGTCCCAACCCTACATTGATTGAATCACAGACCCAGAAACCAATCAGAACACTCAAATACCCAACCAATGAAGACACTAACCCTAATCCAATAGAAACATCAGATACAACCACCAATCAGTGTACACATGTACCAAACAATATCAGACTATATAAGCTCCCAGCTACCTCAGACAAGGTTTGCTGGCCAGGGAGTTGGAAGCTGCTTCTCTATTCAGAAATCTCCTAGGAGACAGACCGGCTCAATCCACACTTTGGACTTCTGCAGTTAAGGCCCCAACAAACTTGTCATCTAACAACACTATTTGTATAAAACTTTACTCCCTCTCCTGGCCAAAAACGAAGTGCACAGTCCCTATTAAACACAGTTTAAACAGCTTACAGCACATTACTGCTGTCTCAGGAGGGAAGGGGGCTGGTTTCACTGACTTGTTAACACAAGATGGTCGCTGGGGGTGCACTGCTTAACATACAGATCTTAGCACAGAGCAAAGGAGACATTTGGAGGGAAAAAACTGATAGTCACAGGGAATGAGAGGGAAAAACTACAGAGTTTCCACTGCTAATCCCACAATTCAACAGGTTAAATGGAAGCAGTCACAGGCAGGAAAAAACACAAGTTTAAACACAAAAACATGGGGTAAATTATGCAATCACTGGCAGGTTAAAACTACAATTTTAAACTGTAACAACCACAGGCAAAGACAGTTAAAGAAATGTAAAAAGAAAAAATAAGATGATGCAATCACAGGTAGGGAAAATCGTTTTTTTAACTTTTTTAGGAAAGAGACAGCACTAGGCTGCCTCCTTACCACTTCCTGGACTCTGCTCACTGCAATCTGGGGCACAGGTAGGCTGCAACTCACAAGATGGAGGAGAATGATTTGGGGTGCACCCAGCAAAGCCTTAAGGGGCCTGGGCAGGTGTGAGGGAGGGCTCAGAGTTGCCTGGGAGCTGAATAGCCAACCCCAGTCCTAGGTCTGCTGGCCTGGGGGTAGGGACTGGGACTGGGGAGCTGCTCTATTCACAGATCTCCTAGGAGACAGACGGGCTCAATCCACACTTTGGTAAGGCCCCAACAAACTTGTCCTCTAACAACACTATTTGTATAAAACTTTACTCCCTCTCCTGGCCAAAAAACGAAGTGCACAGTCCCTATTAAACACAGTTTAAACAGCTTACAGCACATTACTGCTGTCTCAGGAGGGAAGGGGGGGGCTGGTTTCACTGACTTGTTAACACAAGATGGTCGCTGAGGGTGCACTGCTTAACATACAGATCTTATGGGACGCGCTCAGAGCTGACAGCAGTACCGTGAGGGGAACGGTCTTTTCTTCACCCTAGCTGATCCCTGGACATCGCCGTGAGGTGAACGGCTCCTGCCCACACTTCGCTATCGCTTTTCCTGCCGTGAGGGGAACGGCACTGTCATTTCTGCCGTGAGGGCAACGGCTGGACTACCACCCCCAGCAGGCAGTGGGAGTCGCTTGCTGGGGGCGTTATCGGTGCGCCTGGAGGCGCTTATCAGCTGTGTAGCTCTCCCGCAGCGCGGACGCGCTCAGAGCTGACAGCAGTACCGTGAGGGGAACGGTCTTTTCTTCACCCTAGCTGATCCCTGGACATCGCCGTGAGGTGAACGGCTCCTGCCCACACTTCGCTATCGCTTTTCCTGCCGTGAGGGGAACGGCACTGTCATTTCTGCCGTGAGGGCAACGGCTGGACTACCACCCCCAGCAGGCAGTGGGAGTCGCTTGCTGGGGGCGTTATCGGTGCGCCTGGAGGCGCTTATCAGCTGTGTAGCTCTCCCGCAGCGCGGGACGCGCTCAGAGCTGACAGCAGTACCGTGAGGGGAACGGTCTTTTCTTCACCCTAGCTGATCCCTGGACATCGCCGTGAGGTGAACGGCTCCTGCCCACACTTCGCTATCGCTTTTCCTGCCGTGAGGGGAACGGCACTGTCATTTCTGCCGTGAGGGCAACGGCTGGACTACCACCCCCAGCAGGCAGTGGGAGTCGCTTGCTGGGGCGTTATCGGTGCGCCTGGTGGCGCTTATCAGCTGTGTAGCTCTCCCGCAGCGCGGACGCGCTCAGAGCTGACAGCAGTACCGTGAGGGGAACGGTCTTTTCTTCACCCTAGCTGATCCCTGGACATCGCCGTGAGGTGAACGGCTCCTGCCCACACTTCGCTATCGCTTTTCCTGCCGTGAGGGGAATGGCACTGTCATTTCTGCCGTGAGGGCAACGGCTGGACTACCACCCCCAGCAGGCAGTGGGAGTCGCTTGCTGGGGGCGTTATCGGTGCGCCTGGAGGCGCTTATCAGCTGTGTAGCTCTCCCGCAGCGCGGGACGCGCGCGGGCGAAGCCCGGGCCAAGGGCAGGCCCGTCCGCGCCCGTCAAAGCCCGTCAGAGGCTGGGCTGGGCCATTCCCCTAACATCTAACTATGGGTAAGCGCAAACTTCATGGTAGTCATGACCAGGGAGGTGCAAAATCTAAAGTCCCGAGACAATCATCATCTATAATCTCATATCTGACTTCGGCCGTGGGAGCATTGACTAACGAGATAGCTAATGCCGAAAAGGAATTAGGTTTAGGCTCAAGATATAATGAAGGAGGAGGTGTTGAGGATTCTGAGCCACTATCTAATGCTCCTGTTTCGCTGGATCCAGTTGTGCAGATTAGTGGTGTAAGATTGAACTCTGAATCTCAGGGCCCGACTAGTGTTGAAATAGGAGAAGTGACTGTGACTGTACCATCGCAAGGTTCTGCTATGGACGGGGAAAATCCATCTAGGGACTTAATTGCGAGGCCTCAGGGAGAACGGAGTACCTCTAGGAAAATTAATAAGAGGCAGAAGGGCCAAAAAACTGCCCATCAAAGTTAGACTTGGTGCTGGACGAGAATACTCAATTATTACTACGGAATTTGGTGGAGGAGATTTTTAGTGCTCGGTTCGAATCCATACTGACTAATATTGCTAAAGATGTAATTGACACTATGAACTCGTGCGTTGCTGACCTGAAGAAAAAATGTGAGCGTATGGACTCTATTTTGGACTCTTACTTAAAAGTTAATCATGTTAAAAATAATTCAGGTTTGTTAGCTACTCCCCAGTTGGAATCTAATTTAGATTCTCGAGGAAAATGTTTAGGTAATCACCAATTTGTAGTTCCTAGTGAGGGGTAAAATCGAAAAGGGTGCTAGGCAGGATGTGTTCCAGGAAAGAATGCAAGAAGGAGGGCATTTGACCCAAATTGATAAAAGTCCTGTTGAATCTACAGATTTAAGATCTAATGTTGTAATTAACAAGAATATCGGCTTCAAAGAAAGTAAGGGAAGCCCAAAAAATTGTAGAATTGACCTCCCTATGGCTGCCACTCCTTTGGTTGCGATTCTTGTAGGGGTTCCCCCTTTAAGTGTTCATGATAACGAACCAACGGAGGCACTGATGCGCAAGACAAAAAATTGGTGTGATCATTATTCATCAGGTCAACCTGGGATATCAGACCATATTATAATGACTAGACGGGTGGCCTGGGTGGGAAATGGCCCCAAATGCGTACCAGGAGACTGTATTATAATTAATTTTAATAAACAGGATATAGCTGATAGGCTGTTCTGGGATGCAACAGAACTATATGGGGGGGAAATTAGGGCTTTACCCTTGGGTTATTTTTACTCTCCGCTAAATGCTCGGCGGCCTTTTGAGAGGGCCAGTGGGGCTACTTTCACTGGTTCCTCCCTCCCTGACTTGGGGCTGCTTCAGGGCCATGGTAGTGGATTTTACCCTAGTAAAACTAAAGTGGGAGAAGTAACACAAAAAAAGTGGTAGCCTTGATACCAAGGTTTATGGAGGGAGGCTTACCTGTCTCAAATAGATTTTCCCCACTCACTTCGATGGATCAGAATGATTGACTGGTGGAACCAGTGGTTGGTAGTTTACAACCATCCCCTACAAATCCAGGTTCAGATGATGTAGGCGTGGTTATCCTCCCAAGTTGTAGAACTATTAGTTGGAATATTGCGGGCCTCAAAGCTAAAAGGGATGATCCACTCTGGTTGAAGGTTTTAAGATCTTACGACATAATTGCGCTTCAAGAAACCTGGGATAGGGGGGATAGTTTTTGGGTGGATGGTTTTAGATCCTTTGTTCTACCCGCTCGCCCGGCTACGGCTGGTAGAGCTAAGGGTGGTTTGATGTTCCTCCTCTCCAATAAGCTAGCGGGCTCTGTATGTAGACTAGAGGTAGATTCTTTTAATGCCCTGATATTAGAAGTTACCCGGGCAAATAATTTTAAGTTATTACTTATTAATTTTTATAATTCTGGGGAAAATGATTTTTTAAATCAACATTTGATTAAGTTGAACTCCTTTTTAGAAGACTATAGGGCTAATCAACCCACTTTTTATCATATATTAATTATGGGTGATTTTAATATACATTTGTGTGAGCGGCATTGTCTTATCGAAGATCACTTAGCCCATACTCATTCGGTGAGTCCTCATTTTGAGCACTCGCCCCA
The DNA here is from genome assembly GCA_963921515.1 of Calotriton arnoldi. Taxonomy (NCBI): domain Eukaryota; kingdom Metazoa; phylum Chordata; class Amphibia; order Caudata; family Salamandridae; genus Calotriton; species Calotriton arnoldi. The sequence continues at coordinate 1,631,405 of CAWUFW010003647.1, forward strand.
GGGGGAGGCTCTAGAGAACCTTTTGTCGGGGGCTGATCTTTTTGAACCAGCATTCTTTAATCATTTTGATCGTTGTCCTACATTTAAATCCAAGGCTAGAGACACCATCATAGATTATATATTTTTGTCCTCTACTTTACTTGACAAGGTAGTTTTTTATAACGCTATAGTTTCATCTTTCAGTGATCATAACCCCGTCATATTGGAACTGGATAATAGCTGTGGGTTTTTGGGAAACGGTGGGGAAAATTTGGGTGTTAATAGTATGGTAACCCGTGATCAAGGGCGGAGGCTTAAGTGGTCGAAGGTGGTACCAGATTCCTTCTTTAAAGATCTTTGCCTAAAAACTAGCGGACATATCGCAATATGTGCTGACCCTTTAAGTCCTGAAAATGTGGTCCTAGGAGCTTTTGTTGGTATCTGTAAACAGATATCAGTGGATTTGACCATCAACTCTAAAATGAAAACTAAATTAGGTGAAAAATGGTTTGATGAAAACTGCTCACGAGCACACCGTGCCCTTATTTTAGCCTTGAAATGTTCTCCTCGAGATAGGGAATTGGTAGTGTCGTTACGGAAACAATACAAGGTCGCAGTTCATAGGCGGAAATCAGAGATTAAGGCAGAGGCTTGGAATGATCTTGTTTCAGTCGATGTGTTAAAAGATAGTTCTAGATTTTGGTCTATTGTTAACTCCCCATTTTTTCAGGTCAGGAAAACGACATTCAGGAAAGTAATATTACAGAGGCTCAGTGGTTGGCTCACTTTGAGGGAATTTATGGTTCTGATGAGACGATGGAAACTTATTTTAAGGCATCAACCCACCAAGCTGCAGTATCTTTTACTTTTAATGAGGAGGACGTTGAGAGAGCAATAAAAGACACATCTAGTAATAAAGCTCCAGGTCCAGACCGTGTCCCGGCAGACCTTTTTAAGTGTAACCCCAAATTTTGGGCTAAGATACTTGTAAATGTATTTAATGCAGTGAGAACGAGTGGGTTTCCCGCATCCTGGTCTCAGTCGATTATTATACCAGTTTTTAAAAAGGGTCAGAGAGGGGACCCGAGGTGCTACAGACCGATATCTTTAATTGACTCGACGGTTAAAATTTTGGGCAAAGTGATTTTAGAAAAGATTTTAGACTGGGTCAATGATAACAAGATTGTTTCTAATTTACAGTACGGTTTTAGAAAAGGACGAAGTACTATGGACCAATGTCTCAACCTGTATTTATTAATTAGTAAATATACAAAGGCTAAAGAGGGCTCGCTTAAAATGGCTTTTATGGACTTGTCCTCAGCTTTCGACCTGGTTAACAGGTCGAAGCTGTGGAGTATTTTATTAGAAATGGGATTGGATCCGGGTCTGGTTTATTTCCTAGCTGATCTTCATAGTGACCTATCTGCATCAATTAGGCTTTCACAAGATGGCAAGTGTTCTAAGTCTTTTAAATCAGGAAGAGGCGTAAGACAGGGGTGCATATTGGCTCCCTGCTTTTTACACTATATACTAACGCCCTGGATGGATCTCTGGTGGAGGCGAGCTTGGATATACCGCGTGTAGGAGACTGTCCAATCCCGGTTCTCCTATACGCGGATGATGCCGTTCTTTTGGCACGAACTGCAGTAGGTCTCCAGCGGCTTCTGGATGCGTTTGGAGCCTATATGCAGTCTTTAGACCTGGTAGTAAATATCGGGAAATCACATATTATGACCACGAGTCATAAAGCTCCTAAAGCAAAAACTTTTATTGTAATGGGGGGTTGTGACGACTGTATCCTCGTTTACATATTTAGGAGTAGTATTTGATGAAAGAGGCTCTTGGGTTCCCCAACAAAAAATTAAAAAAATGCAGTAATTAGATCAACCTCTGCCATACTAGGGTTTGCGCAGCGGTTGGGAGCTAGACCTGTGGAGGCCATTATAAAATTATATAGATCTAAGTGTTTGGCTATTGCAGCATATGGCTCATCTATTTGGGGTTACAAGCAACAGGCAGGACTACAGACAGTGGAAAACAAATTTTTACGTAGTCTCCTGTCTGTTCCTCAATCTACTTCAACCTTTGCCATACATCAGGAATTGGGGCTGGGTTATGTCTCAGATACTTTGCGTACAGCGCCGTTACTCTGCTGGCTCAAAGTATGGCTTAACCCAGTTTTAACCCTGAATCATTTGATATTGCGGGATTGTGTCAAATTGGATAAAGTAAGTAACATTAATTGGCTAGCATATGTTAGATCTATGTTATCCAAAATAGGGCGGCTAGAATTATTTGAATTCCCGGATAGGATTAGGAAGGAAGATTTGAAAGGGGTTAGAACGAATTTTATAAATATGTTGATGCTGGAACGGGAAGAAAAGGAGCTACAGAAACCTTTAGTTAGGGCTCACTTTTTGACAAAAACGTCGTTACTAATTGAGCCGTATTTGATAACTGTTACTAAACCGTTCCATCACTGGCTCCTGACTAGGTTCCGTTTTAATTTGATTCATTTTAATTTGGGCAACTATGAGGGGTGGTGTAAGCCAGAGGATGCAGGTCCGTGTTCTTGTGATAATTTTTCTACACAAGATACCCTACATTTTGTAATGTTCTGTGACCTCTATTTGGATATACGTAGGAAGTTTTTAGTCCCTCTATTAAATAAAAGGGTTTCCTACAGGTTAGACCTGCACTGCTTTATCTGCAAATGTTAAGTAATACATGGGACATTTTTAATATTGCTTGTTTTTTGGTTGCTGCTATTAGGATTAGGAAGAAATTGAAAAAAATATGCACATTGTTACGCATTTTAACGAACCGATTAACCTTATTTGCTGAAGCTGAGTATTTTGTGGATTATTTTTAATACTACTAGTCTCTATTGTTGCTATTGTATGGATTTTTATGCTATATACTGTATTATGCTGATTCTCTAATGAAATAATTTTTTAACTTTTGTATTTTTTGATGCTGCTGAATTACACAAATAGGATTGTGCCCAACTTTTTATCCCCAAAATTTTGTATATGTATGTGTGTGTTTATGTATCTTATGTCTTGTACTTTTATGATTTTAATTAATCGAATAAAGTGGATTGAGTGATTGATACAGATCTTAGCACAGAGCAAAGGAGACATTTGGAGGGAAAAAAACTGATAGTCACAGGGAATGAGAGGGAAAAACTACAGAGTTTGGACTGCAAATCCCACAATTCAACAGGTTAAATGGAAGCAGTCGCAGGCAGGAAAAAATCTGCAATCTGGGGCACAGGTAGGCTGCAACTCACAAGATGGAGGAGATATATATATATATTCACTGAAAAAACCACAGGTTTCAGGGACGTTATAGTTAGTTGGACATTTCACTCATACAAAACCAGAGAAATTCGGCTGTTATAGTTAGTAGAGCTAACTATAACTCGCCCACCCGCAATGCACTGCTGATGACGTCACATATTACATCACTCATGACATGCTCAGTGACATCACTGATGACATCACTGATGACATCTCAAATGACATCACTGATGACATCATCCACGTGATCATCTGATGCACCTCCTCACAGCCTAATAAAACCTTTCACACACCTACTCTTAAATACAGACTACCAATATCGAAACCATAGACACACCAATAGCAGTTAGTACATACACACTCAGTGATTCATACGTCTACACACACATCCACCCACTAACCCATACAGTCACTCATACACGCAGTCATTCATCAATACAGCCATTGATATATCCACTCATACACCCATATAGACACTCACACACTGCCACTCACCCAAAGAGTTACTCAAAAACCTAGTCAGTCACCCAAAGAATTAATTACACTGCCATTTACTCACCTATACAGTTATACACACACCACGTCACTTATTCATACAGATACGTACTGGCTTCAACAATTACTGACATAAGCACACACTTATCCATGCAGCCACTGTCACAATCACTCACTGTCACATATACTCACTTATATACTCCAACACTCACAAATACTGCCTTTTACATATGTAGTTACTTACACATATACCACTAACACATCCATTCACTCAGCAACACAGCTATACGTACACTCACTCATACACTCCCTAACACACGCACTCATAAACGCATACACCCAGTGAACCACCCACTCCCACATCCATGCAGGAAGTCACACAAACCCCCACCCACACAGACACTCAGGCACCCATACAGGTTCTCAGACAACCAATCATTCTTCAATATACCTTGGCATATATAGATATAACATTCTTGAAATTTTTAGAAACACTCAGCCCCATGGATGATGTCATCAGTGATGTCATCAGTGATGTCAGTGATCTCACTGAGCATGTCATGAGTGATGTAATATGTGACGTCATCAGCAGTGCATTGCGGGTACGCGAGTTATAGTTAGCTCTACTAACTATAACAGCCGAATTTCTCTGGTTTTGTACGAGTGAAATGTCCAACTAACTATAACGTCCCTGAAACCTGTGGTTTTTTCAGTGATTTTCTAAGGTTTTTTAAATGCTAATTTCTAACTATAACGTCCCTGAAACCTATGTTTTTTTTCAGTGAATTTCTAAGGTTTTTTAAATGCTAATTTCTAACTATAACGTCCCTAAAACCTATGGTTTTTTCAGTGAATTTCTAAGGTTTTTTTAAATGCTAATTTCTAACTATAACATAGCAGTCGCGTTTGCAAAGTGGTGGAGAAAGGTGAGCGTGGCCTCCGAACACCTCTTAGCAATCCCACTGTGTGGGATTTACTGGAGGTAACAGAAGGGGTAGTTAGCCCCCAACGTCAACCTTGGGGGGCCAACTACCCCTCCTATTACCTCCTGTAAGTCCTATACAGCAGGATTGCTAACTTCTCATACCAGGCCACGCCCCCTCCCTGCACCACTCTGCAAACGCGCCCCCTGGCACGTTGTAAGTTGGGGAATTAATTCCCCTTGAATACTGAGGGTCCCTGGTGGCCAACTAGCCCACCAGGTACCTCCAGTAAGTGCCACATAGCTGGATTGCAGTGAGGTGGTCCGAGGCCACGCCCCTTTTTATACCACTCTGCAAACACGCCTCTTGGTGCACTGCTGGTGGGGTGATGAGGTCCTCTTGTGTCCTGAGGACCTCAGGACACAAGATTATTTATTTTAGCCCCGGGGAGGTGGCGGTCCCCGGGCCTTGGGGGGCTTGGGGGGCCCGTGAGGCCCCCGATCCTATTTTAATGAAGCCCCGGGGAGGTGGCGGTCCCCGGGGCTGCGGGGGGACGCGTGCCCCCGCGCATAAATTATAAAGCCCCGGGAGGTGGCGGTCCCCGGGGCTGTGGGGCCTCCTGCGGAACCCCGCCACACAACTCAGAAATGCCCCCGGGACCTGGCCCACCCGGGGCTTTGAAACAAAGCGCGGAGTCCGCGCTTCGTTTTTTGTCATTTTCGACCGGGTTCGCGCACCCAGCGCAACCCGGCCGAAATTTAAACAAAAAAATGCTTTTTTTGGGCCTGGGGGGTCAGGGTGTTTTTACCCTGCCCCCTTTTCTTGTTTTTAATCTTTTTTTTTTTTAACCTTTTTCCTTTTCCTTCGGTCTGAAGCACAAGATGGCTGCCAACACTTCCTGGTTTGAAGTGTTGGCAGCCAATCAGAGGCAAGCTCATGCTCGGGAGGGCTCAGCCAATCAGATCTCACAATTCTCAAATATCGATATCTATAAATCTTTAAATATCTCAAAAACTACTGAACGGAATTACACCATTTTTACAAAAGCGTGCTTTCTGGACCAAGAGCTATATCTCTGCCTAATTTGGTGTAATTCCGTTCAGCAGTTCAGGCTGTAGCTGTGTCTAAAGTTTCCGATGGAAATTAACATGGAGAAAACACGTTTTGGGACCCCCCTTTTTTTGTCGGCCCCCCTTTCAAGACAGGAGCTGACCTCAGTGAACAATTAGTTTTGAAAATTTCGTGAAGATTCGTCAAACAGCGCCAAAGTTATTGGCAAATCAAACAACGCTTTTCCTATGGAAACTAGATTCTAACTATAACTACCTACTGGCGACCGCCAGTAGGTAATATATATATATATATTCACTGAAAAAACCATAGGTTTTAGGGACAGTTATAGTTACTTGGACATTGCACTCGTACAAAACCCGTGAAATTCCCCCGTTATAGTTAGTTCAGCTAACTATAACTCGCGCCCCCGCAATGCACTGCTGATGACGTCACATATTACATCACTCATGACATGGTCAGTGACATCACTGATGACATCACTGATGACATCTCAAATGACATCACTGATGACATCATCCAGTGACTGTGTGTTTCTGTAAAGTTTAAATATTTTTAAAATATATAGGAAAAGACGTATTGAAGAATGAGTGGGTGTGTAAGTGTCTGTATGGATGATTTAGTAGGTGCGTGACTGACTCTATAAGTGAGTGATTTAACGTATCTTACTGAATGCATGGGTTAGTGACTAAACTGGGTGTATGTCTGTATCCGTCTGTCTGTGGCTGTGTAAGTGGCTGCATGTGTTTGTGAATAGCTAAATGAGTGTCTATATGAGTTATTGAATGCTTGTCTGAGTATCTGTATGGGTGCCTGAGTGTTTGTGTGGGAGGGGTGTGTGCAACTCTGTGCATAGATGTGTGAGTGGGTGATTCACTGGGTGGATGGTTTCAAGAGTGCATCTGTGATAGACTTTATGGGTGGGTAAGTGTGTGTAAGAGTGTGTTAGTGAGTGAATGTATGTCCCAGTGGTACATGTGTGAGTAACTACATATGTGAAAGGCAGTATATATGTGTGTTGGAGTATATAAATAGCTATAAGCTGAGAGTGACTGATTGTGATAGTGGCTGTATGGATGAGTGTGTGCTTGTATCAGTGATTGTATAAGAGCGTAAGAATGTGCTAGTATTTGTATGAGTAAGTGAGCTGGTGTGTGTATTACTTTTTTAGGTGAGTAAATGGTAGTGTGTTTAATTATTTGCATGACTGACTAGGTGTGTGAGTACCTCTATAGATGAGTGGCGGTGTTTGAGTGTCTATATAGGAGTATGAGTGCATATGATAGTCCTGTACTGAGTGACCGTAAGTATGAGTGACTGTACGGGTGAGTGAGTGGATGTGTGTGTGTAGACCTAAGAATCAGTGAGTGGGTATGTAGTTATTGGTGTTGGAGTGTCTATGGTTTTGCGAATGGCAGTCTGTAATATTTAGGTTATATTAGGGTGTGAGGAGGTGCATCAGATTATCACGTGGATGATGTCATCAGTGATGTCATTTGAGATGTCATCAGTGATGTCATCAGTGATGTCACTGACCATGTCATGAGTGATGTAATATGTGACGTCATCAGCAGTGCATTGCGGGGCGCGAGTTATAGTTAGCTGAACTAACTATAACGGGGAATTTCACGGGTTTTGTACGAGTGCAATGTCCAAGTAACTATAACTGTCCCTAAAACCTATGGTTTTTTCAGTGAATTTCAAAGGTTTTTTAAATGCTAATTTGTAACTATAACGTGTCTGAAACCTATGGTTTTTTCAGTGAATTTCAAAGGTTTTTTAAATGCTAATTTGTAACTATAACGTGTCTGAAACCTATGGTTTTTTCAGTGAATTTCAAAGGTTTTTTAAATGCTAATTTCTAACTATAACGTGCCTGAAACCTACGTTTTTTTAGTGAATTTCAAAGGTTTTGTAAATGACAATTTTTAAATGTATTAATTGTTATTTTAATTTTTTTCATACTGATTTACTACATTTTTTGAAACAATTTTTTTACATATTTTATTTTTTAAATTACATTGTAATTACATTATACATTACATTACAAAAAATACTTTCTCTTAATGAATTACTTTAGTTTAAATACTTTGCAGATAGGCAATAGACTTTTAAGTACAGTAGTTACAGTTGTTGCAATGGGCAACACATTTTCAAACACAATGCAACATTCTGCTCAATGTGAATTTCTAGTTAAATGCAATTAGTTACTTTATGGATTACTTTTTCTAACCACAGGACTGGATCCTAGATTCAGTCCTGGTACATCTCCTGTAAACAGTTGAGTAAAAGCGTTTTGGTTACAGTCGTGATTTTTAAGGAATATTATTGTATTTTAAAAGTTGTCACTTAGAAACTTTTTCTCATAGAATCACCAATGTTATCCTATGGAAGGAAATTCACTTAGCAGGTAAAAACTGTTATCGTTACTTTTTCTTACTCAGTGTTGGATCCTGGATCCAGCACTGGTGCATCTCCTGTAAACAGTTGAAAGAATGCGTTTAAGTCATACAGGCGATTTTTAAGGAATATTTGTAGTTTGTGAAAATCAACACTTTCAAACTTTTTTGCTGAAAACCAGTCAATGTTAGACTATGAAGGAAATTCAAGTTACCGGTAAGTACGGTTAAAATTACTTTTGAGGATCAGTACTGGGCTGAAACATGCAGCACTGAGGTCTCTCCTGATAACAGGTGAGTAAATCGGAATTGAATTCGTATTTCGGCTGATTTTAGAGGAATATTTTAAAGTTCCAAAACTCCACACTTAGAAGAATTTCCAAGTGAAACCAGTCAATGTTAGCCTATGGAAGGAAATTCAAGTTACTGGTAAGTACGGTTAAAATTACTTTTCAGGACCAGTACTGGGCTGAAAGATGCAGCACTGAGGTCTCTCCTGATAACAGGTGAGTAAATCAGAATTCGGATTTCGGCTGATTTTAGAGGAATATTTGTATGTTTCAAAAATCAACACTTAGAAGAATTTCCAAGTGAAACCAGTCAATGTTAGCCTATGAAGGAAATTCAAGTTACCGTTAAGTACGGTTAAAATTACTTTTCAGGATCAGTACTGGGCTGAAAGATGCAGCACTGAGGTCTCTCCTGATAACAGGTGAGTAAATCAGAATTCGTATTTCGGCTGATTTTAGAGGAATATTTTAAAGTTCCAAAACTCCACACTTAGAAGAATTTCCAAGTGAAACCAGTCAATGTTAGCCTATGAAGGAAATTCAAGTTACCGGTAAGTACGGTTAAAATTACTTTTCAGGATCAGTACTGGGCTGAAAGATGCAGCACTGAGGTCTCTCCTGATAACAGGTGAGTAAATCGGAATTCGTATTTCGGCTGATTTTAGAGGAATATTTTAAAGTTCCAAAACTCCACACTTAGAAGAATTTCCAAGTGAAACCAGTCAATGTTAGCCTATGAAGGAAATTCAAGTTACCGGTAAGTACGGTTAAAATTACTTTTCAGGACCAGTACTGGGCTGAAAGATGCAGCACTGAGGTCTCTCCTGATAGCAGGTGAGTAAACCGGAATTCGTATTTCGGCTGATTTTAGAGGAATATTTGCACAATGGTGAAGGGAGGGGGCGGGGCCTGAGGTGACATCTTGCAAACGCGCCCCGTGGCGCGTTTTAAGTTGGGGGATTAAGTTCCCTTGAATCCTGAGGGTCCCTAGGGCCAACTAGACCACCAGGAACCTCCAATATATGCTAGGGGCTGCGTTGCAGAGACGTGTAGAGAGGCCACACCCTTTTACACCTCTCTGCAACGCAGCTCTGTGGCGCTTTCTGGATGTACCTGTTGGGCTAGTTGGCCCCAGGGACCCTCAGGATTGAAGGGGATTTAATTCCCCATCTTAAAACGCGCCACGGGGCCTGTTTGCACACATGTCACCTGAAGCCCCGCCCTCCCTTCACCACTGTGCAAACGCGCCCGTGGCACGTTTTAAGTTGGGGATTAAGTCCCCTTGAATCCTGAGGGTCCCCGGAGTCCAACTAGCCCACCATATACCTCCAAAAGCGCCACAGAGCTGCGTTGCAGAGAGGTGTAAAAGGGGTGTGGCCTCTCTACACCTCTCTGCAACGCAGCCCCCTGGCGCATACTGGAGGTTCCTGGTGGGCTAGTTGGCCCCCAGGGACCCCCAGTATTCAAGGGGAATTGTTCTCCTCTGCAAACGCGTCAGGGGCGCGCTTGCAGAGTGGTGAAGGAAGGGGCGGGGCCTGCGGGCCGATCGTTTTTAAAAAATAATAATAATTTTGTCCCCTGAAGGGGGCTGTGTGGCCCCTTCCTTTTTCCTTTTTTATGCCCTGGGGACCCCATCCCCCAGGGCCTTACCCCTTTTTTTAATTTTTAATTTAAAAAAACGGGAAGGGGGCCGCGTGGCCCCCTTCCCTGGGCCTGTATTGGCCCCGGGACCCCATCCCCCGGGGCATGGCCTCGTTTTTATTTATATTCTTTGGAGGGGGGCTGCGTGGCCCCCTCCTCTGGCCATTTAAGGCCCCGGGGACCCCATCCCCGGGCCGGCCATTCCGTTTTTTTTTGTTTTTTGGGGGAGGGGGCCGCGTGGCCCCCTTCCCGGGCCACTACTTGCCCCGGGGACCCCATCCCCGGGGCCTGGCCTCTCGTTGGGGACTGTGGGGGTCCCCAATCCCCCACAGTCCCGCCGGCTCCCCGCGTCCCTAGGGTGCCGGCATTGCATTACACATGGGGAGCAGCTAACATGCTGCTCCCCATGTGTAAAGCAATGTGCTTTGGATATTGGAAGAGAGAGCAGGTTTCCTGCTCTCTCTTCCAATATCCAGCAGTTTGTAATGACAGGACGGGAGCCGCGAGGCTCCCGTCCTGTCATTGCAAACAGCAGTGTCCCGGGGTAGGCACCCCGGGACACTGCGAGGAGCCGGCCCTGGGGGTGGTGGTCCCCAGGGCCATCAAGGGCTCCAGGAGGGGGCCGCGCGGCCCCTCCCATTCAGTACACAGCCCCGGGAGGTGGTGGTCCCCGGGCTCTGGGGTCCGTAACGGACCCCCATATTAAAATGTTTAGTGCCCCGGGAGGTGGTGGTCCTCGGGCGTGTGGGGGCTGGAGCCCCCCCACACAGGTTTAATAATTTTTTTAAAAAAGCCCCAGGGAGGTGGTGGTCTCGGGGCTGCGGGAGGGCTCAGAGCCCTCCCGCACCATTTTTTTAAAAAGCCCCGGGGGTGGCGGTCCCCGGGTTTGGGGGCCCTTTGAGGCCCCCCACACATTAAATTATCCCCCACCATGCCCCCGGGACTTGGGCCACCCGGGGCCAATTAACATCGAATCGCGGGAGACCGCGCTTCGATTTTTTTTTTCGGCAGGATTCGCGCACCCTGAGCGCATCCTGCCGATTTAAAAAAAATTATTTATTTTTTGCCCAGGGGTCCTTGTGGGACCCCCTGAGCAAACCTAGGGGTCAGGGTGTTTCTACCCTGCTCCCTTTGTGCGCTTTGCGCACTTGTTTCTGTCCCTCGGTTCTACCGAGGACAAAATGGCTGCCAACATTTCCTGAATCGGAATGTTGACAGCCAGCTGACAGCCAATTAACATGCAGCTCGTGATCGGGAGGGTACGCGGACCCTACTCGTCCCTAGATATCACTAACTTTTTACTTTTCATTTTTCAGCAACTACTGAACGGATTTACACCATTTAACAAAAGGGTTCTTTCTGAACCAAGAACTACCTCTTTGCCAAATTTGGTGTAATTCCGTTCAGCAGTTCGGGCTGTAGCCGTGTCCAAAGTTTCCTATGGGAAAATGCATGGGAAAACGCGCTTGGGACCCCTTTTCTCGGCCCTCGCTTGACGTATCACCCCGAAACTTTCAGGGTAGGAGCGGATCGGAGCGCCCCACGAAGTTTGAAAATTTCGCAAGATACGTCAACCGGCAAGAGAGTTATTTCAAATAGAATGTCGCGGATTTCCTATGGATAATAGGTTGTAACTATAACTATCTACTGGCGACCGCCAGTAGATAATATATATATATATATATATATATATATATATATATATTATCTACTGGCGGTCACCAGTAGATAGTTATAGTTAGGACCTATTATCCATAGGAAATTCGTAACATTCTATTCCCAATAACTTTGGCGTCGTTTGACGAATCATCGGGAAATTTTCAAAACTAGTGGGGCGCTCCGGTCTGCACCTGTCTTGAAAGTTTCTGGGTGATTCATCAAGCGGGGCCCGAGAAAAAAGGGGGGTCCCAAAACGTGTTTTCTCCATGTTAATTCCCATAGGAAATTTTAGACACGGTTACAGCTCGAACTGCTGAACGGAATTACACCAAATTTTGCAAAAAGGTAGCGCTTGGTTCAGAAAGCGACCTTTTTTAAATGGTGTAAATCCGATCAGTAGTTGCGGAGAAATTCAAAAATAAGAGTGAAAAAATCAATTTCCCATAGGAAACTTTATGCAAGGCTACAGCCAAATCTGCTGAACGGAATTACACCAAATTTGGCAAAAAGGTAGTGCTTGGTTCAGAAAGCACCCTTTTTAAAAATGGTGTAAATCCGTTCAGTAGTTGCTGAGAAAATCCAAAATAAAAGGTTCGATATCTATGGCCGCGGTGGATCCGCGCACCCTCCCGATCAGGAGCTGCATGCTAATTGGCTGTCAACACTCCAAACCAGGAAGTGTTGGCAGCCATCTTGTTCCTCAGTAGAACCGAGGAACAAGAAAGCAGTAAAACAACTGCGCAAAACGCAAAAAGGGGGCAGGGTAGAAACACCCTGACCCCCTAGGCCTGCTCAGGGGGTCCTACAAGGACCCCCAGGGCCCCAAAAAAATATTAATTTTTTTTTAAATCGGCAAAAACGCGCTGGGTGCGCGGATCCTGCCGATAAAAAAAAAAAAAAACGAAGCGCGGACTTTCGCGCTTCTTTGTGATTTGGCCCCGGGTGGGCCAAGTCCCGGGGGCATGCGGGGGTTGATGTAAGTTATGTGGGGGCCTCTAAGGCTCCCCAAGCCCCGGGACCGCCACCTCCCCGGGGCACTAATTAAACAAATGTGGGGGTCTGTTTCGGACCTCCGAAGCCCCGGGGACCACCACCTCCCGGGGCTTTGTAGATGTTGGGAGGGGGCCGCGCGGCCCCCTCCTGGAGCCTGTGATGGCCCTGGGGACCGCCACCCCCAGGGCCGGCTCCTGCAGTGTCCCGGGGTGCCCACCCCCAGGACACTGTAGTTTGCTATGGCAGGGCGGGAGCCTCGCGGCTCCCGTCCTGTCATAGCAAACTGCTTTGAATTTTGGAAGAGAGAGCAGGAAACCTGCTCTCTCTTCCAAAATTCAAAGCAAATTGCTTTTCCACACGGGGAGCTGCATCTTAGCAGCTCCCCATGTGGAAAAGCATTGCCGGCTCCCGCAGGACTCGGGTAGCCGGCAGGACCGTGGGGGAGTTGGGGTCCCCCCACGGTCCCCAAAGGATAGGGCCAGCCCCGGGGGATGGGGTCCACAGGGCAAGTGGTGGCCCGGGAGGGGGGCCACGCGGCCCCCCTCCCCAAATTAAGGGGGAAAAAAAGGCCGGCCCCGGGGGATGGGGTCCCCGGGGCCTAAGGAGGCCTGAGGAGGGGGGCAACGTAGCCCACCTCCATGAAAATTTAAAAAAAATAAAAGGTGGCAATGACCCGGGGGATGGGGTTCCCGGGTCGAAATTGGCCACGGGAGGGGGGCCCACGCGGTCCCCTTCCCGTTCCTTTTTAACAAAAAAAATAAAAGGGGGTCAGGCTCTGGGGGATGGGGTCCCCAGGGCCCAAAATAATTAAAAAGAAGGGGGGCCACACAGCCCCCTTTTAAAAAAAAAAAAGAAAAAGAAAAGAATCCGGCATCGCGCCGGAGGCCACGCCCCCTCCTTGGCAGCACTCTGCAAACGCGCCCTGGCGCGTTTGCAGAGGGGGAACGAATTCCCCTTGAATACTGGGGTCCCTGGGGCCAACTCGCCCACCAGGTACCCCCAGTATGCACCAGGGGCTGCGTTGCAGAGAGGTGTTCTGAGGCCACGCCCCTTTACACCTCTCTGCAACGCAGCTCTGTGGTGCTTAATGGAGGTAGCTGGTGGGCTAGTTGCACCCCAGGGACCCTCAGGATTCAAGGGAGTTAATCCCCGACTTAAAACGCGCCACGGGCGCGTTTGCACAGTGGTGAAGGGAGGGGCGGGGCCTGAGGTGACATTTGTGCAAACCCGCCCCGTGGCGTGTTTTAGTTGGGGGATTAAGTCCCCTTGAATCCTGAGGGTCCCTGGGGTCCAACTAGCCCACCAGGTACCTCCAGTAAGCGCCACAGAGCTGCGTTGCAGAGAGGTGTAAAAAGGGGCGTGGCCTCTGAACACCTCTCTGCAACGCAGGGCTGTGGCGCTTACTGGAGGTATCTGGTGGGCTAGTTGGCCCCCAGGGACCCTCACGATTGAAGGGGACTTAATCCCCAATTTGCAACGTGCCACAGGGCGTGTTTGCAGACATGTCACCTCAGGCCCCACCCCCTTCCTTCACCATTGTGCAAATATTCCTCTAAAATCAGCCGAACTACGAATTCCGATTTACTCACATGTTATCAGGAGAGACCTCAGTGCTGCATCTTTGAGCCCAGTACTGATCCTGAAAAGTAATTTTAACCGTACTTACCAGTAACTTGAATTTCCTTCCATAGGCTACCATTGACTGGTTTCACTTGGAAATTCTTCTAAGTGTGGAGTTTTGGAACTTTGTAATATTCCTCTAAAATCAACCGAACTACGAATTCCGATTTACTCACCTGTTATCAGGAGAGACCTTAGTGCTGCATCTTTGAGCCCAGTACTGATCCTGAAAAGTAATTTTAACCGTACTTACCAGTAACTTGAATTTCCTTCCATAGGATATCATTGCCTGCTTTTTGCTGAAAAAGTTTCTAAGTGTCGATTTTTGAAACATACAAATATTCCTCTAAAATCAGCAGAACTACGAATTCCGATTTACTCACCTGTTATCAGGAGAGACCTCAGTGCTGCATCTTTGAGCCCAGTACTGATCCTGAAAAGTAATTCTAACCGTACTTACCAGTAACTTGAATTTCCTTCCATAGGCTAACATTGACTGGTTTCACTTGGAAATTCTTCTAAGTGTGGAGTTTTGGAACTTTATAATATTCCTCTAAAATCAGCCGAACTACGAATTCCGATTTACTCACCTGTTATCAGGAGAGAACCCAGTGCTGCATCTTTTAGCCCAGCACTGACCCTGAAAAGTAATTCTAACCGTATTTACCAGTAACTTGTATTTCCTTCCATAGGAATCCATTGTCTGGTTTTCAGCAGAAAAGTTTCAAAGTGTCGATTTTCACAAACTACAAATATTCCTTAAAAATCGCCTGTATGACTTAAACGCATTCTTTCAACTGTTTACAGGAGATGCACCAGTGCTGGATCCAGGATCCACCACTGAGTAAGAAAAAGTAACGATAACACTACTTACCTGCTAAGTGAATTTCCTCCCATAGGATAACATTGGTGATTCTATGTGAAAAAGTTTCTGTCAACTTTTAAAATACAATAATATTCCTTAAAAATCACTACTGTAACCAAAACGCTTTTACTCAACTGTTTACAGGAGATGTCCCAGGACTGAATCTAGGATCCAGTCCTTGGTTAGAAAAGTAATCCATAAAGTAACTAATTGCATTTAACTAGAAATTCACATTGAGCTCAATGTTGCATTGTGTTTGAAATTGTGTTGCCCATTGCAACAACTGTAACTACTGTACTTAAAAGTCTATTGCCTATTTGCAAAGTATTTAAACTAAAGTAATTCATTCTGAGAAAGTATTTTTGTAATGTAATGTATAATGTAATTACAATGTAATTTAAAAATAAAATATCTAAAAATAAATAGTTTAAAAAATGTAGTAAATCAGTATCAAAAAAATAAATATAACAATTAATACATTTAAAAATTGTCATTTACAAAACCTTTGAAATTCACTGAAAAAAACTATAGGTTTCAGACATGTTATAGTTAGGAATTAGCATTTAAAAACCTTTGAAATTCACTGAAAAACCATAGGTTTCAGGCACGTTATAGTTAGAAATTAGCATTTAAAAAACCTTACAAATTCACTGAAAAATCATAGGTTTTAGGGACAGTTATAGTTAGTTGGACATTGCACTCGTACAAAACCCGTGAAATTCCCCGTTATAGTTAGTTCAGCTAACTATAACTCGCGCCCGCAATGCACTGCTGATGACGTCACATATTACATCACTCATGACATGGTCAGTGACATCACTGATGACATTACTGATGACATCTCAAATGACATCACTGATGACATCACTGATGACATCATCCATGTGATAATTTGATACATCTTCTCACACCCTAATATAACCTTTGATACACCCACTCTAAATTACAGACTGCCATTCTCAAAACCTTAGACACTCCAACACCAATAACTACATACCCACTCACTGATTCTTAGGTCTACACACACATCCACTCACTCACCCGTACAGTCACTCATACTTACAATCACTTAGTACAGGACTATCATATGCACTCATACGCCTATATAGACACTCACACACCACCACTCATCCATAGAGGTACTCACACACCTAGTCAGTCATGCAAATAATTAATCACACTCCCATTTTCTCACCTATACAGTTATACACACACCAGCTCACTTACTCATACAAATACTAGCACATTCTTACGCTCTTATACAATAACTGATACAAGCACACACGCATCCATACAGCCACTCTCAAAATCACACACTCTCACTTATAGCCTTTTAAATACTCTAACACACATATATACTGCCTTTCACATATGTAGTTACTCACACATGTACAACTGAGATATACATTCACTCACTAACACACCCATACACACACTCACCCACCCATACAATCCATCACAGATGCACTCTTGAAACCATGCACCCAGTGAATCACCCACTCACACATCTATGTACAGAGTCACACACACCCCACCTACACAAACACTCAGGCACCCATACAGATACTCAGAGAACCAATCAATAACCCATATAGACACTCATGTAGCTATTCGCAAATCCATGCATCCACTTACACACCAACAGACAGACGGATACAGACATTCACACAGTTTAGTCACTAACCCATGCATTCAGTAAGATACGTTTAATCACTCACTTGTAGAGTCAGTCACGCACCTACTCAATCATCCATTCAGACACTTATACACCCACTCATTCTTCAATACGCCTTTGCCTATATATATATTAAACATATTTAAACTTTACAGAAACACACAGTCACTGGATGATGTCATCAGTGATGTCATTTGAGATGTCATCAGTGATGTCATCAGTGATGTCACTGACCATGTCATGAGTGATGTAATATGTGACGTCATCAGCAGTGCATTGCGGGGGCGCAAGTTATAGTTAGCTGAACTAACTATAACGGGGGAATTTCACGGGTTTTGTACGAGCGCAATGTCCAACTAACTATAACTGTCGCTAAAACCTAGGATTTTTTCAGTGAATTTGTAAGGTTTTTTAAATGAGAATTTCTAACTATAACGTGCCTGAAACCTATGGTTTTTTCAGTGATATATATATATATATATATATATATATATATATATATATATATATATATATATATATATATATATATATATATTGACATATGTTTAAAAAAGCCTTAGAAATTCACTGGAAAACCCCGATTGATGTGGAGTTATGGTGGCCAATTGGCCAATTTAAAGTGCAAAACTACTGAAATGTGCAAGTTTTTGGTTAGGACTGCAATCCACCTCGCACAAAAGACAAGCAAACACTTAATCCACACCAGTTGCAATGCTCCCCAGGTAACTCGAAATGTGACAAATGTAATTACAAATGTTTTAAATAGTCTTATAGATGAGTTTACATATTAAAGTTACCCCAAACACTATCAGTGAAACAACTATGCCTGCAGTATTATTAATTAGTGTCTGTATGTGCTGTTATTTATTTAATTATGTTACGCTTTGAGGTGTTTTTATTATTTTTTGGGCTAAATATCGTGAGGTCATAAGCATTACACTTGGCCAGCGAGTTATGGGTCTGAAAGCTGGAAATGAGAATCTATGTAACATCCGCACAAATACAATGGGCTGTGAATCATCTAGGAGTCCCCATGTGAACAAAGATAATTCCAGGGAAAAAGAAGCTATTAGGACAATGTGGTCAGATCATAGAAATTGTCCTGGGACTGCATCGGGTGTTTGTGCCTGTTTTTTGGGCTCACTCTACATAGTATTGCAGAGAACACTGCAGATGTTGTTTGGCCACTTCGTTACCAACGGTTCCAAGTACCCCACCATGGAAGGTAGGCTATCCCTCTTCTGAAGGCGGCATGTTCTTATTGAGATGAACAAATGTCTATGGATGTTAGTCTGGTCCTTAATACGAATGTATGACGGTATTCCATATGCGTTTTGCACGCATGCCTTCTGAACGCCGTCATTAGAATGAACGCGTCTTTAGCACGCATTCGTTCAGCACGTAAGTCATTATAATGGCTTACCTTAGGGGGCGCTGGATTTTGGAATAGTTTCATTTACTATTCCAACTCCAGTCTGCGCAACAGTAGGGAAGGTGTTGGACTTTAAATCCAACACCATTCCCCCAATGCGCCCCCCTAAAGATGCGTTCATTCTATTGCGAGCACAGCGTGATTCTGGCTTCGTCCTAAAGGATGTTCCCCCTATAGAATGCAGTTCAGTTGGCAAAAGGTCCAGGAGGGAATTGCTAAATGTCTGCTACAGTGAAATAAAGGGATCGTAATGCCCCACTCAGGGTGCCTCTTGGGATGGGGAATAGAGGGCACCAGGGACTCTCCATAAACCTCACCAGCACACTGCTCTTCTAGTGGGGAAGTATATGAAGGTCTCAGAGGTGGAGTGCACCTCCTAAGGAGCATGCGCAGTAGGAGACCACACCCAGCCAAGGAGGGCATATAGTGCCACTTTAGTTTTGTGGGTCTGGAGGACACTTCCGTAGGCATGACAGAGCACACATACTAAATGTGTGCACTGGGCCAATCCAGGACAACGGCCCCAACCTGTAGTATTGTTCTTGGACTATAATTTTGAAGTGGTTCCAATTACCAGCATAACGATTCAAGGTTACCTCCTTGCACTCCCTTGTTGCTTTGTTTTCACTTTTTTTTTTTTTTTGGGTCTGGACTCTCTCCTGATTCCTGCCAGAGCATAAGAAAATACCTAAAGATAAGGATTTAATGTCCTGAGCAATGTGAAAGTTTAAGGATACATTTTTGGATCGTTTTTTGAGACTTTGAGTTGGTACAAGTACTTACCTCTTCCAATCTGAACAATTCCTCGAACGGTTTCCCAGTGGCTTTTCTTCCTCAGGGGGCAGACTGAAACACTGCTTGACCTGTCACGAATTTTATTCATGGTTTTCTTGAGTTCCTGCGGAATATAAACCATGCATAACATTAAGCATTGTTATTGTCTACAGACAATATTGTAAATCTGCGTTATCAAGGCAGGAAAAGGAATCCCTTTTTGGCAATAGGAAAGAGAACTGGACCTTGACACTAGGAAAGAGGACTGAACCCTAACACTAGGAAAGGGTACTGGACCCTGACACTAGGAAAGAAGACTGAACCCTGACACTAGGAAAGAGGACTGAACCTTGACACTAGGAAACAGGACTGAACCTTGACACTAGGAAAGAGGACTGGACCCTGACACTAGGAAAGAGGACTGGACCCTGACGACTGAACCCTGACACTAGGAAAGAGGACTGGAGCCTGACACTAGGAAAGAGGACTGAACCCTGACATTAGGAAAGAGGACTGAACCCTGAGACTGGGAAAGAGGACTGAACCCTGACACTAGAAAAGAGGACTGAACCCTGACACTAGGAAAAAAGAGGACTGAATCCTGACACTAGGAAAGAGGACTGAACCTTGACACTAGGAAAGAGGACTGGACCCTGACACTAGGAAAGAGGACTGGACCCTGACACTAGGAAAAAGAGGACTGAACCCTGACACTAGGAAAGAGGACTGAACCCTGACACTAGGAAAGAGGACTGGACCCTGATAATGGGAAAGAGGACTGAACCCTGACACTAGGAAAGAGGACTAAACCCTGGCACTAGGAAAGAGGACTGAACCCTGACACTAGGAAAGAGGACTGAACCCTGACACTAGGAAAGAGGACTAGGAAAGAGGACTGGACCCTGGCAATAGGAAAGAGGACTGAACCCTGACACTAGGAAAGAGGACTGGACCCTGACACTAGCAAAGAGGACTGGACCCTGACACTAGGAAAGGGGACTGAACCTTGACACTAGGAAAGAGGACTGGACCCTGACACTAGGAAAGAGGACTAGGAAAGAGGACTGGACCCTGACACTAGGAAAGAGGACTGAACCCTGACACTAGGAAAGAGGACTGGAGCCTGGCACTAGGAAAGAGGACTGAACCCTGACACTAGGAAAGAGGACTGGACCCTGACACTGAGAAAGGGGACTGGACCCTGACACTGAGAAAGGAGACTGGACCCTGACACTAGGAAAGAGGACTGGACCCTGACACTAGGAAAGAGGACTTAACCCTGACACTAGGAAAGAGGACTGAACCTTGACAATGGGAAAGAGGACTGAACCTTGACAATGGGAAAGAGGACTGAACCTTGACAATGGGAAAGAGGACTGGACCCTGACACTAGGAAAGAGGACTGAACCCTGACACTAGGAAAGAAGACTTGACCCTGACACTAGAAAAGAGGACTGAACCCTGACACTAGGAAAGAGGACTGAACCTTGATAATGGGAAAGAGGACTGGACCCTGACACTAGGAAAGAGGACTGAACCTTGATAATGGGAAAGAGGACTGAACCTTGATAATGGGAAAGAGGACTGAACCCTGATACTAGGAAAGAGGACTGGACCCTGACACTAGGAAAGAGGACTGGACCCTGACACTAGGAAAGAGGACTGGACCCTGACACTAGGAAAGGGGACTGAATCTTGACACTAGGAAAGAGGACTGGACCCTGACACTAGGAAAGAGGACTAGGAAAGAGGACTGGACCCTGACACTAGGAAAGAGGACTGAACCCTGACACTAGGAAAGAGGACCGAACCTTGGCACTAGGAAAGAGGACTGAACCTTGATACTAGGAAAGAGGACTGGACCCTGACACTAGGAAAGGGGACTGAACCCTGACACTAGGAAAGGGGACTGGACCCTGACACTAGGAAAGAGGACTGATGACACTAGGAAAGAGGACTGAACCCTGACACTAGGAAAGGGGACTGGACCCTGACACTAGGAAAGAGGACTGAACCCTGACACTAGGAAAGAAGACTTGACCCTGACACTAGGACTGAACCCTGACACTGAGAAAGGGGACTGGACCCTGACACTAGGAAAGAGGACTGAACCCTGACACTAGGAAAGAGGACTGAACCCTGACACTAGGAAAGAAGACTTGACCCTGACACTAGGAAAGAGGACTGAACCCTGACACTGAGAAAGAGGACTGAACCCTGACACTAGGAAAGAGGACTGAACCTTGACAATGGGAAAGAGGACTGAACCTTGACAATGGGAAAGAGGACTGAACCTTGACAATGGGAAAGAGGACTGAACCCTGACACTAGGAAAGAGGACTGGACCCTGACACTAGGAAAGGGGACTGAACCTTGACACTAGGAAAGAGGACTGGACCCTGACACTAGGAAAGAGGACTGAACCCTGACACTAGGAAAGAGGACTGAACCCTGACACTAGGAAAGAAGACTTGACCCTAACACTGGGAAAGAGGACTGAACCCTGACACTGAGAAAGAGGACTGAACCCTGACACTAGGAAAGAGGACTTAACCCTGAGACTAGGAAAGAGGACTGAACCTTGACAATGGGAAAGAGGACTGAACCTTGACACTAGGAAAGAGGACTGGACCCTGACACTAGGAAAGAGGACTGAACCCTGACACTAGGAAAGAAGACTTGACCCCGACACTAGGAAAGAGGACTAGACCCCGACACTAGGAAAGAGGACTGAACCCCGACACTAGGAAAGAGGACTGAACCCTGACACTAGGAAAGGGGACTGGACCCTGACACTAGGAAAGAGGACTGAACCTTGACACTAGGAAAGAGGACTGGACCCTGACACTAGGAAAGAGGACTGGACCCTGACGACTGAACCCTGACACTAGGAAAGAGGACTGGACCCTGACACTAGGAAAGAGGACTGAACCCTGACAATGGGAAAGAGGACTGGACCCTGACACTAGGAAAGAGGACTGAACCCTGACACTAGGAAAGAAGACTGAACCCTGACACTAGGAAAGAGGACTGAACCCTGACAATGGGAAAGAGGACTGGACCCTGACACTAGGAAAGAGGACTGGACCCTGACACTAGGAAAGAGGACTGAACCCTGACAATGGGAAAGAGGACTGGACCCTGACACTAGGAAAGAGGACTGGACCCTGACACTAGGAAAGAGGACTGAACCCTGACACTAGGAAAGAGGACTGCACCCTGACAATGGGAAAGATGACTGGACCCTGACACTAGGAAAGAGGACTGGACCCTGACACTAGGAAAGAGGACTGAACCTTGACAATGGGAAAGAGGACTGGACCCTGACACTAGGAAAGGGGACTGGACCCTGACACTAGGAAAGAGGACTGAACCCTGACACTGGGAAAGAGGACTGAACCCTGACACTAGGAAAGAGGACTAAACCTTGACACCAGGAAAGAGGACTGAACCTTGACACTAAGAAAGAGGACTGAACCCTGACACTAGGAAAGAGGACTGGACCCTGACACTAGGAAAGAGGACTAGGAAAGAGGACTGGACCCTGACACTAGGAAAGAGGACTGGACCCTGACACTAGGAAAGGGGACTGAACCTTGACACTAGGAAAGAGGACGGGACCCTGACACTAGGAAAGAGGACAGAACCCTGACACTAGGAAAGATGACTGAACCTCGACAATGGGAAAGAGGACTGGACCCTGACACTAGGAAAGAGGACTGAACCTTGACACTAGGAAAGAGGACTGAACCCTGACACTAGGAAAGAGGACTGGACCCTGATAATGGGAAAGAGGACTGGACCCTGATAATGGGAAAGAGGACTGGACCCTGATAATGGGAAAGAGGACTGAACCCTGACACTAAGAAAGAAGACTGGACCCTGACACTAGGAAAGAGGACTTAACCCTGACACTAGGAAAGAAGACTGGACCCTGACACTAGGAAAGAGGACTGAACCCTGACACTAGGAAAGAGGACTGAACCTTGACACCAGGAAAGAGGACTGAACCCTGATAATGGGAAAGAGGACTGGACCCTGATAATGGGAAAGAGGACTGAACCCTGACACTAGGAAAGAGGACTGAACCCTGACACTAGGAAAGAAGACTTGACCCTGACACTAGGAAAGAGGACTGAACCCTGACACTGAGAAAGGGGACTGGACCCTGACACTGAGAAAGGGGAGCGGACCCTGACACTAGGAAAGAGGACTGGACCCTGACACTAGGAAAGAGGACCGGACCCTGGCACTAGGAAAGAGGACCGAACCTTGGCACTAGGAAAGAGGACTGAACCTTGACACTAGGAAAGAGGACTGGACCCTGATAATGGGAAAGAGGACTGAACCCTGACACTAGGAAAGAGGACTGAACCCTGACACTAGGAAAGAAGACTTGACCCTGACACTAGGAAAGAGGACTGAACCCTGACACTGAGAAAGGGGACTGGACCCTGACACTGAGAAAGGGGAGCGGACCCTGACACTAGGAAAGAGGACTTAACCCTGACACTAGGAAAGAGGACTTAACCCTGACACTAGGAAAGAGGACTGAACCTTGACAATGGGAAAGAGGACTGGACCCTGACACTAGGAAAGAGGACTGGACCCTGACACTAGGAAAGAGGACTGAACCCTGACACTAGGAAAGGGGACTGGACCCTGACACTAGGAAAGAGGACTGGACCCTGACACTAGGAAAGGGGACTGGACCCTGACACTAGGAAAGAGGACTGGACCCTGACGACTGAACCCTGACACTAGGAAAGAGGACTGGACCCTGACACTAGGAAAGAGGACTGGACCCTGACACTAGGAAAGAGGACTGAACCCTGACACTAGGAAAGAGGACTGAACCCTGACAATGGGAAAGAGGACTGGACCCTGACACTAGGAAAGGGGACTGAACCCTGACACTAGGAAAGGGGACTGGACCCTGACACTAGGAAAGAGGACTGAACCCTGACACTGGGAAAGAGGACTGAACCCTGACACTAGGAAAGAGGCCTAAACCTTGATACTAGGAAAGAGGACTGAACCCTGACACTAGGAAAGAGGACTGAACCCTGATAATGGGAAAGAGGACTGAACCCTGACACTAGTAAAGAGGACTGGACCTTGATAATGGGAAAGAGGACTGGACCCTCTCCATTTGTCTATGAGGTTATGAACTGAAAACAGGGGGTAAATCCATTGTGGCCAGTAGGCAGAAACGCCTTTATAAAATGAGACTTGGAGACCATTCAGGCCTGAAACTATCGATTTTACAAAGATTAATGCGCTTTTCCACTGTATCATAACTCCTGACTATAGGACAACACACTTACTTATATTTCTTGTGTCCATAACAAAATCCGAGTGGTCATCCACATAAAGTAATGTGACACTCCCCTCTCATTCTCCTGGAGAGACACCATTGAAACTCTCACCCTTATGGCTAAAGTCTCATCACATATGCCCACATTTTGTGTGAATAGTTCTCGAGTCAGATCTTAAACAGAGCAATCCATTTTTTCTAAGTTTTTGCCTTGTAGTAGGACAGATGGATTTATTATATTGTTTTCTAGGGCTTCGTATATTTCTCACTTCCTCTCTGCCACCAAGTTGTTTGCCAAGAAGTCTTATTTGCCTATTTAGCTGCCGCTTATGTGTTTTTACATTTTGTGAGCACATATTATTTTGGCACAAGAAAATTAGCATAATGGTTAATTGACTGCCAGGTTGAGCATGGCAGAGTAAGATAAATAACAAAGCATCACCCATCAACTCCAAACCAAGGTGTATTGTAATTATTTGCTCTTTGTTAACATGTATTTTTCCAGAACCTAAGAAGAGTGTCAGTTTTTGACAACCATGTTGCTCTTTTTATGTCTTCGAGCCCAGCTATCTATTATATTAAAATTACCAAAGGAGCTTTATCATTATCAGCTGAGGAGAGAAAATCTGATGGAGGTGGAAATATGTAAATTAGGTGTGTACATCTCATGTTTAGTTTAATGTGCACATTAAAGGTTGTCACGGAGTAGTTAACCCATGTTTGTGTTTAAGGACATCGTTGCCCTCTGTGTCAGCTAATGCACCACTTCTGAAACTAGGGTGTTCGATCATATTGATAATCCCCTTATATATGGTTACACGTCAAATCACCAAACACTAGTGTCTCTCATCCAGCTCCAACTGCTGTTCCTGTAATGTATGTAGGGCATTAACTCATCGAAATACAAACACTGCAGCAACATATTTCATATTGGCTGCTTCAGTATTATTTATATGGAAAAGGATGCACATTTTGACCACTCTACATACTTCAGTTACCTCATCTATCTTGTCCACTCATTGTTTCACCCTTCTAGACTAGGCAGGTGGGACCCAGAGAGAGATGGGGGACACATTTAGGTGCACCAGCAAGGGCATGCATTAATCTTCGATTGACCATACTCTCCTGGAGTGCGCACTGTGTGCACAATGCGAGTACATGTACACTGTGTGAAATCCCAGACGCTGAAGAAATCTTACATGTGCATGGCAGGTTTGAGGTTCTCAGTAATAGTAGGCCTTGCATTTTAGTTTATTGCACTGTGTTTATCTGTTTATGTGCTTTGAAGCGAGATCAACAAGCGGTCTTACTAACAAGTGACCAACCCTTTTAGTTAGATGGTTGATCCTAATGATTCTGCCCAAGATGTGCAGCATCTTGGATTGAAGAGCTTGGTCTCTACACAATGAGGGGAGGCATTCTTCCGTGATATGCCAGCAGTAAAATGCTTGTTTGAATAACGATTTTTGGGGGCATTTAGTTAATGGGATATATTGTCAGGTTGACATTACTATTGCTTCAAACATTGGGGACCTGTGCTGTTAGGAACATTTTACACCTAGGCTGGCTTCAGTATTCCCACACATGAAATAACTGATCCAGTGGGCATCTCTAATTCTGTGATGCAGAATACAATGGTGTTCTGAGTTGAACCCTAATTGGCCCCTTAGCAATAGGAATTCCTGTGGGATTCTGTGTTACTGCACCTGATTCCTTTTGTGATTCCCTGTTTTCGTCTGGTTTCCCACCCAGAAATTTCACCAACATTTAGTTAATGAAATGTCCAAGTGGAAAAGCACGAAGGAAGGACACCTAGACCCTGTTTCTGAATGTTCTGTCAGAATTCATCCTGCCCCACTCCTAAACGGAAGGGGGGGCGAACAGTAGAATAAATGGCCTAAAAAATAGTGGATGTAGCACAACAACATGATAACTACTATCTGCCCCATTCCGCAGAGATGACAGATTATCTCTAGCAGTACACATTCCACTTCCCACATAGGGCCCGATTCCGATCTTGTTCGGAAAACATACCGACCGACTCGGTTCCGGAATGCTTTCCGTACGACTTGGATCGGGGGAGTCCGACAGAATGAGTACGATGCATCCGTATGCATCCGGATCCGATTTGGTCGAACTCTCATTGGCTTCAATGGGAGCCTGTGTTCTGAACGTGAGCACAGGCTACCATTAAAGAAAGGGGTGGGTGGGGAAAATGTGCACCCTGTGGCGGGCACTCCCATGGTGCCTGCCACACTGTGCATGGTTGGGAAGAGGGGACCCATCGGTACCCCCATGGGCCCAATTCGGAGGGCCTCATGTGAAGGGGGACCTGCTACGGGCCCCCAAAGACCGATTCCGGCAGCTGTTTCGTTCCAGGCAAGCCGAATCGGAAAGGCTGTCCAAATTGGTCATCATACTCGCTTGTTCGGAAACCAAGTCCATAGAGCTGTACGAACCGGATCCGGAAAGGCTCGATCTCTCCGAATGCCTTTGAGAACCGGCCAGCCCCAATGGTTTACGGGCATCGTACTTGGTTGTTCGGAACTGGGAACAAGTCGGTCGGAAACAAGGACTCCGGGTCGGTTTCGGCTTCCGATTCGGAGCCCTACCGACCGAGATCGGAATCGGGCCCATAGTTGTTAACCTCAAACTGAACCTCAGAAATTGCAT
Source organism: Calotriton arnoldi (assembly GCA_963921515.1). Lineage (NCBI taxonomy): Eukaryota > Metazoa > Chordata > Amphibia > Caudata > Salamandridae > Calotriton > Calotriton arnoldi. The sequence goes on from CAWUFW010003647.1 coordinate 1,658,516, forward strand.
CTTTATGCAGGACATTTTATGGAATGCTGGGGGCATTAATTTTGTACCAAGGTGCGGCCAACTCCTCTCCAATGCTCTGTTCTTACTGAAGACTTTACATCTCGTTTAAATTGCATCATTGATGCTTTATTTCCTAGGGAACAGCAAGAACCCATACAGAAGACAAACATGCAACTTTCACATATAGTCCTGAATACACACAGCAAATTCTTCAAGTCAAGTTAAAATTACTTTATTCGATTTAAACACAGTAAATCAAAAAAGTACATAAAATTCACAATAAAAGCAGTCATATAAAATGAACAAATGTATCACCTCTCAGAATGAAAAACCCCAGCTAAAAGCTGTGATACATAAAAACAATCCTTAGCATTAGATAAAAATTGCAAATATAGCAAATCTGGCCGAACTTGTTTAAAATCCTTATTTATAAAAAGAGGGCGGATATACTTGTGTCGAAGGGATACATAAGGGCCAAAAGGGCCAAAGGTTCCCCCTTTGGCCCTTGGTCAGCAAGAAACCTATCAAAGCCTTGTTAACAAATCGGCTCACTGGTGTTTTGGGAGAATTCCATCAAAGATAAATTGGTTTGAAAAAAATCATAATGGCAAGGCAGGTGAGTTGACTGGGTCACACGGCCAAACGTGGGGAAGGGTATTGTGTTGTGTTAAATTTTAGTAATGCTTGGTGCGCACACTTTGCTCTAAAGCACTTTAGAGATTCGCCTGATTTGATAGAGGTCCGTCCGTTGTTTTTTTTTTACCCACCGCACCATGAATATGCTTCGAGAAATCAGTCCTCGAGATTGGGTCCAGGTATACATCCCCCTATACAGCCTTCTCCATTTAGTCATCCTAACCGTTTTGATGTCCTCTCTGGGTTGTCTGAAATTGATTGACTAACTGGGTGCTTTAGATAACCAGTTGTCATGAGGAAAATGGATTTGCAACATAGTGCCCAAGGGAGAGAAACTTACTTGGGTGAACTTAGTAATAGGTATCCTATGGATCCATCTGATACCATCTTGCCCAAATTAAACATCAGGAGGATGAGTCGAGACAAACCTGAAAATTGTTCTTTGTGTCTTAACTTAAATCCAAATTACATCTTGGGCAGGGAGGAGCCGGGTCTACCAGCCACTGTAGTTAAGCATGCTGTTAATCTTGCACCTGTGGGATTTGGGAACCAGGGTTACACCAAGTCTCCACTTAAATGTATTTCATGGAACATAGCAGGAATTCGCCCCAAATTGACAGATGAGGCATGGCTAAAATACATCAGGGGCTTTGACATCATTTGTCTTCAGGAGACGTGGTATAAGGAAGATATCGTGTTGGACAGTTACTGTTCCTAGACGGTCCACGCAACACCCTCGTTAGCAGGGAGGGCAAAAGGAGGGTTGGTATTGTTAATCTCAGTCAAATATCGAGGCCATAAAAACTTCTGTTGTTGGTACATCTCCCTGGTATCAACTAATTATGATTTCTAATATAGTGCAGGTTAAGCTACTTGTGGTGAACTGGTACTACAATATTTTTAACCAAAACACGTGTCAGATTATTGAGGCTCTACAGCCTTAAATTAATAACATCTCTGGGAAATGGCAACCAGTATGCATCCTTTGGGTGGGTGATTGTAATTGCTCTTCCTGCCCACATAGCTCCAATCAAGTTTGTGGGCTGCTAAATGCAGAGTGTCAGCCCCAGCCGCACTTTATTCACACCGCACAGGGTGAGGCCCTAAATTCTATTATCATTGAGAACGATATGGGCCTCATTAATGATTTAGCTAATAACCCCACAACACAGTGTCTTACTTATGTGGGATAAGGTAGGGAAAGTTTTATTGATTTTATGTTTATTTCACAGAAGTTTTTGCCGCTTGTTGGAGACTTTGAGGTAGAACCAAATAATGCTAGCGACCATAATCCACTCATGGCGTCCCTTAGTATAATAGCCCAGATAGGGAAAGGAGATGGTCGCTCGATTCATTTTAATCTCAATAAAGGGGTAAGACTAAATTGGAATAAAATAAACCCCTCTGCATTCGAGGTAAAAACTGTTACAGCTAATTATGATTCGATTATGAGGTGTTTACATCATGACTCTCTCCCAGTTGAGATCATTCGTGAATTTGAACTGATCTGTTCGGTCGTAGCTAAAAATTTGACCAAATCAATCAAGATCAGGGATCTCCCGGAGATCAGGTGGTTTAATGCAGAATGTTCAAGAGCCCAAAAGATTTTAAAATCAGCACTCCATGCTACCCCTCACGACACAATTCAAATTAAAAATGCTAGGACGGTTTATAAAAGCACAGTTAAGAAGAGGAAAGAAGAACTGAGGTGTTTAGCTTGGGACGATTTGGAAAGAGCCAGTTCCCTTAAGGACTCTAAACGTTTCTGGGATATTTTAAATCGTCCTCTATTTACCGAAGAGGCGAGGAAGTTGGATTGCCTGATCCTGGATGATGTTTGGGAAGCCCATTTTGCAGCTATATTTAATCCTAATGGCCTCCAGCCAGAGGCATATAGTGGGGATTTGCCCTTGGACTTAACCTCGGCTTCACTTCTAAGTGCACCAATCTCAGTTACCGAGGTTGAGGAAGCCATAGCAAAAGGAATTAGCATGAAAGCTCCCGGCCCAGATGGAGTGTCACTAGATCTATTTAAAAGTAATCCCAAGCTGTGGGCTTCTTTGTTGACTAATGTTTTTAGAGCAGTGGTGATTGGCCCCATCCCAGCAACTTGGAAGGAGGCCATTGTGGTTTTAGTGTTTAAAAAAGGTAATAGGAGTGACCCTGCCTGTTACAGGCCAATTTCCCTTATTGATGGCACAGCAAAGTTGTTGGGGAGGGTTGCCCTTGCCCAACTTGAAACCTGAGTGACTGATACAGGGGTGACGGCAAGAACACAGTATGGCTTTAGGAGAGGGATGGGCACCACAGAACAGTGCCTCAACTTGTCCCTGATTATGGGCAAGTACATGAAGGCCAGGAAGGGTTCTATCCACCTGGCCTTCATGGACTTGTCCAGTGCCTTTGACACCGTAAATCGGGAGAAGTTGTGGGCACTCATGGGGAAAATGGATGTTGAGGAAGCACTGATCTCTCTCCTCCGTAGGCTCCACGCTTCCACCTCTGTTACCATAAGATATGGTCTACAAGGGGAAAAAACCAGGCCCATAGTTTCTACAGAAGGCATCCGGCAGGGATGTATTTTAGCCCCCTTTCTTTTTTTAATTTATACCAATGGTCTAGAGGGTTTTTTAGTAGACAAGGAAATTGACTGTCCACGCATAGGGGGCACACCGGTCCCGCTACTTTCATATGCGGATGACACTGTTACTGGCCCTGACAGCAAATGGCCTCCAAAAATCACTTGACGCATTTACAGATTTTATGTTGGCACTTGATTTAAAAGTCAATTGTATTAAATCATATATTATGGTGTGTGGCCCTAAAATGACCAAAACTAGAAAATATACTGTAAGGGATAAGAGAATTGATAAACTGAATAATTTTAATTACTTAGGGAATATTTTTAACAATAGGATGAACTGGGAATCGCTTGTTACCGCAAGGGTGCAGCACGCAGGCAGGGTTGTTGAGAGGCTTTTTCGTTTTGCCTGTAAATTGGGCCATAAACCAGTGACTGAGCTGGTTACACTTTACAAAGCCAAATGTGTGCCTGTTGCAACATATGGAGCAGGAGTGTGGGGTTACCATAATAGCCGCCATTTACAGATTATGGAAAATAAATGTATAAAAAGGCTATTGATGATCCCAGATAGTGCCCCCACACTTTTCAATCACTTTTCAATCACCGTGAGCTGGGGCTTGATTTTGTGGAGGACCGTATAGACTTGGCACCCTTGCTTTTATGGGCTAAAATCTGGTTGTCAGACGAGCTAGTGTTCTCAAGAGAGGTCATTAAAGACTGTATCAATTTGGACGGAGCATTATCTATCCCTTGGCTCCGATTTGTAAGAGATAACCTTTACAAGCTAGGCCAGTGTTTCTGTCGGAGGGTGGACTGCCAGTGTTACCGCCGGCCCAATCCAGATGTGTCTACCAGCCGACGTGACTGTCGTGGCCAGACCTTCACAGATGTGCTGGAGGAAAGGGACGTATATAAGACTGAAACTCACCTGTGCCCATCTTCAACATGTTCTGTGCCGCCATGGAGCCGATCGTACCTGTCCTGCCGCTCCTGCTTAATGACGTCCAAAACCGACACCGTCGTGGACACAACCGATGGTAAGCAAACTCTTACCCATTTCAATCGACTCCTCAGCAAATAGATGCCCTGCCATTATTATGTCAAGGGGCTTGGGGTGCCTGGGCCAAACATATTTTGTGGGCCCCTGTTCATAATATTTCTGAATGTATGATCCAATTAAAGCTCTATGATACCCTCTTTAGCCAGGCCACTGACACTGCACAGGCACACTCTACGAAAGTCAATAGGTGTTTACATCTAATAATCAGGGATAGTGATGTGTGCATTAAATTGTGAAACACAACAGCACCTCTTCATAAATTCATAAATACCATAGCTATTAATCTCTGTCACATGCTCACATTGCTCACATTGCTCACATGCTAGGACCTGTTGTGATATCAAAGATACATCTGTTTGATGTGTCATAAAACTGAAACACAGCTTCTCTGCTAAATCTCTGTAATGGACTCTCACAAATCACCCACATTTAAAGGTAATGTTAGGTGATTGGGATTCAAAATTATAATTGTGAGAAACATTCAAAGCTCACAGTGTAAAGACTCTCCACAGATTAGGTTTGCCTCTACCAGGGGGACCCCCCTGGAGGGTTGGGGCCCTGGGCCACAGCCCACTTTGCACATGCCTCAAAACCTCTATGTGCACAGGACCTGTGGCTTGAAGTGTATCAGGGACAACCAATAGCATAACCAAGCGCCATGCATATGTGGGTAATGTGTACGCACAAGTCATGAAAGCAAGCACAGCAGTAACAGCATTTGTCTTACATTAATATAAAGTAGGTTTAGGTACACATACTCAAATTGACACATGTCCATTAAAATTCCTAAAAAGGTATGACAATTTAACACCCTCCATGTGTTAATGGAAAAATAACAAACTTGTAAACATCAAACACATATCCAGCCTACATCATAGGGAGAAGTGCAAGCTAAATGATGTTGACATTGGCCAAGCCAAGCCGAAATACTTACCATATGAAATACCACCCAATGCAATATCCACCCCAATTGGATTTCATCCCACATATCCATCCATTGAACATTTCCCCTTCTCCTGTGTAACTCTAGCACTGGTTCCAAGGTCAGATCATTCCAACCACTTCAAATGGATCAGCAATCAGGGATGAAACAAACACAACTGTAGTCAAACATCACAAAGTATCCAATAATTTCAAATAATTAGAAAATAAATATCAGTCCTAATGTGTTCTGAACGAAGAAAATGTTTTATTTTGCAAAAACAATAGATGTAGTAAACCGAAGGCCAATGGACAGTTAATCTTCCCATTATGTGGTCCTGCACACTGCTGTGCCACTAAACTTGCCCTTCATTACACTGCCAGGGAACCTCCTCACAAAGGGGCATCCATTGGGCATGGCAAGCACCTTGAAGATGTTACTTGGTATGGGTACCTTTGGGTTTGGGAGAGGTGTCCTTGGGTTTGGAATGTGGGGGTTTGGAAGAGGAAGGGGTGGACTGATGTTTAGGAGGGGGTTTGGGGGTCAGAAGGGGTGGTCCGATGTTTTGAAGTGGGACACTTGCAAGTGGAAGGGGTGGATGGTTCTGGACTAGGGGTGGATTTGGAGGTGGAAGAAATGGGTTTGGGTGTGGCAGGGGTTGAAACCTTTGTGGACAGTGTGGCAGGTGGGTTGGGAGGGCAGAGGGCCAGCTGAAAGGTTGGATCCTCAGTGGGGCACTTGGGAAGGGCTTTGGGAGTAGGTGGGGTCCTGGGGTAGAGGAAGTGTCAGTGTCTGATGTGTGTGGGACTGTTGCGGGTGCAGGTGCATGTGTGTTGGATATATATACTGCAAGTATGGGTGTTTCTTGTTTCTCAGGTGTCTGCTGGGTGTGTGATTGTTTCTGTCTGAATGTGTGTGTTGTGACTGCTGATGTGGTGACTATGGGTGTGGATGTCTCTGGTGTCTGTATGGATATGATGGTGGTTGTGGAGGTGCATGTGGGTGTGAAGGTGCCTGTGCTGGGAGGGGATGTGGTGGTGGGGGTGTGTTGTATGCATTCATGTGTGTTGTCTCCTGTGCTGTGTGGAGATGTGATGGGGGACTTGTTTGATTATATTACTGTGGTGTTGTCAGTGGTGGGTGTTGTGTCTGCATTTGGATGTGCATCATTTCTTTTTGTGTTGGGGTGCTTGTGTGTGTGTGTGTGTGTGCTGCTTGGGTCTCTTTGGGTGGGTGCATGGCAATGTGTGCATGTGCTTTGGCATGTTTGGTTATATGGTATTTGGATGGGTAAGGGCCAGGGGGAGGAACACAAAGTTTGGGTGAACGGGAGGCTGTGGTGAGTGAGGAGGTCAAAGCCTGAAAAGATCACTGTAAGCCGGACATGGCACTATGAATGCCTTCCAGGTAGGCCACCATCTGTTGCAGATGGGTGCCTTGCCCCAAGTTGGCATCCAGGAGTGTAGTTTGACCCACAGAGATGTGCCTCAGGAGGTCAATACCCTCCTCACTCAGCACAGCGAGTGGACAGGGGCAGGGGCGGAGGTGCCCGGAGCGAAGGAGATGGCTCCCCTCTTAAGGGACCAGGTCCAGCCAACTGTTTGAGGAACACCAGGGAGGGTGGCGACGGAACTGGGGGTGGTGGACAAGGATGAAGGTGGAACTAAACCTGTAGGGTCCATCACCACTCCGGAGTGTCCACCGGAGGATGAGTCTGTATCTGAAGAACTCAAGCGTGTGTCTTCTGTGGCACTTCCCACACCCTCTTGGTCACTGGGTCCCTCCGTATCCAAACTGTAAGGTCCGGAGTCACTGTGACCAGCTGTGTCCCCAACAATGTTGGCCCCTTCTCCTTCGCTTGCCCTGGATGAGTCTAAAATGACATGTAAAATTGGTTTATTGCAACTGCGTTTCCACACCTGACCACCACATATCAACAGAAAACATTTATTAAGTGCACATATCACACCAGCTTCATGGTTTACTATATAGGCTTCAACATTAGCATTAGCACATGCATGCATGCTACATAACCTCGAAACAGTTGGTCCCAGTTATGTTGAACCCCAGACAGCTCCAGATGCATTGATGGACTTGTTTACACTCTATCATTATGCCCATACTAAGATAGTTGATCACCTTGTATACTTTGGCACGTGTAGTATACCATAGTAAAATTATGTTATCAAATAGGATGGCTACTAAATATACATTTCAATACTGTTCACATAAGGCCCAGATTTCACCAAATGTTCATTTACCTTAAAACACATCATGATGTCATGAAGGTCATAATAAAGACCAATGTACCAGCAATATGTGCTGTAGCAGAAATCATGTCACATGCAAATGCCCATTGCATATTGATGACACTTTTGACTTGAAACTCCATCATATATCCACTTCCGAAAAAGTCTAACGAAAGCTGTACAGAAGTAGTTTAGCTACTAATAACATATAGCATAGAAAAGTACCCTGGAGACATTAAGGGCCAAAGTTCTGGGAGATAGATACTCCAAATGCACACAGCATAAGACTTCTTAAAGCCATATGAACATCACCAATCCTGCTTGGTGCAGGTGATACCACCATTCATAGATTACATTCCTACAGGCCAATACACCTTTGAAGGTTGTTGTGTGCCAGTGAATATCTATGACATGAAGATGTGGAATCATCATAGCCCTAATGGGATGGCACATCACAGCACTATTTGGTATAGCAAACACAAATAGCTTTGTAAGGATCAGCGAAGACACTCACATATTATCTCTGCATTTCTACATCTCACACCCTGATGCATGTCACCAGTCAGTGAATGAATTTTGAAACAATGTTGCAGATGAACTAACCGGGAACTGTACACTGGGCAACATGTAGACACTAATGCTGATGGCACCAGTGATGTTTGCACACTCATGTCACTGTTAAAACCCAACTCACCAATCGGAAGTGTTGTCCAGTCACTGCATAAAAAGTGCACTGTATGCAATGTCACATGTAATAGGGCCACCAACACATGAAAGACAGTAGTGAGGGAACATCACTTCTTACACAAGGAAGATAAGTTGCCTGTTTGATATAACTGTCACCAAGAACATCAAAGAACATGAGATGATTTATCAGTTCACTCAGCCATGTCTCTGTCTAAGACAGTAACTTGTTAGTGGACTGGACTCTTGTGTCTTCCTGGTCAAAAAGACAATAGTCACAGCACATCAACATGCACCTACTACCAGACCTACACAAACAGTAACTCTTCTTGTGCGTCGCACAAGGGCCACCTCCAATATTAATGGGGAAATGCCTGCCTGTAACACACAAAGTTAGCAATGTAACATGTATGACTCTGGCCAGGCCTCACCCCCTTGTAGCTGCTGCTGGGCCCTCAACTGCCCATCAAGCTCCGGGTAGGCCACCGCCAGTATGTGGGCCATTGGGGGATCAGGTTCCGGCACGCGCCCCGTCCACGTTGGGAGGACATCCCCAGCTGGACCTCCGTGATCTTCCAGGTCCAGCACCTCAGGTCCTCCCACCTTTTCCTGCAAAGGACGCTGCACCGGCGATAGACCCCCCCCCCAGGGTCCACACCTTTCGGGCAATGGCTTTCCGAATGGATTGCTTTTGATGGGCGTTAACATGTATGGATACAATAGATGAATGCACAGATTATAACTGCAAGTTTTTGGATATCTATTTGGTTGACACATATTTCATTTACAGCTAGCACCAGCCTAAATCAATAGTGAACACACGACATGCATAGTTCTCACATGCTGAGCACTACAAAAACATGAATGCACACTTATGGAGTCATCTGCTGACCATCCTCAACCCTGGTCATGTCCGACACTGATTAAGCCAGCTCACTAACATCATGTAGCCCAGGGCCATCCTACATGTACTGTGCTGTGAGCTACTATGAAACACAACACACCATTGTGACCTTCTGAAGGGTAAACTACTTTTGCATGATTGTACAAACACCTTTACAGCCAGACCCATTGACCTGATCCATACGGTGCATACAGCCTGGTACCATGGTATAGACTACATTCTAACACTTAGATCACAAAGAAAGGGCTTGCATGTGTGTTACTGGGAGCTTCCTCTCTGGGGATGTGTGGACTACTTAATGGGATATCATACTATGCCTGATTGAGTTTGTGTGGTATGTACTGCCATCACAGGACACACCTTTTGCCATATGTGGCACTGTTACAGGGATGATATCAACATACCATTGTATTTCTTGCTTGTTTGGTTTAATGTAACAAAGCTGGTGATTCACATATCAAATTCTCTTCAGAAGAACCAACTACCTTCACTGTTATTGTGTCAGATGAGTAGGCTAGTACAGTGCAAACATGACTTATGGAAAAGTGACAACAGACCTGTGGGAGTAAGGGGCCTGTCATAAGTAAATGACACACATTGAAAATGTGGATGAATGGAAAGAAGTATCATGTCAGGGGGTTACCTCAGTCACAATTCCAAATGTAGCCATGTAAAAGCAATGAGGGCTACTATTGGTTCAGAAAACTCATTTTGAGAGCATCCAAGGATCTGCAGGTTTACCGGGAGATTACCCTGTGCATCAATTGTACTGCCACAGTAACTCTGCCCCAGTCTGGGCCATGACCCATAATGGGCCCAACTCATTGTCAGGCCTTGCTCTCTGCAGGCTGAGCATACTGATCCCACATGAACATCGCATTTCCACCACTTCAATACTTAAAAGACCATCTTGTGGCCATCCAATGTGTGACACTAAGGTTGTGTGGCACTCTGAAGGGGTCTGTGAAGTATAGCTAGCTCCTAGACACCATTTTGGTGAGCCCTGATCTCAGCTAAGTGATATGTGGGACTGTACACATAGCTAACCTCATCCTCAACTGCTTTTTACAGTATACATACACAGCTCATGCTGTAAAACCTATACAGTTCTTTGAACACTTACCATGATCTGATTAGGAAATATATCATAGGTACCATTAAATGAATACATGCATAGATATGTACATACACCACAAATAGAATCGAGGGCTTACCACACATCACACATCTGAATGGTGATGTTGGGTACACAATATATAGTGTTCCACAATCCATTACATGATTGTCCTATGTAGGACCACAAAATGTTACAAGATTAATCAGGATTCACTCGGGGGCTCAGAGGTACATTGTAGCCTGTGGGAATGGAAAGGATGGAGTTAAACATAGTAAAAATATGTATGTAAGATAGGTACCTGTTCCTCTGGTGAGCCATAGAACTGGCCATACACGGGAAGCACTTCTTCTACCAATTGCTCCAGCTCCTCTGGAAAGAAGGCAGGGGCCCTCTCACCTGCATGGTTTGGCAGGATTGCTCCCAGAGGTGATAAACAGCACCTAAATTGTAGGAGGTGTTGATAGCAGCAGTGTCAGGAGGCAAGTGAGTTATTTTTCAAACCACGATGTACATGTACGCCACGTACATGGAAATCAACATAGACGGACACAGGCATTGGCCCTCTACCATCACAATCATCAACGTTAGCCTATGGCTGTGTCTATCATGGATGAAACTGCGAACTGCGCGGTCGACTTCCACCGGCAATGGCAGGTTCTGAATGTCCAAAATGCAAGGTCAGGCATCCGCTATTTTAGCAGTTTTAGTACAGTATTGGTGACTGTTAAGTGCATCACCACCACTCCAAATGAGGGCTAACATGTTTACAAATGGATTACTCCATTGCCATGTGATTACCATGACACAAATCATCTGTGTAGTGCATTACTGTGCATAAACTCATAATGTGAGCAGAGCACTGTACACCGCGGCTGGCGGTTTTTGACCTACAATAACATTATTGTGCAAAGAATACATTTCTGAATGTACAATTTGCACATTTATGTTACAGACACACGTGAAGCCCACCAATGGCGATAATTGGTGGATGTTGGACAGTAGACCGTTATCATGTGGATAATGTGTAATGCTTTCTGAACCAGTTAAGTGTTGTCACATTACTTTTGGGTGACTCTTCACATATGTTACTGTGTACATCGGGCCAATGTTAAAAACTTTTCAAATCACACATAGGTACCCTGGGAGAGGGAGGAGATGACAGCCTCCAGCGTACCGCCCATTTCTAGACCTTCAGACCATGGAAGAGAGGGATGTTATCAAGAAGTTTAGTTTGAATAGGCAAACAATACAGGATTTATGTCATCAGTTGGAGCCTGATCTCATTCATCAAAACACTAATCCCACATGTATCCCACCAATTGTGAAACGTACGGCAGAATTGCATTTTTCAGGCCACAGATTCCTTTTAATACACTGTGGCTATATCTGGTGGTATGTCACAACCAATATTCAGTGGTGCATTACAAGATGTCCTTTCAACAATGATGTGACACATTGACAGCTACATTCAGTTCTCCTTCTTGGTATATGTCCCTCTGCAGCTGCTTCATCTCACAGATTTCGATCAGTACCTGCCCATCACACCTTGGGACTCATGATAGACTCCCAAGACGTGGTCAACGGCAACCTGGGTGTGAGTGGCCCCAGTGGACTCACTCAATGGACCCACAATACCCTTCCATGACCCCTACCCCTACGACCCTGTAACCTTGACCCAGGGTGCCCTCTCCCACTGGGTCCTGGTTCCTCTGTGACTGGGCTGGTGATTCTCACCTCAGAATCCAGGGCTTGGGGGCACAAGTAACTGTGCCAGGGACACAGGTTGGGGGGACAGGGGTTGACTAAGGTGTTGCAGCTGGGGTGGGAGGTGTTGGTGTGGGCACAGTGAGACTCACTGGTGCCTTCTGCCCATGCTGACCAGATGTGCCAGGACCGTCATCCACGTCTGCATGTGCAAAAAGAAATATTGATGGACAGAATGCTGATCAATGTCAAGCATTCACCCCAGTACAGAGATCTGGACCTAAATCCTTTTCTTTTTTGCTCCCCATACCATTCCAGTTTAAACCCAGCCCTATGCAAATCAGTCTTGACCATGTTGCCCATGGGAACAGTCCAGCCCGAACTGCCAGGCCAAGTTCTCCCTGGACCGAAAACAAACATCCTAGGGCCAGCTTTGGGGTTTCACCCCTCATCAGTCAGGCTAGCTTGACTCCAGTGTTTTTGGTCCAGGGGGGACCTGGCTTGACAGTTCGGGCTGGACTGTTCCTATGAGGAACAGGGTCAAGACTGATTTGCATATGGCTGGGTCCAAACTGGAGTGACGTGGTGAGCAAAAAAAGGATAGATTAAACCCAGATCTTTGTGACTGGGGGTGAATGTTTGCATTGTTCAGCATTCCGTCCATCAATTGTTTCTTTTGCTTTTGTTGCCCTAAGTGGGAAGGGTATGCCCAGACGTGGGTCCCGTGCTCACTGCACCACTGGATTCAAGCTAGCTTGGCTGATGAGGGGTGATGCCCCGATACCGGTCCCAGAATGCTTGTTTACAGTCCAGGGAGGACCTGGCTTGGTAGTTCGGGCTGGACTGTTCCCATGAGGAACAGGGTCAAGACTGATTTGCATATGGCTGGGTCCAAACTGGGGTGGCTTGGTGAGCAAAAGAACGATGGATTAAACCCAGATCTTTGTGACTGGGGGTGAATGTTTGTATTGTTCAGCATTCCATCCAACAATTGTTCCTTTTGCTTTTTTCCACCTCTATATGTCCAGGACTGTTGTCATCTCTGAGGGCTTCATCCGGGGGTGGAGTGGGAGTCTGTTCAGTGGCCAAGCTCTGCCCATGTGCAGTGCCAAATCGACCAGTTGTGAAATAGAGAACTTTGTTATTGGTTTGAAGTGTGGTATCTATCTTGTGTCACAGTAAGTAGAGACCAATGAAAAACAAAATAGGTAACGATTACTATTGTGATATATTTGTGCGGTATTGACCTTGTTAACAAGACATTTGGAGACATTAAATATATGTACTAGAATTTAGAAACTCATTAGATGTGCTGATATGTTTCATTTTAGATTAAGGAATGAATATGACATCTCACAAATATTTAAGCCAACACAGTGGAGAAGTAACATGTATATTTGACCATTCCAAGGCCTATTTGTGTACAATACAGGTGAACACACAACTTGGTTGTATATTTAGCATTAGGCATCATGTGAGCAGTGCAGAGTCAATGGGCCACCTGCCACTTACAATCGGCTGACTTACCTTAATGCCATACATATATTTGAGGCACACACTTGGTATGAAGTCACTCGTGCCATCAATAGTTTCAGTTGTGGAGATCAGGACAGCAACAACCTAAGTAGGCAGACATGTCTCGGGGTAGAGCACTGTACGTAGATTGCTCAGTCCATGAGAAATGAACATCAGTTTTAACATGTCAGACAAGTAAGAATGGGCAAAATCACTATTGCATCTTGTTTTCTGTTCAAGAAACAGGGCCTCATGGCAGTTGTAGTCATTTCAATCTCTATTTCCCAACTCCTGACAAATGGTTAATTTTATGAGAAGTGAACATCGGTTGTAACATGTCAGACAAGTGAGAATGGGCAAAATCACTTTTGCATCTTGTTTTCTGCTACAGAAACAGGGCCTCATAGTAGTTGTAGCCATTTCAATCTCTACTCGCCAACACCTGATGTTGCCAAAATGCAGTTGGGCTGGACCATACATTTACATATTGACACATATTATGGATCCTGGGAGGAAGATGTAATAGCAATACACTTAAAGACACCATTCCAGCATGTGGCGTGTAATGGAGATTGATACATGTGATCTTACATGCAAAAATACACATTGATACAGCCAAACCAACATCTCTGATACTTTGAGAATTGCATGTTAGGCAAGTAGGTACACAACACAATGGCAAAAGCTGAATTGAGAGCACACAGGACATAGTGGTATTGTGACAGTTAGTGAGGTGTAACTTGCCTGACTCCACTCCCCCAGATATTCCTGTCAAGCCCTCAGAATGTAGGATGGCCACGACCTTCTCCTCCAAGGGAAACAGCTGTATTGGGGTGCTGGGAGGAGCACTGAAAGTCTTCTGGGCCTCTGGGTGTTGCTTGGAGGCCAGGGATAGCACCTTCCCCCTCAGTTCGTCCAACCTCTTCCTAAGTGCGCAGGGTGGTACCTACAGCATTCACTCTGTCGACTATCCTGGACCACATTTCCCTTTTTTACTGGGAGGAGTATGTTGGACTTGGGCTCCAAGCAATTGTGGCTCTATTCTTATGATTTTATCCACCATGACTGACAACTCAGCCTCTGAAAAACGTGCTTTTATTTGACGTAACATAACTCTAAATTAAAATGAGTGACAATGTAAACAAAAGTAACCAAGGGATGTAAGAAAAATGTGCAACAAAAGTGACTGGAGAGTGCCATCAGGAAACCACTGCAAGGGTTTTCATAATAGGCTCAGCGGGAAGCCACAGCCCTGACAGCGACAGAGTACACATCGCCAGCATTGTAGTCTGCCGCGCTGCAGGCAGGAACCAGTCCGTCGACTTAGTTGATAGTTCAGGCTGCATACATCATAATACGGCGAGTGGGAGACCGCCAACCCGGCAGTCTTCTTGGTACCGCTGCGGCGGTACAGTAGTAAGATCGCCAAACTCGTAATCAGGCCCCAAGTATTGGAACCTAAGCAGTAATCTAAAATTTAAAGAAACATTATGCTTAGACATAAAAAATAAACTAAAACTCACAAACTACATTTAAAAATAAACCAACACAGCCAACAAATATCTTCCTCTCAATAGACTGCAACAGCGATCATCCGGCGAAAACAGGCCAGCAAAACAGTAATCTACAAATAAAATGAACTAACGACATCATACAAAACGTAAGTAGAAATGTGCAGCTGCAATTTAAAAATGTTAAAAAATAGAATAACACATATTATAATTTAAAATAATGAATATATTGTTATATTATAAAATCCACAGATACAATTTCAGAAATAATACAATACAACAAATCCCAAAATGGGAATCTTTTATTAAGGTATAGACATATATACTTGTAGTAATTTGAGCACCACCTGTGAAAAACACACAGGAAACGCACAAAATATTTTTCTAGCTCTGCTGTGGTCCCACCAAAAATGAAATAGCATAAAGTGTTAAGGTAATTAAACATCCCCACAAATACAAGTGAGAAATATTTTACAAGGCCTAAAAGAGGCCAGAATAAGCTTACAAGAGCCACCAAGAAAGATACTTAAAAATATTATAGCAAACATTCCTGAACAGGCAACAGGCCAACTTCCAGGCATGCCAAATCTAAAAATATTAATAGCCAGAACATGCAGAACAACAAAGGATACACCAGTAGCACCTAAGAAATATGTAGAAATAAAACACATCCCAACACCTACTAATGACAAGTAAAGAAGAAAACAAGAAACCTTTTTATATAGGACAAGCACAATAACAAATTAGGAATTATAGTTTATTCTACTAAAACCATCTAGTAATCTTAACACAATAAAACACATTGGTGATGGATGGCATTTTAAGTATAACTTTCACCATTCAATCAAATACACACACTCATGCTCAAAATCAAAAAACAAACATCTCATTTGTGTATGGACTGTTACCTAACAAACAAAATGCAACTTACAATGAAATCCTAGCACATATAAAACAACAAACTAACAACTATAGCCCTCACAAAATCATCACAGAGTTTAAGCAAGCAATGATTTCTACTATTCTTAAAATCTACTCACACACTGCAATTCAGGGGTGCAAGTACTATTTTAACAAGGACATACAAAGACACCTTTGAAAATCAAACACTAATTATTGAATACACAACTAACTTAGAATTTTTACATGAATTAGAAAAACTAATACCTTTAGCATATGTCCCTGTCACAGAAACCACTAAGCATTATTGGATCTCCCTAATAAAAAATCCATGAAACAATACTAACCCCACTAATGAATTATACTGAGGATATTTGGGTTGGTCACCTGCATGGATCAGGATACAGACGCCAACCCAAGTATCACATTCCATGGTGAAATGTCTACAACAACACCATGGCCCAAGAAACAAAGACAAATAACACAGTGGCAAAGTAGCATAATCCTTTCTGTGGAATACTTTGAAGATGCCACTCTAAACTCTACCAATTCCTAGAAATACTTCAAAAAGAACAAAGCTACCTGGAACAAAGAATGGAACAATCTGTAACTGTCAGGAGTCCGAGAACGGACTGGGGGAACTGGTGACGTGTACCCCGCTGCAGTTTGAATCTGAGGTCCTGGTGCTTCACCTACAGGCTGCGGAGTATCCCTTTAATTCTCCACAAGCTGTCCGGGAGGAGGAGTTCCGTCTACTGACGTCATCCTCTGCTGTCCTATCGGAGGAGAGCGGCACGGAGAAAGGGGAAGAGGACGTCCCACCGGAGAAGGAGAGCGAGAGGACTGGAGAATCGGAGAAGGGGCTAGCAGCGTTCGAGAGGCATCAGCTGTTCCCTGAAAAGCCCTCCGAAGCCGACCTTCAAGAAGAGAAGATGATGCCAGGAGGCCAACGAGACCACGCGCCGCCCCGCCACTCTCCTGGAGGAGTGTGGCTGGACAAGGTACGGCGCAGTTTACAGGGGCTCTCGGGGCACTGGGTGGGGAAGTGAGGTACCTAGAGGGAGGACACTGCTAAAACGGGGTTACACCAGGTGGCGGTATGTGGTGTCACAGACCTACTCCCGAGTCAAAAGGTTAAAACCGGCCAAACCACTGATCCGTGGCATTTCTGTTTTGTTTTCCCTATGTTTTCCCTGCTCTCCGAGGATGACGACGAGTCCCGTCTTCCGGCCGGATCCTCCACTGCTGGTTACAGAAGCATGTTGTGGCAACCGGATTGTTTTGACTCTTCCTAAAAACCTCTAACATAGGAATAAAATCAACCCTCACTGAGACAGTTATTGCGTACTGGTCCTCTTTTCTGGTCGTAGAGGGCCCTGCCCTGGTGGTCCCCCTGACATTTGGTGGAGATTGCGGGCAAATTCCATCTGACAAAGGATGGATAACCTTGTGTATCAGTTAAAGGAGGAACACTCTAAACTGGAATGGGCACTCGAAAAGAACGCCAATCAAGCGGAGATAGATCGCGCTGTGTTCACCTCCGCTATACAGACTCAGGCCGAGAACATGACCAGGTGAGGGGAAGGACAATCACAGTTACTGCTGGCGCTTGGTCAGGGAAGGGGACCTGCACCCCCTGGAACGGTGATACCACTACAGAAGTATGTCCCGGGGGATGATCCCGTTTCCTTTTTTCTCAATTTCGAGAGGGCCGCCAGGGCCAGTGCCTGGCCCGCAGAACGATGGCCCTTTTACCTCACCCCTTTACTCACTGGCGAGGCCCAGCCCGCCTACCAGATCGCCAACAGGGACGGAACGGCAGACTAGGGTCACGTTAAACAGTTTATCATGGATCGGTTGGGGGTGGACGACTCAGACTCAAGTTCTGACAGGAAAGGGGCGCCCCGGGGGACACACCGAAAACCCTGTTTTATAAGCTAAAGGATGCCGCCGATCGCTGGCTCAAACCACTAGAGTCCACAAGCGAACAGATCATGGACAAAATTTATCTGGAGCAGTACCTGGAGGCACTGCCTTATGGAACCCAGCAGGGGCTTCGACAGCATGCTGGTCTGACCCTGGAGCATGCTGTGGAGATGGCCACATCATATGCTCGAGCCCAGAGCTGGAACCTGAGCAGAGAGACAGAGAGAATACAAATAGCCCCCCCGAATAGAGTGGAGAGGTGGCCTTACAAACCTCCCTTTGAAACCAGTAGAGCTCGACCGGGAAGACCCGAATTGGTTACCCCCTCAGGGCCTCAATGTTTTGAGTGTGGCGAGTGGGGCCATATTGCGAGGTTTTGTAGGAAGAAGAAGGACAAACCGGAAGAAGAACCGATGGACCTTAGTTATTTGCCACGGTCCATCCTATATGCTCAGGAAACAGGACCTGTATATTATGTAAGGGTGCGAATGAACGATATGGTAGTAACAGCCCTTCTGGACTCAGGGTCTAAGCACTCAGTGGCCAGAAGTGAGCTAATCCCCCAGACACAGTATATCCCAGGAAGGACCGTTAGTATCCGTTGTGTACATGGAGATACCAAGGAATATCCAGTGGCCAGGATAACCCTTCAGATTAAACCAGGTACAGAAATCATAGCCGACGTAGGGGTACTTACCTCCCTTCCGGAACAATTGATAATTGGCATAGATAACCCCTGTTTCTCCAGTCTCTTAGCGGGTAAACTGAAGTCCTCTTCCCAAAAGAAAGACCCACATGACTCTCTACTCACCTCTGAACCCTGGGCTATGGACCACCACTTTAGAACCGCACAGTTGAACGACAGCTCCCTTAGCAATGCATGGCAAAGCGCCAGAGAAAACCAACATACCGCGCAGAAAACCTTTCCCTGTTTCATTGAACAGAACGGGCTCTGGTATCGTGTTGCTAAGGAAGGAGAAGAACCCCAGCTCTTGGTTCCTGTGGGCTTTAGGGACCAGATCCTGTTTTTTGCACACTCTCACCTACTGGCAGGTCACTGTGGGGTAGAGAAGACCAGTCAGTCTATTCTTCGCAGTTTCTTTTGGCCAGGTGTATACGCCCAGATCAAGAGGTATTGTCAAGAGTGTGACGTGTGTCAAAAGAAAAACCTGTACATCCCACCGAGGGTACCCCTACGACCCCTTCCCATTATTGGCAAGCCATTTGATAGGGTGAGGATGGACCTCATAGGACCCCTTCCCAAATCCTCTAGAGGATACCAGTATGTCCTCGTCCTGGTTGATTATTTGACCAGATACCCTGAGACTCTTCCCCTTTGAGCAGCAACCACCACCACCATTGCCCAAAGGCTGATTGAGGTGTTTTCACGGATGGGGTTTCCTCGTGAGATCCTCACGGATCAGGGGACTCCATTCGTTTCTAGACTAATGAAGGAAATCTGCAAACAACTAAACATAAAGCACATAAAAACCTCAGTATACCACCCACAAACAGACGGCCTAGTGGAGAGGTATAACGGAAATATAAAACTCACCCTAAAAAAGTTACTAACTGGGGATGGGAAAAACTGGGACCAACTCCTCCCGTTGGCTCTTTTTGTCATCAGAAGCCAGGTACAAAGTAGCCTGGGCGTCTCTCCTTTCGAACTCCTCTTCAGGCGGAAGCCCCGTACCCTTTTGGAAATTACCAAGGAGAGCTGGGAGAAGGAGGGTGCAAACAAGGCCCAGGCTCTATTGGACTATGCCAACCAGGTAAAAGTCCGTCTCCACAAGCTAAGAGCACTGGCTCATGAATCCCTGGAAAGAGCCCAGGCTACTCAAAAACACTTCTATGACAAAGGCAAGCGCTGGAGGGAGTTAGCGGTGGGTGATTGGGCTCTAATCCTACTTCCATCGTCCAGCCATAAGCTAAAAAAAGAGTGGCAAGGCCCATACCAGATCATGAAGAAGATAGGGAAGACCACCTACCTAGTGAAGCTCACCCAAAACAAAACCCAGATGTACCACATCAACCTTCTAAAGAAGTGGTTAGGTCCCCCTCCGAGACAAACCCATACTGTCTCAACAGTAGACACAGTGGACGCCACCGTTATCAATACTGACCTGACGGTAGAAGAAAAACGAAATATACATGACTTTCTCCACACCTTTAGGGATGTGTTTTCGGACCAGCCTTGGAGAACACACCTGGCTGTACATTCTATACCCACTCAAGAAGGTGTCGTCATCAGACAAAAACCCTACAGGGTTCCCGAAGCCCGCAGGAGCACCCTACAGCGAGAGATTACACAGATGCTAGCGTCGGGTGTTATAGTTCCATCACGGAGCAACTGGTGCTCACCCATCGTCCTCGTGCCCAAGCCGGTTGGCAGTATCCGGTTCTGCATCGACTTTCGAGCAGTAAACCGGATTTCCAAGCAAGACGGCTATCCCCTTCCCAGGGTGGATGAACTAATCGAACGTTTGGGTGAGGCACGTTATATCTCCACAATAGACCTCACAAAAGGCTATTGGCCAATCCCCTTAAACCCCGATGACCACGAAAAAACGGCCGTCTCTACCCCGGATGGGCTATACCGTTTTACCGTCCTGCCCTTCTGGCTACATGGCGCACCCGCCAGCTTCCAAAGGCTAATGGACACTCTGCTAGCACAACATCAGAGATATGCCTCAGCGTATCTGGATGACATTATAGTGTACAGCAATTCCTGGACTGAACATCTCACTCACCTAGAAGCTATACTGACCGAGCTAAGAACAGCTCACCTGCACATCAAAGCAAAAAAATCAAAATTTGCCTTTCATAAGGTGAAGTACCTAGGCTATCTGCTAGGAAAAGGCATGATAGAACCCCAGACCGAGAAAGTGAGAGCTATACAGGACACCCCTTTTCCACGAACCAAAAGGGAATTGAGGGCTTTTTTAGGTCTTGCGGGTTATTACAGACGCTTTATTCCCCAGTTCTCTGCCATAGCCGCCCCTCTCACCGACCTCTTGAGGACTCCGGCCTCCCCTTCACATCTTCATACCCCGTCCGAACCTGAGTCCTCGGCTTTCCAGCAACTGAAGGACGCCTTGACCACTTCTCCCGTATTACTCACCCCTTACTTCCAGGAACCATTTACCCTCCAGACTGACGCTTCAGGGGTAGGCATAGGTGCTGTGCTCTCCCAGTTAGATACAGATGGTCTCGAGAAACCAGTTCTCTTTATCAGTAGAAAGCTATTCCCTCGAGAAAGAGTGTATCCCACTATCGAGAAAGAGTGCTTAGCGGTAAAGTGGGGTATTGAGAAGTTGAAGTACTATCTGGAGGGGAGACCTTTTGTGTTGTACACGGACCATGCCCCTCTTACCTGGCTCCAGAGAAACAAGGGTTGCAACGATCGGGTCCTCAGGTGGTTCCTGGCTCTACAGCCCTTCCAGTTCGAGGTCCGACAACGAAAGGGTAGTGAGCAGGGCAACGCAGACTACCTGTCCCGTTTTCCTCTTTCCCCCGAGCGGGGCAATCCTAGGGGAGGGGGTGTGTCAGGAGCCCGAGAACGGACTGGGGGAACTGGTGACGTGTACCCCGCTGCAGTTTGAATCTGAGGTCCTGGTGCTTCACCTACAGGCTGCGGAGTATCTCTTTAATTCTCCACAAGCTGTCCGGGAGGAGGAGTTCTGTCTACTGACGTCATCCTCTGCTGTCCTATCGGAGGAGAGCGGCACGGAGATAGGGGAAGAGGACGTCCCACCGGAGAAGAAGGCGAGCGAGAGGACGGGAGGAACCGGAGAATCGGAGAAGGGGCTAGCAGCGTTCGAGAGGCGTCAGCTGTTCCCTGAAAAGACCTCCGAAGCCGACCTTCAGGAAGAGAAGACGATGCCAGGAGGCCAACGAGACCACGCGCCGCCCCTCTCCTGGAGGAGTGTGGCTGGACAAGGTACGGCACAGTTTACAGGGGTTCTCGGGGCACTGGGTGGGGAAGGAAGGTACCTAGAGGGAGGACACCGCTAAAACGGGGTTACACCAAGTGGCGGTATGTGGTGATCCCTCACAGACCCCCCTCCCGAGTCAAAAGGTTAAAACCGGCCAAACCACTGATCCATGGCATTTTTGTTTTGTTTTCCCTATGTTTTCCCTGCTCTCCGAGGACGACGACGAGTCCCGTCTTCCGGCCGGATCCTCCACTGCTGGTTACAGAAGCGTGTTGTGGCAACCGGATTGTTTTGACTCTTCCTAAAAACCTCTAACATAGGAATAAAAACAACCCTCACTGAGACAGTTATGGCGTACTGGTCCTCTTTTCTGGTCGTAGAGGGCCCTGCCCTGGTGGTCCCCCTGACAGTAACCCAACTCAAACCAAAAATATCCAGACAAACTAAAGAAATGCATGAACTGCTAGCATGCAAAGCAGCACTTTCTTTATTAAACAACAAACCATACATAGACTCAATAGCAAGGACCGTACTTTTTAAAAAAACACACACCAAACAAAAATACATTTTAACCTCCCTAAAACCCAAACACTCGAACTTTAATAATATTTATCTTTCAATAATGTTAAAACAACTTTTAAAAACTAATCTGAATAAATAAGTAAATAAAAATATAAATGTTCAGATTGGTAATAAAAAATTGATACAATAAGCATTTAGAAAGAAATAAATAAACAAGCCAAATTAACCAACATTATTTTAAGTAACCAAATACTTTTCTCTCATCTATACACATAGCTTTATATAATAAAAAAGTCATATATATACATAATAAATCAACATACGTAACATCAACAAATTAACATTGCCCTCCCAATAACATCATTAAATTTAAAAACCACTCATGATTTCATAGCTGGCATTTCACAAGTGAAGGGACAAGACAAAAATAAAATTCCCAAAAAGTATTCATTAAAAAATCCCCCAATAAACGCAAAAATAAACCAGAGAAAAGCGGAAACTCCAACACAACTCTAATAATCACGGGAACCCATCCAAAACAATGGATAAATAATAAATAAATAAATGTTTCATAAAAACCAAAAGATCTAGGAAAAAGTAAAAAAATAATTTTGGTTAAAAACCAATTAAGTATTTTCTCTTGAAAACAAATCTGATGTTTGAAAAAAACATGTAATGTCAAAACATATAAACCCACCAAAACAACATTTACAACCCTCATATAAAGCGCATCATGGTAGAAACAATATATTAACTACTTAGACAGCTGATATAAAATGCATATAAACATTGTATTTTATAATGAGGCTTACCACACTACCGTAAACTATCACATACTACACAAAACACACTAACAAACCGCACATTAAAATAACATTCAATAACAAAGACTAACCTATCTATTAACACTTCCTGTCTACCACTAAACCCTTAGAAAATAAGTATAACATAGATTTACCTGAACCGGAGATCAGTAAAATGAAACGGCAACTACACATTTCAAGGACAGCCCAAAATGATAAAGAAAGACTACAAAATAAAAGAAATTATAATAAAATAAGAGAATATTTAAAAGAAAAAAGGGTTGCATTCCATGAGAATTAATGTAATTAAAAAAATATTTTATTCTTTATAAAATAATAAATAACATGTTAAAATGTTAAACAATTATTTCTATGCTGAAAAAATGCATACATTTTTCAAAAACACTTCTAAACAACTAGTTCTCATTTTGGCAGTATTTTAAAATATATTGTAATGTCTAAAAAACAATTATGTGGGATAATATTTGTTTGTCAAAAATGACTAAACAACATGCTTAACAAAATGCATACTACAAACTTAATGAATGTGCACTACAACCAGATCATCTGCATACTGTTAGTTACTTTGAAGTTAATAAACAAATACTAAAGAAAACACCTTATAGGTATTGCAAGATAATGTACAATAAAGAATTGTATGTATTAAAAGAGATATTCAGAAAATGTATAATAAAAAATATAAACAATTACACTATAAATAACTATAACTTTTTAGGCTACAAAATAAGAACTACAAACAAATGCACACACTTTATGGATATCACATTACTATTTCCCACTAAAAACGTAGCCATATACGAGAAAGTTTGGGCTACGGCGAAGGTCGAATTTCCTGTTCCCTCTCCAAGCGTAACCACATTATGGGGGGGTCCCAAAACGCTTTTTCTCCATGTTAATTTACATAGGAAACTTTAGACACAGCTACAGCCCAAACTGCTGAACTGAATTACACCAAATTTGGCAGAAAGGTAGCTCTTGGTCCAGAAATGGCATAAATCTGTTCAGTAGTTCCTGAGAAACTTAAAGATTTCTCAGATATACAACTGTGGCCGCGGTGGATCCGCGAACCCTTCTGATCTCGTGCCTGAGATCGGATTGGCTGCCAACACTTCAAACCAGGAAGTGCTGGCAGCCATCTTGTGACTCGGTCGAACCGAGTCACAAGAAAAGAACTTGACAAAAACAAGAAAAGGGGGCAGGGTAGAAACACCCTGACCCCCTAGGCCTGTTCAGGGGATACCACAGGGACCCCCAGGGCCAAAAAAAAGCATTTTTTTTATTTGTCGGCGGAATTCGCGGAGGATCAGCGACTCCGGCAGAAAATTTAAATAAAAGGAAGCGCGGGCTCCCGCGCTTCGTTTACTTTAAGCCCCCGGGTGGGCCAGGTTCCTGGGGCAATTAAAAATAAAGATGTGGGGGCCCGGACAGGCCCCTGCAGCCCCAGGGACCACCACCTACCCGGGTCAAATACTTTGAAGTGCAGGGGCCACGTGGCCCCCCGCAGCCCCAGGGACCGCCACCTCCCCAGGGCTATATTTGATTTTAATGTGTGGGGTGCCTCCAGCCCCCCGGCAGCCTTGGGGACCGCCACCTCGCCGGGGCTATAATGAAAAAAGAAGCATGGGGCTCAGGCCCACCCATGCAGCCTCGGGGACCGCCACCTCCCCGGGGCTACTATTCTAAAATGCGGGGGAGCCACGCGCCCCCCGCTGCCCCAGGGACCACCACCTCCACTGGGCTATTTTGCAAATGGGAGGGGGCCCCTCTCCTGGAGCCAAGAATGGCCCTGGGGACCGCCATCCCCCAGGGCCGGCTCCAGCAATGTCCTGGGGTGCCCACCCCCGGGGCATTGCAGTTTGCTATGGGATGGCAGGAGCACTGCTCCCGCCATCCCATAACAAACAAGTGTTCCACTTTGAACATGAGAAAGCATTTTCCTCTCGCTTGTTTAAAGTGGAGCACTTTGATTTTTACACCCAGGGAGCTGCATCTGAGCAGCACCCTGGGGGTAAAAAGCAATGCCAGCTCCAGCAGGAGGTGGGAGCCAGCCGGGGCCGCGGGGCCTTGTGCATGTGTGTGGGTGTTGTGTGGGTGTATCTTTTAGACCCACTACAGTCCTTGCAACAGCAAAGTTATCTCCTTATTTGCATCAAATGGATGCTGATGTGAAACAAATGTACCCACTGGTCTTCTTGAATTCCACGGTGGGTCTGGATGATTTGTCTTCTTCGGAGATCTGCAGTACTACGGCAAGGACTGAGTCCTTGGAGTATCCAAGAGTCTTTACTTTCTATATGTTAATATGAGTATTTTCATCAGTGAGCGTAGTTAGGATACATAAGCAGTATTGATATTCTGGTTAGTGCCTACTCTCCGTCTCAGTGTTTGGGACACATTTTCAGGTTCAGAGACTGAGCTGATAGTTCATGTAACCAGCATCAATGAGCACAAGAACATATTTTTCTATCGCTTTTTTTTATAATATATGTTTCCTATAGTCAGGATTTTCTTTCACACCAAATCAGAGGTTCATTCATTATTGTATACTTTTTGGCATTTGACGTGTGCCATAACCACCAATCTCCAAGGGGAGCCAAAACCTATAGACCCAAACAAATGCTCTTTTAGAGATTCATCCTAAATAATTTATCAAATGAGAGAAAAGGAAGTCAGACACAACACCCGCATAGAAAAATACTGCTGTGCATCTGCTATATTTTGATGGCAAAATATAGATTTTTAATAGACGTGTGAAACATTGCAAAGGTTTTTCCTCCAAACCTTTGTGGAGATTTTATTTAAGATCTTTAATCAATTTTCATTTAAGAAATTACAGAAGGAGAACTCTCACATGAACCCTTTTTTTCATATAAATTCTCACTCAAAATGTGTTTTCCTCTCAAGTGTAGTTTGTTGAAATTTGGGAAATAGAGATGATTAAAAGTGTCCCTAAGTATGAATATGTCACCTTTGAGGGATAAGTTTGACACTTTGCCCATTGCTAGTTTTAAAAAGTACCTTTGTCACTCGTTGAGGACCCATAGCTTTTCATTCTCTTAAAACAAGCGCATTATGTTACCTCTTTCTTCAGTTGTTTATCAATTTCCTTTGCAGCCACTGTCCGGTGCTGAGGTGATGTAGACAATTTGCTTCTCCTTTTGTATGGAAATATAGGCTTCTGGATAACATGGAAAACAATGTGCTCCTTTTTTCCTATTCTTTCTTCTTCTTCAATCTGATTTATGATTTCCATGGAAACTTCAGTGTTAAAAAATCCATTGCTACAGCACGAATGATGCCTAAATGAAAACAGAGAAACAATGTCATAACTCAGGGAAAGTCTTATGTGGAAGTCACTTAAAAAAGTCAAGACACCAGAACAAGATTTGAAACTGCAAAAACATATCTTAATGTAAAACAAAATATCACATCCAAAGTTACAGAAATATTTGTGGGTAGTCTTTGTTCTACATGATTTCAACCTTGATACTCCCAATTTAGCCTATGCTGGTATATGTTCCAGTTTCCAATGAAATAACTGATGGGTTACTTGTTAGGGTACAAGCCATTAAACTGTAGGGCTAACTCAACCACAGTTGTAAAGTATGAATTAAAAGCTTTACTGATAACAGCATGAAACATATTGAAATATTAAATTCTAAATTCGTACACAGAGACATGCTGCTCTATTGGGGTCATCTGCAGTTTGTCTCCATATCCATAACACCACTGAACATTCTATACTATTCCTATTCTCTTCTCTACTGAGGACCATGCGGTTATCATCCTTCACACTTCACCCATAAATCAATTTTTAACCCTTTATGTTTTCCACTTGAGGATCTAGTGGAAGTCAAATGTGATCGCCGATTTCAGAGAGTGCTGTCTGACTCTTCAATTTCTTAGTATCACTGATGCGTACTAAGAGAGAAAGTTAACATTACACCAGGATACTATTATCATTCGGTATGATTGGGATTTTGTTAGATGACTCATGCAGAAATGTATTCACACTAATCATCAAAATATACATTTTTCAACTAGTCCAAGCAGAGATTTATGGGAGCATGGATTCATGTAAATTTGTAGTGAAACTCTCTAATGTGTAAAAAAAAAACGATCTTGTGCTTTAAAATATTTAATCTAAGGATGTGGTATGGAGAACACATTAAAACAAGCCTTTGATATCGTCTCCAAGCCAACTGATTTTTTTTGTACAAGAGAACAAGTTTCCCTCGGTTTCTCAGTTTACAAGCAAACATTTGGAACAGTGACTCAGCGAGCCCTCGAAGAGCAACCAGGCCTTGTGCTCATTGTGTGAACGACAAACTCGTTTCAAGATAGCCATTTGAGTGAAAGATGAGGTGGAGTTAAATTATCTGATCTCATTAATGCTTACTACTTCTCCAGGTTTGAGGAACATAGGCGAGAACAGGAGCGGCTCCTCCGCTAAGGTGGAGGAGCGTCACCCTACTGCTCTGAGAGCAGAAAAAAATAAAAATAAAATGATAATAACTTTGTTATTATCATTTTATTTTTCTTTGCTACAGGGCTGGGCTGGGGCGGGGCTGGGGTCAGAGCCGGGGAGGAGTGGTGAGTGCACACTCTCAAAGTGCGCAAGACAGCTTGGCCGGCCGTCTTGGCCCGGTCAAAGCGTCATGCGCACTTAGCATGTTCCCCACCAGGATGCTTTACCCAGGCTGGTGGGGACCATGCACAGGCCCCTAGTCCCCATCTGAGCGCCGAACCATGGCACTCAGACCAATCACAACGCTGCACTGGTCAGTCCCTAGTAAAGTGTCCTAAGTGTGCCGGGGCTGGTAAATCAAATACTACTAGTGGGCCTGCAGCGCTGATTGTGCCACCCACATTAGTAGTCCTGAAACGGTAACTCAGACCTGCCACTGCAGTGTCTGTGCGCAGTTGTTAACTGCCATGTCGACTTGGCAAATGCACCCACTTGCCAGGCCCCAACCTTCCCTTTTCTTACATGTCAGACACCCCTAAGGTAGGCCCAAGGTACCCCTGTGGGCAGGGTGCAGTGTATGTGAAAGGTAGGATGTGCCCTGATGTGTGTGGCATGTCCTGATAGTGAATTACTGCCAATTTAGTTTTTCACTATTGCAAGGCTACCTGTTCCCATAGGACAGAATGGGGAGTTTGTTTATAACATCTTATAAACATAACTACCCCTGGGAACAAGATGGGAAAATAAATTTTAGTATGCCTGAACTCAGAATGTTAAAATGCATCTTTTAGTGAGGGTGATTTTTACATTCTGTGTTTGAAAATACCACTTTTAGAAAGTAGGTATTTTCTTGTTTAGCCATCCAGTGTGCCTCTGCTAGGATGTCGATTGACTGTCTGGGTTTGGAGTGTCAGAGGCTGGGGAGGAGCAGCGGTTCCAGAGAGCCTGAAGAGTCAGGGCTGGGGTGAATAGACCTGGGCTGTATTTAGAGTAGGGGGAGGAGATTTCCTTTCACCTGAATGGGCCTGGTCTGCTTTCCACAATGCTGTCTCCACCTCCTGCCAGGAAGCTGCACCAGAGAGGATAGAACTGGTTTTGACTGGGCACAGGGCTTCTCTGCACAAAGAGAACAAAGACATTTTGGGGTATAAGTTTTAGACCTAAAACCCCTGAACTTTAGACTACTTCTGGAATCAAGAGGAACCTTTGCCAAGGAGAAGAGCTGGGGAAACTGAGAAGTACTGCCTTTGCTGTTTGTCTGGGGTTGGCCTGCAGTTGCTGTTTCTGCCAAGGAAAGGTGAAGGACTTTGCTGTGTGCTGCGTCCCCTGCTTGAGGAAAGTCTCCAAGGGCTTGAGTAGAGCTTGCCTCCTGTTTTGAAGTCTCAGGAACACAAAGACTTCACCCCAGCTCCCCTGAACTTCCTTGCTGGGAGTTCTGACCTGCCAGGAGTGCCTGTGACTGTGTGGGGCCTCAGGAGGGTGTTTCTGCAGCTGGGAGCTGGAAAGCAACGCAACAACAAGAAAAGTGACGCATCGCTCTTCTTGCGACAATTTTTCCGACGCAACGCCGTGGTGCGAGAAGAATCTCCCCACACCGCCGCGCCACTGCTGACACCGACACAGCGCCTGTCGCTGCTGCAAGAATCGAAGCATCGAGAGATCGCGGCTGAAGAAAACGATGCAGCGCCGCTTGACGCCGACGCATCCCGGATTTCCACGCATTGTCCCTGTGCGGCTAGTTTTCCCCACTGCATCAACTGCGGATCGGAGTCGTCAAAGAATCGACGCATCGCTTCCCCCTACAGACCAGACCCGACGCATCGCTCCCCTGGTCTAGCGGAACTGTCGCATCCACGAAGGTCTCAGGAATCGACGCATCTCTTTGTTTTTTCGACGCTTCCCATCGCTGCGGCTGTTTGGCTTGGTGAATTTTGTCGCAACGACAGGTACATTGCAAGAAATCATGGATCCATAGTTTTCGATGGACTCAGTTGCTAAAACCTTTTGAAAGTAATTTTTCTTAATACTTGTATGTTGGATTTTTGTCGTTTTGGTCTTGTTAAGTTTAGATAAAGATACTTTATTTTTCTAAACCAGTGTGATGTCCATTTGTGGTGTTATCACTGTGTTACTGTGAGTGTTGGTACAAATACTTTACGCATTGCCTTTGGGTTAAGCCTGTCTGCTCGTGCCAAGCTACCAAGGGGGTGGCAGTGGTTATCTAGAGTGTGTATCCCCCTTACCTTGACTAGAAGCAAGGGTCCCTATTTGGACAAAGGTACCTACCTGTTAAAAGAATGACCCTTGAGAGGAGAAGGATCTGCACTTGCTGTACAGATAGAACCAACTTCATCTTCCTGTCCTTTTCTCTCCTTCCTTGAATTTAGTGATAGTCTGGTAATTTCTGATGTGAATACTGTGAGGAAAGAATCACACAGGACAAAGCAATCTTTCTCTGGATCAGCTTATTCATCAGTTTGGCAAAATAGTAAGTCATTGCACAATTGTAAGACACTTGTTTTTGATAAACTAATGGCCAGAGAACTACATTTTTCAGTTTTTTAATTCTATATTATTTAGTTTCTGGAGGAAATGTATGTGCAGGGCAGACCCATATTGAGATGTACATCACTGGGCCTTGCGGAACAGCAATGTTTTTTTTTTTATACTGAATGTCTGCTGCTGGTGTTATGGAGGTGATTGCCTGGGGGTGTTCACGTATTTCTTTTATAGTTAGTTCCATGGGATAGGATGTGAAATATAATTTGTGGGTGATATTGCATCAATTTTGCATCCCATGATTTTCCCAATATGTTTGCTGTCATGTTGGTTACCTATAGAGTATTGCTTGGGATGGGTGTATGCTTCCTCCTTTACTTCCCAAATGTTCCTGAATTTTCCAGAATTGTGCTGGGGTTCTGGATGTGCTCTTGGTCTTGTGGAGTCACAGAGACTTACTAATTTTTCTGCTATTGTTTTAGCTTTCTGCTGGGAACCCAAGTGGTGTAAGGGGCCGGGGGATAGTCCTAAATTTGCCAAATTTGGAGATTTTTTTGTTTTGTAAGGCGGATTGGGGGCATTGTATCTGACTTGTGCAGACCTTCACCTTCATGCTTCAAGCAGCTATTTCATAACATGCATTTATTTTACTCATTTTTAGTTGGCCTGGGAAACACTTTGTGATTCTAATGTGCGTTCTCATGGATCATTATCCCCACCAGGTATCAGCATCATCCTTGGTTGCTGGACATGTATGTTTGAGGCCT
The DNA here is from genome assembly GCA_963921515.1 of Calotriton arnoldi. Lineage (NCBI taxonomy): Eukaryota > Metazoa > Chordata > Amphibia > Caudata > Salamandridae > Calotriton > Calotriton arnoldi. Next base: position 1,689,243 of record CAWUFW010003647.1, read on the forward strand.
TTTAGAGCCCACAAAGAGGTTCCCCAGTGTTCTACATTTTGCAGTTTTTCAACCGAGGTCTTGTGTATATTATTAAGAGTATTGTGTAGTCCATGGAAATTGGCGCCTACAGGCAGCTTTTTTCAACATGTTTTTTTTCTGCTTGGTTGTTATAGACCGGAGGGCCATTCTGTGAATTTAGTGTGCTATTATTGACTAATTTCTCCAACATTTATTTCATTTTTACAGTTCTCATGCTGGGAGTCCAAGGTGTGTTATTAATAGGGATGTGATGACTAATGCCCATGAGATTTGAATAAGGAGCCTTCTTGTTACTTTTCCACACCGTGATACCTTTTTCTTAGACCTCTTGATGTGTGTGGTGAGTAAAGTTGACTGTCAGACTCACCACACTATCCAGGAAGTTATTATTATTTATGAATATTTTTTAACATGAAGGGTATTATCATGTCTACATGGTAATATTTGTATCCACCATAATGCCCTAATCCAACAACCTGACATTTTTCCTCTTGAATGCAGGTAGAATGAGAATGACACTTCTTCTTTCTCTGATCCTGAATGTCCAAAGACCTCGGGTACATAATAATCTGTAGTTGTCAGGGAAATGGTCAGAGCCACTGACACCTCCAATGTGTCCTACCAGATGCTCCTGGTACTTCTTGGAAGTGAGAAGTAAGATGTGTTGCTATTTTAAGAAAAGGCGTACTTTTCTTCTTTCTGCTGTGGTGGGGACAATCTTGGGAAATACAAAAGAGACACAGCAAACAATTCCAGAAACAGAACATACAGAGGAAACCTGTGGTAGCAGCAGAGTCGAGGGCTGCTTCAACATCATTTTCACAATCTCTTCCAAGAAAAAGATGACCAAATCCCTCAATTTCTCTAAGCCACCCTTCAGTTAATGATGACTGAGGCTAGACCTTCGATCCTGAGCATCAAAGGAGGCAAGGCAAAAGGAGGTTTAAGGAATGGGAAACATCCATTACAACGTAGGCATTACAACGCAAGGCCTTTACAACGCAGCCAATACAAGGCAAGTTCCATTACAACGCATGCTATTATAACGCATGCCATTACAACGCATATACCTCACTTACCAGCACCTTCCCTGAGGTAAGCACCCGGCGGTGTTAGAATAGTAATTTACATTGTAATGGTACATGCGTTGTAATGGCTTGCATTGTAATAGCATGTGTTGTAATGGAAGTTGCGTTATAAAAACCGCATTGTAAAAGTATGCGTTGTAATAGTTTGCGTTGTAATGTCATACATCCTTAAGAAATGCCTGATTGTCAGTGCTACCAGTCAAGATGGTGATGAAGATGTACCTCTGACAATAATCTCACTTAATTTTTATAACTTCCTGTTACTCCTGTTATGCAAAATTCCTGAAGTTACTTTACTATGCCACATCGTACAAATACATGCCATCACAGCAAATATTTATCACAAGCGCACAGGAAAAATGAAAGTGATTGCTCAGAACAAAAGCATCTGCTGTTTGTGGTGTTCATTCCAGGCTTATTTGCTCCAATTTTTGTCACAGAAACAGAAAACAATAAAAACAATAACAGCAATCACCCCAATCTTTGTTATGCTCCCACACCCAGCCCTTATGTGCATTGAGTCTGGTACACAAAAAAAAAAAAGAGCAAAGCTCTAGTTGGGATTTCTTTTACATTCATCAGCACATTGCAGGACATTGCCACGCACACTATCTGGTGCTCTGAAATGTGCAGGGAATTTAGGCAATACTTTTGGAACCAGTGACAAATGACCCACTTGAATGGAGAACATGAACATAAACTGGACACCGAACAAAATAAATATGCAAGTATGGGTGGCTGATGTTTCAGTATATCAGTCCACATTGCCCAAAGGAGACGATGACAATGGTGTACAAGGTGGACCAGCTCAACGTATCGAAGTTAGGAGGTCACCACTCACTGCCAACCCTATGTCTGCATCAACAAACTCTACCTGTCACATGGATCTCTCCCTGGGTATTTTGCATTAAGGCACCACATACTCACGGAAGTCAATTATAGAATCATCCTATAAACAATCTACTGTTAATGTTTTGTTATGCAGGGAAACCAAGCATAACCAACATCATGGAGCAAGCTGTTCATATAATGGGAAACTGTTATTTTGACATCCTCCAATTTTCTTTGGTGGATTAGAGAGGGTCCTAAAATTTGTGGAGACCGTATGCCTGAAACAGAAGGTTGTAAATCAGACCTATTTCTCCACTGTCACCAGGCCAGAGCTGCACTGGATAATACTAGCTTTGGTTACAAGTGCTCTGGTGGAGACAGCCAAGCACAACACCCATCTGGCAAAAGACAAGTGAAGCAGTATTAATGCTATAGAGTACATGTGCATCAGTGCACACTGGGTCCATTAATGGCACATGGCCTGAGGACAAGAATCACCTCTTCTCCTCTAACACCCATCATGTACATGTAGTGGTATTTGTCTAATAAAACCAAGCCAAAAAAGCAGTGGAGCACAGTACAATGTCAAAGGCAAGCATGCAGACAACAAGTGATTGGAAAGGTAGCTGGTTATTGGATTGTTACTGCATTGTAATGTAATGTTCTTTAATGAAGTATGTCCTCAATTCTTTCCTAAATTAGAGCAGTGATGCAGTGGGATGCTGTTTCAGATCCTGGATGCATAGATGAAAAAGGTCTGCTGCCTTGTTTTGTATTTGCGTACACTTCTAAAAAGTCTCCAGTCCTATGCTGGCCTTGTCGCACGCGTGCTGAGAGACACAGGAGATTGTGACCTCATCCACAAGATAAGCAGGGGTGCTGGTCATGACAGCTTTGTAAATCACAACAGCTGGTTTTGAAGATTGTGCGGGCCAGCAACGGGAGACAATGGAGTTCCATTAGAATGGGGTGATGTGATCAATATTTCTTCCTACTCTGGGTGGGACAAGCTGTTCTATGTAGGATGCTGTTAAGGGGTGCCAGTGTAGAGTGTGGGAGGCCATGGAGCAGGGTATTACCACCATCCAGATGCAAGAGTACAAGAACTGGAACACCAGTTCCGAAGTCACTTTGTGGAAGAAATGTTTTCACCTTTTTGAGAAAACAAAGCTGGTATTGTGGTGTCTTTGTTTTTTTAGACAATGTGTTGCTCAAAGGTGAGGCTGGTGTCCAACGTGAATCCAAGTGATGGCATTTGGTGAAAGCTGGGATTCAAAGCCATCAAGTTCATGTCATTGAGCCAGGTTTGCACTGTTTCTTGCTTGTTTTCCTTAGCCAATAACAGGAATTCTGTCTTGGTTGGGTTGAGTTTCTGGTAGTTAAAGGAGATCCAGGTCTGGAAAAGATGCAGGCAGTGTTTGAGGAGATGGATGCCTGAAAAAGAAGATGCTTTCAAACAAAGTTCTGTATTGTGAATCTTGATGTTGCTATCTGTGGGTAGAGCCACAGATTCTGTGTAGATGCTGAAGATGGCAGGAGACAGTATGGAACTATGGAGGCTCGACAGGTAATCTGATTTTTTAGGGATCTGGCAGAGTCCATGTGAACAAACTGGTGTTGATTGGAAAAGGAGGAGGAAAATCAGTGGAGGACATTGCCAATGAAATTTTCGAGACTACCGATTGTGGGTGCGGGATGGACAGGTGACTGCGTCTAAGACGGCTGGGAGGTCCAGCAATATGAAAAGGTAGAAGTCCTCTTCATATGTGGTCAGATGGGCGTCGTCTACAATATGTAAGTGATGGTCTTCATGCTGCAGCGCGATCTAAAGCCAGCTTGGTAGTCATGCTGGAGATGGCTAACATTGATGTGATCTTGGAGTTGACCGTGGACTGCATTTCAAAGATCTAGCCAGTTAAGGGTAGGAGAGTGATGGGCAGGTAGTTTGCTTGGTCATCAGGATCTGAAGTAGGTTTCTTTAATAGTGGGAGAATCTGGCTAGTCTTAAGGAACTTCTGGGAACATCACTTGAGTGAGAGAGGCATTAACATTGGTGAGAGATATTTCCCAGGCAGAGCTTTGATAAAAGACAAGGTTATGGCATCATCTTCATAGGAAATTACTTTGAGGGATTTGAAAATGTCAGCAAGACCTGTGAGAGACAGCACTTTGAATGATGACCATTGTGGGATTCTGTAAGAAGGGATGGGCATAAGAGGAGAAGCAGGCTTGGTGCTGTTGATGTGATGTTAGATATTCTTTATTTTTGCACTGAAGAATGGGTTGATGGCATTGCACTTGTCCATGGAATATGGGATGTGTGGGTCTGGCTGGGGTTTGATGCAGTGCTTGATTCTCTTGCAGAGGGTTCTTCCTTGGTTGGTGGCCTCAATGATGGGACTGTTGGCTAAAGTGTGTGTTGGCTGATGTGATGAGCTGTCTGCCCTGTGTGGAGGAACTTCAGTATTATGAGGTCATCAGGATTTCTGGTTTTCTTCCATTTCCTTTCCTGTCTGTAGATAAAGCATTTATTATCAGCAAAGTCTGTATAGTATTATGGTTGTGAAAGTTTTAACTTGCATTTGCATGTTTTCGTTGGAGTGTAGATGTTCACGAAGTTTTCCACAAAATCATTTACATTGTTTAAAAGATTTTGGAATTAAACATGAAGTTGGCAGGGTGAGAGATGAGTTTTTTATTAGGTCGTCAGTGGAGAAATCATTGAAGAATTTGAATGTGTGTTCTTCTCTTTTCGGTTGACCTCAGTTTTCTTGCTAGGATGCAGAGCTGGGTGATAAAGATGGTGAAGCGATCAGTCGAAACCAGGAGTATGAGTCATTTGCACTGGATTGATAGTGATAATGGTGATGTTGAAAAGACATGGTCATGGATGTGGCCTTTGGAGTGTGTTGGCTGAGTGAAATGCTGTGCCACATTGAGTGTGTTGAAGAGGCTGAGATGGGTGTATCTTCTCCTTTTTATAACTTGTGTTATCTAAGAGTGAGTGTGTTGGATGGATGAGGTGGTGAGGAGATCAAAGAATTCTTCAATGAAGTCCTTGTTCTCTAAGGGAGGCCTGTAGATGAGATGGAAGCTGGAGGTCTCATTTGCAGAGATTGGAAAGAGGCATGTCAGTAGCTCCATTGAGTTGAGCGTTACTTAGTTGCCAAGGATGTATGACTTATGGATGACAGTGAGAATCCTCCTTTCTTATGTGCCCGGTCCACACAATGGATGTTGTAGTCTGTGGGAAGAAGGACATCTAGCATGTACGAGGATGTGGGGCGAACCATATCTTTGTGATGGAGAGGGCTCATGCTCGTGGTACGTGATAAGGGTTGAGATATCTGGTACATGTTGGACTGCAGATCGAGTGTTAATGAGCAATTGTTGGAATGTGTATTCTGTAGTTTGAGGGTGTATGGTTGTTAGTGGGATGTGTATGAGGTTGGGTTTAGGTGTTGTGAGGATGCTATGTGAGTGTTTGTGTCATCCTTGATTGTGGGGATTGAAGCATTATCCGTGTTCAGCATGAAAAAGCACATTCAGCTATCAGCATCCAAGAAGAATTAAATTCTAAGGGGTCTTGTCGTGTGGTTTGTGGCCTCTTTGTCTGCATTGCTAAGTTGGCTTAGGCCTGGCTGCCATGATGCCTTTTTGCGCACGTTACTTTGTGCCTTTGTTTTTCCAGCCTCTGCTTGTGCCCGGCTATTTTAGAACTGTCTGCCTTTTTGCCTTTCACCTTTCCTCCTGTTCCCTTTGGGTTTCGTCTGCACATCATGTACAAGGTCGAAAAACAATGTCCCTTGTTCCTGCTGATCTGGTCAGCCCCTCGCACTTAGACATAACACTGAATGCAGCTGCACTGGAGAAATTTGTGTGCTTTTAATATTGTGATTTCACTGTTAGAGACACTTGGAGAAAAACCTTTCCAGAGAGAAGAGCTGTGCTTGTCTGATGATGTAAACCTTGCATCTAGATATTGAGGTATGAGGGTCTGCCTGACAATGCCCAGAGGTCTTCTATTTTTATAATAAACTAGTTTATAGCACGGGGAGGGTGGTATGGTCATTTAGCCCTATATCCACTGCTTTATGAAATGCTTTCCCCGTTTGTATTCTATGGAATTGTAACTATGCTTATTATTTTATCATTATGCATTATGCTGATAGTACTGGCACGTGTACTGTATCTTAGAGCACGATAGTTGAAATAAACATGTTAAACTATACAGTGTCTCTTATTACGCACGTTGTGGACAAGCATGAGTGATTTATGAAAGGGTGTTCTTGCTCCCGCGAGTCCTGAGAGAGAGAGACCGTGTTCTGGGTTGTCTAATCATTGGTAGCATGCGTTGCTAATGAGACGCTAAAGCTAGTCGGATTGGGATTGTGGGTACTAAGGGGCATAGTTGGCTCACCACTATACTCTGAGGTCCTATTATCCTGTGCATAGCTCTGTGTATGTGCAGAATCCCTACAACATGGCGCCACCAACGAAGTGGGCTGCTTATCTGCGAGACGCTTGAGTAGTACTTGTGCTTGCCCATAACACCCCTCGCAGACACTTCCGGAGGCGTGTGTGAGGGTGATACCTCCTATATTGACGTTTTTATAGGTTCTTTCAAGCTTGAAGTTGTTAAAAGGTGTTTAAATAAAACCCTATATTGTGCTGCCTCCTACTAGGTTGTCGAATATTTTTTAGCCTTAAATGGCTGTCCAAATTGCGGCACATAGCTGTGCAGCGCTCCGGGCTCATTTAACAACATATGGAGTGCCTGACGCGGGTGTCGATCTGATCTTTGTGGTACAAGCGGATCCTGCTTACCACTTTGAGGTGTTTTACTCTTGGGTCACCTTCCCGGCGGTGGATGGGAATGATAATTTGTTCCATGAATATACAGCCACCGCTCTTCCTATAATTTATAGGCCTTATCGGAATCTTGAAGTATTGTTCACAGCATGGCAACACCGTGTTTGGTTTAATGGCGCCCTCCCCCAACCGATTACCCCTATTCGTTTAGGCCCCCTATCAATAGACGGGGCCACTTGGCCAGTTTTGGCCGGGTATACCCCACATCCGCGTTATATGACGCTTGCGGTTGCTGAACTGCGTGAATTGCATACATCTTTGATACGTGTGCACAGAGCTTTAGTACAGTATGTTACAGGCAACGTCCAGGGAGTCCCTCCTGGAGTTGCAGCGCATCCAGCTGGACCAGGCGGCGTAACCATAAGTCCCGTCATGGTTAATTCGGTGATGGGCAAGCGCCCACAAAATAAGGATGATTTACCTTATTGGCTTGCAGAGAACATTTGACCAGCTGGAGGCAGTTTTTCCAAACACTTCTCCTGTGGGAAAACACAGGATTTTGACGATTAGTTTGCCAAAAGACTTAATTCCCGAGTTGGCAGAATGCAACAATTCGGGCAAGGTATTCGCGGCCGTATTTGCGAAATGTTTCGGCACTCCTTCCATGACGGTTCTCCCCTCTGTAATTAAACGAGTGCAGGATGAGCATGGCCCTGAAGCGGCTGTGGAATTAGGGATGAGACTGGTGGGAGTGTTCGATGTAGTGGCTGATTTGATCCTTGCGAATGTCAAGGGCGATGCAGTTAACTTTCAAGTAGCTAATGCTTTGGCTTTGATCCCAGAACCGGACAAGCCGCGCAAATTACCGAAAATTATTGCACAGGCTTATAAAACCATTGGCCGCAATAGCCTGGGAGTCAAGCCTTTTGCTAAAACGCAAACACAATCGCAACCACAACCAAAAACTCAATCTGAGAAAGATGAGAAACCGTTCTTTACTAAAAAGAGCTGGAGGTTGAAAAAACAGGGTAAGCAACAGAAGAAGCCAGGGTCGCGAGGCGCATCCCCGGTTTCCGTATCTTCTGAACGCACATATGATTTGCGCGATAGAGCGAGAATTAAATCTCCAGAGAGATTTCAAGTCCCTGATCCGCGTTCTCCTCGTTCTTCACAGGCACCGTCGACCTCCCAGACAGGTAGAGGAGATCGCCAGGATAGAGGCAGGGGTCGAGAGGCTCCACAGGGACGAGACCAACCTCGACAACAAGTCCGAGGGAAACCAGAAGAATTTCAACGTTCTCGCCCACAGTTTCAGAAGAAAAAAGTTGCAGCTGTAACAGCGAGGTATGCCACAGACGGTGAGAACGAGACTCCTGAATTGGACGTGGGCAGTGACGCTCCTAGACAGCGCCGCAGAAGTTACCATAGTGCGGGAGGCACTACGTCCTCATGTGGAGGCGACAGCAACTGATACATTCATTACTGTCGAGACAGCAGACACACAAGAGTGGCACCCCCTGACAGACTATATAATATTGTCATTCAAATTGAGGGTGACATACAGCGTGTTATTAAAGAGATTTTTTGGGAGAATCTGACCTCTTCGTACGACATTTTGTTGGCTGAGGCGGATTGGCTGCCCCCATTCGTACTTGCTGCGCGTAGAGGGGAGGAGGTAATCCTTTCGAGCTTTTCTCGTCATGTCCCCAAGGACAAAGCGGAGGCTCTCGCAGCTGAGTGGGCTGTGTCCCTGGCTCCGGCGTTATACCGCAACCACGTGGGCTGGGATGAAGACTCTCCCCCCATGATATTCCTTTGCGGTCGCTGCCACAGCCACAACCCCAATATCCCATCAAGCGGGAAGCTAAAGGTCCCGTTTCCGAAATTCTGACACAGTTAGAATATCAAGGAGTAATTGAAACATGCGTATCACCCATGAATAATCCCCTTTTCGCGGTTTCTAAACCTGATGGATCGTACCGCCTAGTATTGGATTACCGACATTTGAACTCTCATTGTCGGACCTTTGCGGTGCAAAATACCCACAGTTCTGCGCTTGTAGACAGTCTTGTTCGTAAAAAATATAAAACGACACTTGACCTATCCAATGGATTTTACACGCACAACTTGTCCCCGGTGTGCAGCCAATGGAGCGCTTTCACTTCCGGTGGTAAACAATTCAAATTCCGGCATTTACCCATGGGCTACAAGAACAGTCCGGGTGTATTCGCCGCCCGTGTTGTCTCTTTGTTGGACAGCATAGACCCAGATGCGTGTTCGTACGTCGACGATATCTATCTGACAGACGACGAATTATGGCCGCATCTTTCCCGAGTGGACCGCATTATTCTTGAATTTGCGGTCTTAGGATATAAATTTAATTTTGCCAAATCTCACATTGCTGAATTTACCGCTTTGTTTTTGGGCTATGAGCTCAACAATGAAGGTAAGGGCTTAGCACCCCATTTTTTGGAGAAATGCGCACTCTTGTGCCCTCCAACCACTCTGAAGAAGCTTCAGTCTTTACTGGGTTTTCTAAACTTCGGGCGTACTTACATTCCCGAATATGCCCAGCGTATCAAGCCTCTTTATGCCTTGATCCAACCTAACTTTTCGAAGTCATGCTGGCTTGCCGAGCATTCCTCTATACTGCAATCTTTGCAGTCCGATCTACTTGAATCTAAATTCTTGTTGACTCGTGACAACCACACAAACCTGGTGATTAGAATCGTTCCAGGGGCAGTGGGTTTCACGTACTTAACCTTTAACGAAGGTGACACAGTACCGATTGCATACAAGTCACATCTTTACACTTCTGCAGAAATGCGCTTTTCCTCTGTGGAGAAAGTTTTGACTGCAGTGCAAATGGCGATTCTAAAGGAACGCGCACTGGCACAGGGAAAACGCATTTTGGTGGTAACACCATATCCTGCCCTTGAGGCAGTGACGAAAGCAAGTGTACCGAACTCTAAGGCTTTGCACCCCCGTTGGATACAATGGGCAACATCTTTGACGTCCCCGGATGTCACTTTTATCTTTGATTCCTCTCTTCAGACACAGGAGTAATTACAGTATGAATTCGTTCATCCTCCTCCTCTGTCTATGCTACCGCTTGAGGAGTACGAATGTATTATCTATACCGATGGTTCGGCACAACCGGCCACAGGTTCCAAGCATGCTTATTCCGCAGCATGTGCTATTGTTGCAGGTACCATAGTGAACGGTGAGTTCAAATCGACTGTAGTGCAAACTCAGGCACTACGAGACAGTACTGCACAATTGGCTGAGCTGCGCGCTTTGGTGCTCGCACTTGAGTTCGCTAATCCAGACGTGACAACTCTTATTGTGTGCGATTCTTACTACTGTGTTCAGTCTTTCAATGACAATCTATTCTTTTGGTCACAAAACGACTATAGAGATGCAAAAGGCAGCACAATTAAGCATAAAATGCTTTGGGTTCGAGTGGCAGATTTGAAACAACGTCTGCCTCTCACAGCGGTGATTCACACTCTTGGCCACCAGCGTGTGGGCGCACACGCTGTCGGTAACGGTTTGGCAGACGAAGCTGCCAAATCAGCAGTAGCCACGTGCTCAGTAGCTGCAGTTACAAGATCCATGACTAAAATAGATAATGATATTTTGGCAGCTATTGCTGCGACAAAGGAAGGTGCTAATTACCCACGGAGTTTCCCTTCCAAATACTCTTATCAATTAGGTCCCGAACAGGCTCCTTACGTAAGAATTCCAGACGTTGGTGATCGGCTGATTCCCAACGCGGACCGCAGACTTTCCTTGATAACAGCCGCACACGAAGGCATGGCTTCGGCCCATGCTGGCGTGTCTGCGACGGTTTCCATCTTGCAGCAGCGTTACTGGTGGCGTGGTTTATATAAACAGAACCGTACTTATGTGATTTCTTGTGACGTTTGTCAACAAATTAAGCCTTCTACGGTTACACGGCCACCACAGACACCGCTCTGCATTTCTAACAGACCCTTTGGGTGTGTTTACCTGGATCACTGCGGTCCATTTTCTTCTGACACTGCATATAAGTACATCTTAGTTGCAGTGGATTCGTGCACACGTTTCATCTGGGTCTGGCCACAACGGAGTGCTGACGCTCAAAATGTCATCAGGGATTTGCGTGTCTTTGTGGGAATTTTTGCCTGCGGCACCTTCCATTCTGACCAAGGTCCAGCGTTCGCCTCTAAGGCCTGCAAGGACGCAATGGGGTCACTGGGGGGTGCGGGTGAAATTTTCGTCTCCATATCGGCCTGAGGGCAATTCGATTGTTGAACGAATGAACCGTGACTTAAAGCAATCCTTGACAGCTAGAGTCTTAGGTACTGGCAGGAACTGGCTGGCCCACTTGTATACCGTACAACGTGCACTTAATAATCTCCCTAGAAGACCTCTGGGTGGGCGGACCCCATACGAAATGCTCTTTGGCATACGAATGTTTGTGCCCGACCTTGATGGTCTAGACATGGCGGCGCAATCCGCAATCTTTGATGTAGATAACCATTCTACTATGTTACAGGACTTACAAGAAGCCCGAGACAAACTTGCAATCGAACATTTACCTTCAGCCACAGACGCTGCGCTGCAGATTCCGGTTGCCGGCTGGCTTCCGAAAGTTGGAGACCTGGTCCGAGAGAAGGTGGAGAACAAAAAAGAATTTGGCCCCTCTTATCGTGCACCGGTTCCAGTCCTTGGCTTGAAGGGTACTCGTACAGTCATCTTACCACCGCTTCCTGGTCGCAAGGAGAACAGACACATCTCAGTGGAAAATGTCAAGCTACAACATCTGGCCGATCCTGAATAGTGTAACACCAGCGGTCTCCTGTCCGGCCATTTCTAGGACACATGTTTGTGGCCCTCCTGCCCGAACGGTCACTGATGTTGCCATTGAGATGGTAGATTTGCCTGATCGCCTGCTCGACTACCCGGATTCCCCCTGCAACGAGGAGACCGAGTATACCTACCCCGCCACCGAGTCCGTGGCTCATCTGCCAACAACGCCACTGAGCCCAACACGTTATTCCTTTGACTCGGATTCCAGCACTTATCCCGTCCAGATTCAGTATTTTTGTATCCTGGTTCAGAGACAATTTTTAATCCCACCATGGACATACATCTGGTTGGTACTATTCCTGATTTTTCTGTTCATGTCCATTGGCTTTGTGACAGTTTTTTTCTTACTCATCAATGGTCACTATTTACCAGAACGCTCTGCTGTGAACTGTGTCGCTGGAACTTTGGCTCCGCATTCTTCATCTCACATCATGAAGCGTGACCACACATTTGTGAACATTTCAGCTTTCCCAGTCGCTGATGGCATCGTATGGGATGCGGTAAATTTCCAAATTCATGGACCAACCGAGATTATTAATGTACCCAATGTCCTCCGTGTTTCAATGGGTGATGTCGTTAAAAGTAATATTCATTCTGACGATTGGGATGTGCATGCAGTTGAATCGTTATTTACTGATTTGAAATATTATGCTGCCTTTAATGCTGAAGATTTGTACATGAATTCTGCAAGTTATGCCGATTTATATTGTTACCAGCATTGGGGCAACCATTTTCTCCATAAACCCAGTACCCTTCGGGGTCCTTTTAATTACACCCAATGGGAACATTGTCCGACCCCTTTGCCAGGTAGCTCCCGGACTCTTAGACATAAGTTTACTTATTTTACAGACTTTGATAGATCGAACCCTGGGTCCTATTATTTTAAATTAAACGCTTCATCAACACAGAAAATCATGTTGACCAACACCAAGTTACTGTATTCGGGTTCCTTTTTGAACGCCTTAGCTGTGGGTGGGTATGGACATTGGCGGGACACCATTGACTTGAAATCTATTTGGGGTTCCAAATCATGGCAGGTGCAAGGCACGGAAGCCTTGCACCGTGCTTGCCTAATCCCGGCCCAAATATTATTTTTAAATCATACTATCTATCAAACGACCTGTTGGGGTTTGGCTACTTCCAAACAATTAAATGCCCCATCCATTCCCGTATTGTCATCCACTCCCAACGAAAGCTTGCACTTCAATATGTCACTTACAAATTTGCAAGCTTTGTTTCAGAACAATTCGTTTAATGTCTCTACGTTTGTTCAGTCACCCTGGTTGGCTTGGCCCATAGCATCTAATGCCTGCCAACTGCGTTTTCATGACACGGCTCCTGGTTACAAACAGGATAGGCCAGACCCCAGGTTTTCTGACTCTCGTACTGTTACAACATATTCTGTTGGTAAATTGTGTAAACAGTGGTTGCAGCACTCTTCCTTAGATTCTGTTAAACAACATTTATCCCTCCTATCAGGCAACATTGATCTGTCCGATTTTGTTCTGGGGCCTCGTGGTCCTCGACCTAAGAGATTCATTTATGAAACTTATAATGAACTCTGGAAGCTTTCGCAAATTGAAGCTGCTTCCCGTCTTCGGGAAATAGATCAAGCAAATCTAGAAAAGGTGCTTGCTGTTGTTGACAATAGTATTAATACCCTGTCTTCCCGCATTTACACATTAGAGAATATCATATCCTCTGTTGTTGATATTGTACAAGATGATGTTTCTGTGTTATATCATGGTCAAAATCAATTGCGTTCAGTAATGCAGTTTGCATGGACTTTGCAAACACTTAAAATGGGTAAAGTTCCTTGGCACTTTTTGAACACCTCTGCCTTATTCTTACCTTTTAATTTGACTGAGAAACAGCAGTTCATGTCCATGAAAGATGCAACATACACTCTGTTACATATCGAAAAAATAGAGCCCTTACCATTCTCTGTGGCGGAATTGGATTCTGCAGTGTGGTTAGTACACGGGGTTATCGCATTGCCTTTTTCTTTATTTGAATTCAGTTCATGCATGAAACATTATCCTGTGGGCCGTTTTCAGCCCCTGGGCAGTGCCTTCCTGCATGAACTTTGGTCCCTGCCTTTCATGTATAAATGCCTTAGGGACGGTAAGGAGGTTTTTCTCACAGGGGAGTCATTCGATTCTACTGTGGGTCATTCCCTTATTTGCAAAGACATTAAATTGCACGGAGCTTGTAATGTTTCGGCTCCGAATCTTGCTTGTGTTTTGAAGGGCATTCCTGCTCCTGCTATATCTCCTACTTTCACTGTGCTTGCAAATGGTAGCTATCTCCTTCTGAATAATCAGGACTGCTGTGGCATGCTAGCCGGCATACCCTATATTGTAACAGTTTCCCACAGGGTTGTCTGCTGCAAAAATGTGCTTTTTCCTCCCCCGCACGGCATCATAGATAGTTCCATTTGGCCTTCCATTCCGACTTTGAAGGCGGATTTCAATAAATTGAGCAGAATAAAGGCGCTATTATTGAACCAGGAGGTTATGCTCACATCCGCCCGGGAGACTTTCATTCTCCAGGTGGCGAGTACCCACAGTGAAATACAGGCCCTTTTGAATACAAACCTCCCACAGCATTTCGGTGAACTGATTCACCGTGTTTTCAATGCATCACGCACCGAAGGTCTTGTGCACTTTTTTAAAGTTGTGGGCTCTGGCCTTGTTACCTTCTTTCAAACTATCTTTGGTATAATACCGGCTTTTATTCATTCCATTTTTTCCAGCGTCTTTGGCGGCTTTCCGTTGATCCTCGCCTTAGCGGCTGGTATATTGCTTTTGGTCTGTTTGCTACGCAATGGCTGCACTTCCTGGGGCCCTCCTCGACCACGGTCGACTCCGGATGCTCCGTGAGCGCATCCTCGCCGGCTTCGGCATCCTGCCATTGGCGACACTCGGTGTGTCCTATAGACTTTCTTTTCGCTTTGCGTATTTCACTTGCGTGCAACCTGTGATGTCTTGTATCCGATGTCCTTTCTCATGGTCCTTGGATTATTGCCTCTCCAATACGTCTCTGTCTCACCCGGATTTTGTCCAGTTGGTGGGTCCCTTAGAGGCCCATGAACGGGACTGTTCCGGTACTGGCTACATGGCGCGTGCGGCTGCACTTGGAATCTTGGCACAATGGGATGTCTGGGCGGCTGCTCAGACTCTCCTACAACAAAGTTATATTGAGTATCACGCAAGTTGTCCCGCAATGCTGTTCGCTGCTCCCTCTTGAGAGGAACATGAATGCAGTTTTGATTTATTAGACTGGATGGCGTCTCTTTTTTCTGACGATTCCAACGATGTCCTCTTGGAAGGTGTGGCGTTTTTCTGCACTTACACTCTATTGGATTAGGGGGCCTCCGCGTTCAGCGTCCTGCCTCACTGGATTTTTTATTCTGTGTTTTTATTTTTTCTCTCTGTACCAATCGTTGTCCTTCATTGGGGACTATTCCAAAACAGACGTTTCCGTTCTGCTCCATCTATTTGAACTCTGTCTTCGTCCTATGTCTTCACCAATGGACTGACCAGGGGAGGGTGTCGTGTGGTTTGTGGCCTCTTTGTCTGCATTGCTAAGTTGGCTTAGGCCTGGCTGCCATGATGCCTTTTTGCGCACGTTACTTTGTGCCTTTGTTTTTCCAGCCTCTGCTTGTGCCCGGCTATTTTAGAACTGTCTGCCTTTTTGCCTTTCACCTTTCCTCCTGTTCCCTTTGGGTTTCGTCTGCACATCATGTACAAGGTCGAAAAACAATGTCCCTTGTTCTTGCTGATCTGGTCAGCCCCTCGCACTTAGACATAACACTGAATGCAGCTGCACTGGAGAAATTCGTGTGCTTTTAATATTGTGATTTCACTGTTAGAGACACTTGGAGAAAAACCTTTCCAGAGAGAAGAGCTGTGCTTGTCTGATGATGTAAACCTTGCATCTAGATATTGAGGTATGAGGGTCTGCCTGACAATGCCCAGAGGTCTTCTATTTTTATAATAAACTAGTTTATAGCACGGGGAGGGTGGTATGGTCATTTAGCCCTATATCCACTGCTTTATGAAATGCTTTCCCCGTTTGTATTCTATGGAATTGTAACTATGCTTATTATTTTATCATTATGCATTATGCTGATAGTACTGGCACGTGTACTGTATCTTAGAGCACGATAGTTGAAATAAACATGTTAAACTATACAGTGTCTCTTATTACGCACGTTGTGGACAAGCATGAGTGATTTATGAAAGGGTGTTCTTGCTCCCGCGAGTCCTGAGAGAGAGAGACCGTGTTCTGGGTTGTCTAATCATTGGTAGCTGCGCTGCTAATGAGACGCTAAAGCTAGTCGGATTGGGATTGTGGGTACTAAGGGGCATAGTTGGCTCACCACTATACTCTGAGGTCCTATTATCCTGTGCATAGCTCTGTGTATGTGCAGAATCCCTACAACAGTCTGAATAGTCTTATCCTTGTCGCCATCAATTGTGTAGTAAATAATCCGGACTACACATATGTGAGAACTCCAAGTTTATTGAATGACTTGACCAGACAAGGAAAACTCGCCTCCGGGAGCCAACAGCTACAATCAACTGACTCCAGGTGCCGTTAACCACATTCAAAGGTAAGCCCTATTATTACATCCCCACAGTTCCACACTTTCCTCGCGGAGCCCCTCACGCACGAGAGTCTCCACGAGGGAAGAGTAGAACACTACACTGAGCTTTAAGGATTGAGTGTTGCATCTGCTGCCATTAATAATGGCGGTATCATTCAATCCGCCATGACATTTTTCAGATTTTCTTTGTGCTCGGTTTTGCCTATTGTCAGAGCCTCATTGTGAAGTATTTCCTCAAAAAGCAAATAGCAGTTTATTACGTAGTTGCCATTTTGCATGATTTGTACTCATTTTATCCTTTTGTTGTAAACCCAGAAACAGCTGAGAGTGCTCCACAGAGCTAATGACCTCCCCAAATATTCCATCATACAGGAGGATTCAACCCCTTGGAACATCATCCTCTACACGGTTCAATGCGTGTTTGAAAAATTCAAGACTCTGTATGAATTTGTCATGCACAAGAACGGTGATGCACATGTTGCAGCCATGTTACTGAAAGTGCAAATGCGTTTACCTTTTGAGTTTCTGATAGTCCGTGGGCAGTGACAATATTACCAAGAGGAATGCCCTACTAACGCATTAGCTGCTGAGGGCCACATTGCGAGATGTAATACATACATTTAGAAATTGTTAGGGTAATGATGGTTATGGCAGAGTGTGCAGTGTTTCTCCTTTATCTGAAGACATTGCATGTTACAAATACAACCTAACTTTTTTTATTCTCTTTGTAGAGCAGGACATTGATAAGTAAAGGAGGTGGATCATAGCTAGAGTGCACATAAAAATGAAGAACTACAACGTATGGGCGTGTAACATTACTAAATGCTGATTAAAAAATCCTGGCCAAAGCCTAAGTAATTAAGGTAATACTTTTCTGCAGATAAGGTGATTTATCCTAATCAAAAAAGGTTATTTCCATCGTACTAATTAGTAATAAATACTCACTTTTAGAAGTGATGTATTTCTCAATCCCCACCGCGATAGCTTTGAAAAAGTATCTGACCTGGTAACATGGAAACTTTTGTTTGCAATAACGGATAAAATTAACTTTTCGCCCCAGTTCCAGATTGAATTGCCTCAGTGCCTCAGGATATACATGCAAGGGTAGTTTTAAACTCTCTGAATGCGGGGGTACTAAAAGGAAGGACTGTCTCATCTCTTCTATCGTCTTTGCGTTGGTTATTCTATATCAGTATGATCAGATCACTTTATTTGCCCCCAATAGTAGGTTTTATCAATATAAAACCATCAGGCCTGGACTATGTCACCCTTTTACAAACCTCATTCTTAACATTATTTATATTTTGAACTCCTTTTTTTAACTTTCTATTTGTTGCAATGCCATCTTTTTTGCAATCGGTTTTCTTTCAGAAAATTGAGTCTTTCTTAAAAGTAAATATGATCAGGTAATGATCAACAGGAAAGCCTACAAATCTATGGAACTTTCCCGCTTTAATTTTGACTTTGGGAATATTATTTTGATAATTCTATACTTCAGTACGTGCATAGCCTAGATGGGTTCTCAGTTCGCCCATATCTCCTTTGTATACTGCAAAGCCCCAAAAAAGCATTATCTAAGATTTAATGCAAATAAATCAAACAACTGAAAGCCCTGTTCCAGACATTTTGTATAAGAGTCAATTCAGAAATTGTATTATTGGGGAGCGTGGCTAGGTGCCGCAAGATGGCGAGTCCTGTTTAAATATCAATGAACCTTCAGGCCCTGAGTGACTGGCAAGGCATGTAGTGTCTGACAGCTATATGTCGTTTGAGCCTCACCAACAGGCAGAGAGCAACGAGGCTAGGCCCAGGATTGAGTGACTTAAGCAGCCTCCTGCTTGGTGGTGAGAAGAAGGAGATACAGCCTGATTCTGATCACACCTGAGGCAGACAGCAGTGTATCGGTGTAGGAGCTGGAGCCAGACGGGGCCACCTAAAGCTGAGCCATCAAATCCATAAGTGTAGAAAGAGGCCCAGGCCTGGAGACACACTACCTAGACAGCCCCAGAGAAGGCTGGAGTGGGCTGCCTAACCACATACAACTGGTGCCAGCGATTGCAGCCCGGCCCTGGGTAGACGTTGAGTGGGACTGCCTGAATCCAGATAGTAGAATCTGGAAGCAGCACAGCTCTGGTGACGGACGTGTGTGTAGCTGTTCATATTTAGTTCATGCTGCTGTGGAAGACTGCATTGCATGGTAGCCCATCCTTTCTCCTTTCCCTCCCACTCAGATCAGAAAGCCAGGAACCAAATGCTTGAATGCAGTGGCATGTACTCCCTTCAGATGGCCCACAAAAGCAGCCTCATCAATGGTGCCACAAAGGCCGGGTAAGAGGGCCTTGGTGACAGTGTGCAGCGGCATAATGACCTTGAAAGAGGCAGGTCTGCCCTGATGAACTTCTCCTTCTTGAGGGACCCCCCTCCTTGTGTATAACATTTAAATGGAATAACAGCGGGCCTGACTGGCTATTGTACACAAGGGGGCATCACCAGTGAATTTTTACGGGACCCACCGGAGTGTGCTGAAGACAATAGTATTGTCGAAAATAAGTGCTAGACCTCTCGGCTACAGACAAAAGAGTCCTAAATTATTGTTAAGTTATTGCATGCTGTCTTGTGCTACCCTTGTTGGATGTTACAAGGCTGGCTTATTTGTCTCATAGTGCTGGATTTGTCCTGGGTGGATCATATGACCTCTGGATAAATGGCCTGCACCGCCCATATTTCCAAAACTAAATAGGGGACGAGAATCCTCTAGGGCCCGTGTTTAGCCCAATGAGACTCACATATGGGCAGGTTTCTTGCTGGAGCGAAAGGTTCATAGGGTGCGCCTTGATGTGTAGCTCACACACCAGGGCATATGGAGTGCAGTGGACCACATCACAGAAGCTGTAGACTGAGTCACCTCCTCATGGCCTAGTCATGGAACTTCGAAAACCACTAAAATTCATAATGAAAGAATGGAAGATGCTCATGGTAGAACAATGTTAGACAGGTTGGAGTCCTGGAGACTTAGAAGTTGGTGCCTGTTGGGTCTGACCATCTTTTGCATGGTATTTCACCAGAAAGTTTGTCTTCTTTAACTGACCAGTTTTTGTTGGCCATAGGACTCTGCACACTTTGCTCCTGCTAGCCAGTAGTAATGTGTGTGTGGTATCCTCTTTAAACATGGTAAAATTGGTATGCAGCTAATTATTGCATTTAATTTACTTATAACTCCCTTGTATATGGTACTACACTTACCTGGAACCAGTAAATTAAATGCTACAAGTTGGTTGCAGCGCTCATTGTACAGACCACTAAAGTAGCACTTTAAGACCTGTTTTCAGGCCTGCCATTGCAGCCTGTGTGCAACTTTAAACTGCCACTTCGACCTGGCAATTTAAACTTTTTTTGTAAGTCATCCCTAAGGTAGCCTCTAAATGCCCATTGAGCAGGTTGCATTATATTTAAAAAGTAGGACAGGTATATTTAAAGTTTTAGATGTATTGATTCTGAAAAACCTACAAGTCATTTTTCACTGTAGCTAGGCTGGCCCGCCCATAGGAAAACAATGGGTTGCATTAAAGCAATTTATAATGCTTACATCCATTTGGGAGCAGCTAGGACGACGATTCAAGGACCAATTTTAATAGTGATTTAAAATTCAAGGTGATGGTAAAGTATGCTTTTATATTACTATTTTAGAAATGACACTCTTAGAATGCTGTAATTTCTATGCCTAGGCCCAACATGCATTTCTGCAGTGTCCAGTGCTACCTAACTGTTAATGGCTCTCCTGTGGTGGTATGTGTGTTACTAAGAGACAGTAGACAAAAGTTTTGGGTGTGGATAGGTATTTTTCTTCCTTGAGTAGGATGGCCTGGAGGGGTAGTGCCAAGACCCTTTCTGAGCTTCAAAGTCTGCTTAGCCTGTGACTGGTAGATTTAGCTCACACCTAGGCCTGCCTCCCTTTTCTTCTTAGTCAGCTTGGCATCAATCCCAGTGGGAGGGGGAGCTGCCTGACAACAGGTTTGGAGTGACCACAAGGGAGGGTTTGCCTATTATCAGGTCCAAAACCACTGGGTGGACACAGGGAGCTCTGACCAGGGGAAGAATGGATCTGCGATGTTAGATTTAGGTAGAGACGGGCACAGTAGGTTAGTTTTCAGTAAAACACACTGGAAATGCTTTAAAAGTGGGTAGGTGTTTGTAACAAACAAGGGAACCCAAAGGTTTATAAGGGACCATGGGTACAAGTATTACAAATGAACAAGCGGTCCCTTACTGTAGGATAGCACAGAACATAACACATAGAAGTATAATGAAATCTATGTCAAAAAATCCAGATGAATATATAAATGTATTTATTCAAACAAATAATGCATAAAATGAAGTGGGGGACAACAAAAAAAGGGGAAAAGAATTTCAAGGCTCAGACATTTTTAAGTGACTACAGAAATATTAAGCAAATTATGTCACATATCAATTAGAGTGCCAATACTACCATAGGTTATTTACATAATATTTTCAGTAGTCATGGTACTATTTGTCGATGATGTTTCGATCCCTCCTTAAAATATGGGTGGTCATCATCAGGACATAATGGATTATGCCTGAGATGAAAAATGCCTATGAAGGAGCACCCAATTGGGTAGTCCGGTTCCAAGATATGGCAGAATCCCTGTCTGTGACTTTGCAGTGCAGTATATTCTGAAGGGAAGGTGAGTGTTCGAGCTGACTTGAATTGATCGGTGACTTGAGCAGTACCTTTCCAGCAGTCGCAGTCGTCTATCACCACACCACACGATTGGCATGTTGCTACCTTACCTTATATCTGCCTGATTGTCTACCAAACCGGTTGCGGAGACGTTGTACATTTGGGTTCTGTCTCATATTTTTGGTGGTTGTTGCTGGTTCAAATTTAAGCTAAATGCTAGGCAGCATTGTTACTTCACCGCTCAATTCGAGTCAGCTTGAACACTTCTCATCCTAATCTCATTTACTGCTTCTGTGCCCAATAGCATACCACCCACAATTTTCTATACTTTCCCGCTGCAGTTAATTGTGAACGCAAGGGCTGTTGTCCCTCCAATCACTTGAAACAAGTTGTACTCATGCTGTATTTAAGGGTCCAACACTGCCTCAGCATCACTCGTTGAAGTATGCACGTGCTGTATGTTGTAATAATTACACTTCTTTAACATGTCTTGCATCATATTTAATTCAATATTTGCATGTAAATGTCTGTGTCTCAACTAGCATATACCAAATGTCCCATTACCTTGAAAAGTCAATTTCATCCAAATTTGGAAATGACCGCTTCCACTCCATTGATCACTTCCACTCTGTGCTAGAAAAATTTTAAGTCCAAGCAGATTCAGAAATGCTCAACCCTAATAAAGAGATACTGTATGGGGGGTTACAATTTTCCATACATATATGTAGGTGCAGTTTGTGAGAATGTCCTCAAAGAAGAAGCTATTCAGTGAATGACGTTTAGCCTGATACAGCACGTGATGCATTTGGACCCCGCTAGCAATGGTAGGCTCAAGTGAGAATACATCCCTGGGTAATTCATACCAAGAACCAAAGTGCAGGCTACCCAATAGACCATAAATTGAACCATCTTTTACAATACAGACATATGGACAGTTTTCTTTATCAACAAATTAATTGGGTAATAAATACCGACCGACATAAGAAAAAGGTCCATATGTCAGTATTATAAAAGATGGTTCAATTTATGTTCGATTGTGGCACCGATACTCAGCGGCAGATGGTGACATTTGTAAGTGGTGGAGTGTAAAATGTAGGTATTTTTTTTATGTAGCAAGCAAAGTGAGCTAGCTTAATGGGCAAATGTGAGGTCCGGGGAGGGCCCTTCTCCCGAGAAAAAAATTGAAAAAAGATTGGCAAATGGTGTATTTTAAAGCAAATGAACTTAGTGAGAAAGCATAGTCTTGAAATATTAAACACACAAAAAACTGCCCATGTCATACCACATTAATTTGTTCAACAGTTACTGTAATGTGCAAATTGTAAATCGCAGCAACTTAAGTCCCCTCAAAGCGTGTACTTGCTCAGTGTCTTTAACTGCAGGTGGCATCGACTTTGGAAGAAAATGCTCTAACCAAGCATGCTGCTGACCGCCATCAGTCATTTAGAAATATGTGCAGACATGTCTTTGTGGGATGAAAAAAAAGTGGGAGCTCTCTAAAAGGGAACATGTAAAATACATTTCTGTGATTCCCATGGTGTGCAACCCAACTGCTGATTTGGCTTCTCTCTGAGATGTTATTGCATTCAGATATATAACAACTGACATACACATAAAACCTGCCAGTACCTTTGGCTTTGTCAATGGTTTTTAGCTGTTTAAGATACACGTGGAACAACAATGATTTGTTATAAAAAACTAACATTGGAAATATTTCAATTCTAAAATTGTGAGACTGTGAATTAAATTATTGAGACCTATGGAAGGAGTACTGACCTTCAGTTATGTGGACTTTATGTTAGATGTGCATGCCCTTTTTCTTCGAACATCTTGTCCATCTGCACATCTTCAACCTTGTCTCTTGTCTTTTCAGCACCCTCTTTTCACCCTTCCCAAAATGCACTTCCTCGCATCTCCCTCACTTCACCACCTCCAATATACACTGCATTCACTCACATTTAAACACTTTATTTTCTATTACTTTTGCCTTGTAAATATTTTGACATCTGTGTACCCCTTCACACACATTTAGACAGAATTTAAATTACAACTAGAATACATGACCATTGTTCTGTGTGCTCTGCAGAGAGGCCAACCCACCATCTGGCACTTTGCTTTGCCTTCAGCCTGAGCACCAGAGTTCTTAATCAAAGAGCCTGATAAACACCTGGAATGACTCAATGTACGCACTATACAAAAGAAATAAGATGCGCAAAAAAATAAAGCAACACAGCATGATGTAATAGCTAACACTCTTGCTGAATGCAAGGTTAAGTAACCTTAACAAGTGAAATTAAAGAGGAACTAAATCGCTGGCATGCATTACCTAAATGTTTTAACATTTATTATTCATAAATCAATCCCTGTTTTTGGTATTAATGTTAAGGGCATGAAGATAGGGCTAATTTTAACGCTATACAGCATGTAACTGTCTTTACTATAAGCACATATTTCTCCCTTTGCGCTTGACTCAGGTAGTTGGATCAACTTTGCAAGGGAACAAAAAACCTGCTAATTTTTTGGATCAATTTTGGAGGGGGAACCATTGCAGTTGCTCTACTTCTAAAAGGGCCAGTGAGCACTACCAGCCTTCTTGAAGGAGCTTGGCGACTTTGGAAAAGTGGCGGGCTTTCAGGTTAATCTCCAGAAGTCACAGGCCGTGACTCTCAGCTTTGCTAGGTACCAACGGCAATAACTGCCCAATATCCGCTTCAATGGTCACCTACCGCAATCCCATACTTGGGAGTCCAGTTGGTACCAACAGTGCATGCAACGGTGGCCATTATCTATCAGAATTTGCTCTGGCAAGTGCAGCTAGATCTGCCCAATGGAAGCACTATCATCTTTCATGACTAGGTCGAGTGGCAGCGATAAAACCTACAATCCTCCCTGGGGTTTTGGTCCTCTTTCAGGCCCTTCCACTTGCCCCTCCATGCATTGGGCATGCTGCAGACCCAGAAGGGGGAGATGAATTTGTCTGGGTGTAGGGGAGACTCAGTATGAGTTGGGAACAGAGCTACCGATCGATCCGGAAAGGGGGACTGGGGTCCCCACCCTATTGCATTACTATCAGGCTGCACAGCTCCGCTTCCTAGTGGGATGGAACCGTGACAAATCTGAGAAACGCTATCTCTTTATCAATAGAGCAGTGGCAGGTGAACATCTACGGAAAGTCTCGTTCTAGCCCAGATCACAGAGGGCGTGGGGTCTGTACTCCTCCCCTGTTACTAGGTCTACTCTGGAGGTGTGGGATTGGGTGGTTATGCGGAAAGCATTGACTACGTTCCCTTCCCCGTTGACTCCCATTTTGTGTAACATGGACTTCAAACCGAGGTTAGATTACACCAGCATCTCAACTTGACAAAAGAGTGGCTTTAGGTCTGTAGGCCACTTATTTGTTGAAGCAGGACCCGTCTCATTCAAGCAGCTTTGAAGGGACTTTGAGTTGCTGGAATGGGAGAGGATGCACTATTTATAGATTCACCATTGGCTCACTCATCCTACCATCCGGCCAGTGGCACTGCGCCCTTTTAAGTCTTTCGAAAAGTGGCTTGTGACTTAAAGTACTAACAGTCACCTGATAACTGAAATTTATACTATCCTTCAATGGGCCAATCTTGTGATCAAATCCACTGGGCTGGAGAGGTGGGAGCATGAATTGGGGAGGATATTGACATCTAAGGAGTGGGACAAGATCTTTTACAGAGTGCGGCATATGGCTCAGAACACTGCTAGTATTGAGACATTGACCAAAATTGCTACGTACTGGTACCTTACCACAGTCAGACTACATAGGGGTAACCCCACTCGCAGTGTGGACTGCTGGAGAGGCTGTGGGTCCCCAGGGATCCAGCTCCATTATCTTTGGGGCTGCCCTACGCTTACGCGGTATTGGGACACAGTATTGACAGACATTGATGCCCAATTAGACATGCAAATACCCAGATTCCTCGCTTATGTTATTAAAGGCCTACAGAATGCACTTACCTTCCCTCTCAAGTCCCCCAGGGGGCAACGAATAGGTCTTGTGCTAGGCGCAGCCCTTCAAAATATCCTCACTCACTGGGATACGGAGACACTTCCATCCGACACTGCGTGTTTACATAGAATTTGGCACATATTAGGGATGGAGAAATTGACTAAAACACTGGCTAACGAGGGATATTCTTATAGGGAGATTTGGCACCCATACATTGCTCTTTTTTTGGCAGAATTTCAAGAGCTGACCTGTCCAGATACCTCCACTTGCTACGCTTGACGGAGTCAGAATCCCAGGAGAGAGAACCGGACTGATTCTGAGATGGGCCAGTGGGGGCACTCAGTGTTACTTTTCTTTCCTAGCGATGGGCCTTGGAGTGAGTAACCAGAGGGTGGTCTTGGGTGGGGGGGATTGTTTGAATGTTAGTTGCTTCTAATTTTGATCTGTCTGTTTTTGACGTGAGCTCTGCTTGCACTTTTCCTGTTTGCATAATTGAAATGCAATAAAACAGATTTGTACCTAATGGGGACAGCGACTTACAGCCAAGGCCTCAGGTGTCGCAATGGGGGAGGCTAGCGTAACCAGGGGTCTCAGCACAATCTACATAACAGAACATCAGCATTATAACACTTACCACTACAGAGGACAAGGTTCCAAATCACACGTGCTTGCATCCAGTCCTTCTGTGTGACGAATGGGAAAGGGTATGATCTATGCCTGTGAATGACAGACATCTGGCCTCAGGCAGGGATGCAGACTCCGACGCCCGAAACTGTGACACTGACAGCGCCACTGGTCTACAGTGGATACCACCATAGACTATAATGGCAATGAGGGGCTTTAGAAAGATAAGCCCTGCATCATGCGTCACATTGCAAAAAGTTGATTTACTGCCTAGCTTCCATCTTCTGCTTCAAAGCGAAGGTGGGGCTGGCAGCCTGGGACAGACAGTCCAGACTTAAATACATCGATTTGTTTAAAGATATGATTGTATCTCTAAATAAATGGATCTATTTAGTAGTTTTGTGGTAAATGTGTAGGAATTTCAGAGGAGCGCAGCCCCAGAGCCCTAATGGAAAAACCGCCCCTACGGGCCATACCTTTGTTCTTGATATATAGTTCCCCAGGGCAAAAGGTCCTGAAAAGGTATAACCCTGTTTTGTTAAGACTGGATATTTCATAAAGCACATTGGCTGTCAGAAATTCATTCTTGTCATAGGAGAGTATAATTCTCACATTTCTGTTCACTCCTTTAATTAAACTTATTTTAGGGCAAACTTGGAACTGATGCATGTAGAATTTGTTGCCTCCTCACAGGAGATTCTTACATATTTTATTTTCCTTACTATTCTGACTGATAGATATTTAGGAAAACGTCTTAGATTTGTTTTACCAAATGTGGTCAATTTGAATGATACTTTTTAAAAAGTCTCAATAGTTCATTGCAGCAAAATATCTAATAAAACTCACAAATGAAGGCGCAAATCTAAGTATTTATAACGAAATTTATTGGCTTCCCATTAAGGAATAGAGAAGAAAGATGTAAGGAACTTGTAGGAATAACTATAAAAAGATAACGTGGTTATTGCAATTGTACCTGGAACAATATGGCAGAGGCCTCTTCTGTCGGAGTAATAATGTAGGTGCATTGTTCCGTCTTCATTCTTCTCAACTCGAAAAGAAGGAGCATTCATTTCCTGAAAAAAATACATTACATCCAAGCTTTTATTATCTGGAAATACCTGCTGTTTTATTCTGAATAGAGTAGAGGTGCAGAGTTTGTTTAGGAAAAAGAACTAAAAATAAAAATTGTAGATGACAAATTGATTTACTCAAACAAAATTTACACAACTAGGAAAACGAGCATCGCCTACTTTTCTTTTTTCTGCTTGCTCACCCTCTTTATGCTTTCAAGCTGTGTCCATGAAAGCTGTCATTTTTTTTTTTTTTTTGTTTTTGCTTTGTCAAGGTCTGATCAATGTAATTTATGAAAAGGCCTTCTTTTGGCCCAGTATGGTTCTCAATTATCCCCACATGTAGTTAAATAAGGATCTAAAACAAATCTCTTTCAACGTCAGGATTACTTCAATTTAATGATAACATGCACTAACAGATGTTAAATTTATTGTTGGGATATTTACCCCTCAGCGCAAGAGATAGTGCAGGCTGGGGGATTTGGGCTGGGGCGAGGAGGGTGTCTGCGGTGAGGGGAGGCTCTGGTGCTGCAAGAAGTGGGCAGGATCAGCGTTGCTTCTGTAGCCGCCTCCTCTGCCCCTCCTCATCCACTGTTTTACTGGATGAAGATCCACACCAGGTGAAACCAGTCTTGTGTTACTGGAACTGGTAATTTCAATCCAGAATCCCTAATCCACTCCCATTTGCTGAAGGTGGCACAGGGATACTGCCCTCAGCACTCTTAACGAAGGAGTAAATATCAGAACCTAACACTCTCAATTTACCTTAAATAAGCAATTAAAGATACAAGCCTATTCCTGTGCCTAATTTATGTCCCTCTATTCTTTGTTTTCCCTTTCCCCTGCTCCACCCCTGAATATTACAATCCTTTTTTTCTTATTTCAAAACACTTATTGAAGGATTCTCATAAAGTTACAGAGTAGTATGCGCCAGACCAGAGAGGCATGAGATATACATGAATTAGCATGGAGAACCTCCAACGTGACAACTTATTGTCAATACAGCAAAGGTAAGCAAACAAACATTTAAATGCCACGTCAGGCAAATATATCAAGTATTAATAATGAAATTATATAAACACCTATGCTGTGATAAAATGACGAGTGATTTCAGTCATATAATAGGAACAACCGTAATAACCACTCCGTAAAGAGACAAAGATAAGAGACAGAGCAGTGCAGGGGAAAAAGAGAAACAGAAAGAAGGAAGGAAAGAATGAGAAGACAGGAAACCATGTGGACCCAGCTAAAAGGTATAGGCGACTCTACTGAGCCATTAAAGTCACACTGTTTGAGATATGCGTAGAATGTTTAATAAAGGAGTAGAGTAAACTCCACAATTTCTGCAACACTCTGGGATTACCGATCACCATCATTTGTGTGGAGTGAGTACTCCTGAGATTAGAGACCTAGGCCCACCAAGATTGATGAGGCATATGATTAAATGCTTTCCAATCAATGAGGATAACCTTAATGGTGATAGTCAATTAGAGGTCCAGGAGGACCAAATCTAATTCTGACAACCAGGGTGTATTATCGGAAGCATAAGCACCTAGAAGTCTCATGGTAAAATCCAGATCAATGTTTACATGGAAAATGTCGCCCGGTTGGGTCCGAATGTCTTCCCAGTAGGACAATAGCAATTCACATTTGAAAAACATATGTTCTAAATCACCACGTCCCTATTTACAGGACCAACAAGTGTCGGAGTCCAGGAGAAGTCATTTGAATAATTTGACAGGGGCCCAGTAAAGGTGGTGAGATATAAAAAATATTGTTTGAATTAACAATGGAATGAATTTGTTTCATAAAAGAACAGAGCATATTTCATTCCATGATGGGGGCTTAAGAGAAGCGGAGGCACAATTGTGGAAGTGAGTATTCCATTTGGATTGGATTGGGAAGGGAGAAATGATGGAGGAGGTGCATAACAATTTATATATCTTCAAGGCACAATGTCCTGATTGGAGGCAGGTAGACAAAAAAGATATAAGGTCCGGTGGCTGAAGAGAGCCTAATTTAGATATTTTTGCCTTTATATTTAAAACTTCTAAAAGTCTAAGTCAGGAAGAGAAAATTTGTTTTGGAGAGATGTGAATGAGAGTGATTCTGTATCCGAGTAAAGGTCGCAGATCAAAGTAATACCTTTCGTTGCCCAAATATGACTTATTTCGGCAAAAAAAGGCTAGTCAATCTTTTTATTATTCCACAGGAACATGTGAGTGGATTTGGAGAAGTCGCCAGAAAGACGTTTGTCAACCAATTTTAAGGCATTCATGGTATCAAAAATGATACAATAAGAATGTGCCAAGGAAAAAGTGGACATCGTGAGTAGCCCCATCTGAGAAAAAGGATGGCAAAGGTGGTACTCAATGATTAGCCTGGAGGGGGGGCACCTGGGGGGAGCTTGCAAGCCAACAAGAGCCATTTGATGATCAAGCCAGTTATGAAGTTTACAACCACCTTCACTAAAATACAATCTAAGATTCTCAAGGGAGATTTTCGCTTTTTTTTATTGTTCCACAGAAATTCAGAGAAAATTTTATCGAGGGAGGAGAAGAACGAATAGAGGGAATATACTAGACAGAAAATTCACCAATGGTGCAACCACCATTTTCAATGACTCTAATCTACCCCTCAATAAAATAAATTTAGGTGACCAAGCAAATAGTAAATCTATGATTTTATTGAGCATTTCTTGTTCATTGTAGACTAGGGCATCCAAAAGATTATGATCGAACTATATTCCCAAATATTTTAGATAGTTCGATTGCCAAGAGAGGCTTGAGCGAACCACGCAGGAGGGGAGACAATGAACATTGAGTGGGAGAGCTTTGGTCTGGTCCCTGTTTAAGGAGTAGCCTGAGAAAGAGATTCAAAACTGAAATAATATAAAAAATAGTTGGGGTAGCTGAGTCCGGAGTCCCTGAAAAGATCAAAATGTCATCCACATACGCAGCTGTTTTAAAACAGGTTTCCTTTAGCCAGAAACCGTTAATATCAGAGGAGACATTCATCATATGTATTAAATGACCAATGACTAACAGGAAAAGAAGAGGGGATAAAAACAACCCTTTCTGGTACATAACAATTTTAACACAATAGCACAGGTGCACCACATAACAAATTAGACAATAAATTGTATAAAATTCATGTCCACAAAGTTTTCTTCCAAGTTTCTTCCTTTATTTTCAACGAAGTCTTTAAAAAACAATCAAGGTGATTTGAGACACAGCCGACGCGTTTCGTCCTTATCAAAAGGACTTCCTCAGGGCTGTTAATTCAACAAACACAATACACTTATAAATATATATATACATACACATAGAACGACAAAACTTAAGACAACACACACTATTAACAAACGTTCTAGTCATAAAATACCAATTGATTACTATCATTTCATCTCATTAAAAAATTTATTATTGACTAATAATTTCAACCTCTTTATGTTCAGGTAAAATACCTAACAGATGCATGCAGAAAGAAATGAAGTTAAAGAGCTCAAAAGGATGAGAGTTTAAGGATCAAATAAAGGAAAACGGAGACAGAAAGGAAGGCGAGATCACGTGACTCAATTTATTAAAGCAGCCCAGGGTTGTGCGCTATCAATAGAAAAAAGTAAGTTATTTTGAGGGAACCATGAAAGGAGCCATATTCCCATTTATATAATTAAACCATGCATGTAGTACCTACCAAGTTGATGTTTAATACTGATATTAATTGAACCAACCTCACCATGTATATATGTGCTTCCAAAAATCCACAAAGGGGGACCTTTCCCCCCGGGACGTCCCATCATCTCAGGGGTCAATTCTCCAACAGAAAGGCTCTCTGAATATGTGGATCAATTTTTACAACCTCTGGTACAAAATTTACCTGCCCATATCAAGGACAGTAAGGACATCCTTGTTAAGTTTGATGGGTTAACTTGGTCAGAGAACCTTTTCTTTGTAACCATGGATGTCGCTAGCCTATATACTTGTATAAAAAAGGAATTTGGAGTCAAAGCTTTGGAGTTTTTGGGTCAGAGATCAGCAGATCATTATATGCATAACCAAGTATTGATGGATATGACCGATATTATACTATCAAAAAACTTTTTTTTACATGACTCAAAGTGGTACCATCAAATACAGGGCACAGCGATGGGTTCTAGGTTTGCTCCCGCCTATGCCGGGCTCTTTATGGGCTGGTATGAGCGGGAGCATGCCTGGGGCCAGCACGCGGCACGTTGGATGGAACACATCATTTTCTGGGGCAGGTACATCGACGATGTCATCATGCTCTGGGATGGACCTGCCCCAGACCTTTTAGAGTACCATGCTTACTTAAACGAGAACCCTTATAATGTAAAGCTCACCATCGAATACAGTAAGGAACAGATTATTTTTCTGGATATAAATTTCTATGTGGAAAACGATTGTGTGCAGAGTATGATCCATCGCAAAAGCACTTCTTGCAATAGTACTCTACATTTTGAGAGCGCCCACCCCCATCATGTGATCAACAACATCCCGTATGGCGAAATGGTTCGCATGCGGAGAAATTGTAGCACTGATGTGACCTGTAATAAGTACATCGAGGAGACTAAACATCGCTTCCTTGCCAGGGGTTACAATAAAAATATTGTGGAGAGGGCACATAAAAGGATAAATAAAATTCCTAGGCAAAATACACTTAAGCCTAATTACCAAAAAAGGAATACAATATCGTATGTGGCCTTCAATACACAATATAATGATCGAAGTAGCAAAGTATATAATGTGCTATGCAAGCATTGGCACTTACTGCGGGAAATTCCCGCTCTCAAAGAATTTGTGACCGCTAAGCCCAAGGTCACATACAGAAGAGGACAGAACTTGAGGAATATTCTATGCCCAAGTTATGTAACTACGCCAAGGGTAGCTTCTTGGCTGCCCCACAAAATTGAAGGCTTTTTTACGTGTGGAGATTGCAATGTGTGTAAACTTGGGAAAAACAAAACAAAAACTTTTTGCTTTAACACCGATCGTACATATAGTATTAACCATATGATCAATTGTAAGACTCCGTACGTTACGTATATTCTGGGCTGTCCATGCAATAAAATCTATGTGGGCAGCACCATAAGGCCACTCAAAACGCGGATTCAGGAGCATGTAAAGGCCATACGTAACGGTGATCATAGGTATCCACTTACACACCATATGCAGGAAATTCATGGAACTGATGAAGAATGCTGGTTCATAGGCATTGACCACGTCCCACCCCATCCGAGAGGAGGGAATAGGGAATTAATGCTGAGAAAAAATGAGGCAGGTTGGATATGTAAACTTCGATGTATTGAAATGGGACACAACAATGATGATGAAATGCACTATTTCCTCTAGAGGGTGATGATCGTTTTAATGCCCTGGTTATGGTCCTATGATTGTGATGCATTGAACTGCTTCTACTGTAATTTCACATGTCCTGTTTTTTGCATATTGGTCACGATTAATGAACTGGGAGATAGACCTATGTGTGAATTTAACAAAAGACATGGCACTATAAACATTAGACTGTCCTTTATATGAATATTATCATGTATTTTCCTTACTTCCACCCCTACGGAATACCACTTCTATACGTTGGATGTGTTTTTCTCTTTAATCATTTGTTACTGTCTCTCTCTATCTTTATTTTTTCATTTAGCACTTTATTTTGACTTAGTTTTCGTTCATGCTTCATCAACCAGGGTGAAACTCATCACTGGTGTGATGTAGCTTGGGAACCAATGTTTACATTTGTATCCCTATTACTTGGTTTGGAGATGTATTTTACTAGTTTTTTCTCGTTTCCTTACCAGATGAATTTCATGGTTTTACTCCAACATGGCTTATCTTTCCTTTTGCATAATTATTTGCATTCTGTGACTTTACATTATAATCCTAGTTGGGCTTATCATTTGCCCTTAGGGACCTTTACTCTGTTAGATATTCTCCTTCCCTTTATGATAAGGATTCGCCTTTTGACATTTATATCGGTAGTCAATATATATTGTATAAAATGACGGCGGATAAAGTTCTGGAACGCTGGTTGGATCTTTGTATGATTTGATCGCCATTTTAGATATAGCTGTTCAAGATGGCGGCCGCATTTGATCCTGTAACTCGAACGAAACCGGGTCTCTTTTTAGCACGATACATCGGTTTGGTTTCTATCGTTTATCGACTACGAGCCAAATAAAAAAATATAGAACCTATTAGGTGTCGCCTGTATTAGGCATATATGTTGTTCGAAATTTAAGAGTAGCGAAATGCAATGTTGAATCAAATTTTAATTTTTAGAACATTAGTTTACTTTATCAATGTTTGGATATTAAACATCATTCGATTTATACATTGTATTGTTTAAAGTTTTTCTGTTTATTAGGTTTAAATATTAATTTTCCAATAATAGTGTCAACGAATACATGGGATATACCATTACAAGATGGCGGCCGTTATGGACTGCGGAACTCTGTTAGTCTTACAGCACTCACAGCTGTTTCCGATGAATGCTAATGAGCGCGGTTATATTAAGTCGTTTCTTAATACGGCCACATATGCTTCTATTCCCCAACTGGGTGAGGACTGCCCCGACTGATTCTGGTAAGTTATTCGATGCCGACTTCTGTTGCGGCTTGGTCGATCTCCGGTTTTGAATGGTGTGGATTAGACTGTGTGTTGACTTTGTAATTAGCGTTGCTTGCCTGGGGTATGGCTCATCATTGAAGACGTGCATGGGGTACATTACGTGTCCCCGTTTTGTATTTGTTTGTTTTATGTTGCTTTCGGATTAGGGGGACTTAGTAATTGGATTAGCCACTGTGTTCAACGATGTGTTGACTATGACTATTGTCGACCCCTTGATCATTTAGGTACTTCTCTCTTTCTTTCCCGGTATAGGTCATTTGTAGGGTCAGTGAGTCCCTTGATTTGGCGGTTGTCGGTCTTCGACTAAGTAGACTGTTTCATTATTATATTCTTTTCATTTTTCTTTTTACATTTATCCGTTTATATTCGTATTGATTCCAAACTGGTTACTGCTATTGATGCCGTTATGTAGCAGCAGGACATTTCTAATATCGGTTCAATCTTGCATTTCCTTTTAGATTATATGATCACGCCTATGCTAAAGATGTGCTCGTTTTGAACTGCACATTGAAATTAATATTGCAAATTTCTTTTTTGCATATACAGGTCGGTCATCGTAAATGATGTTATCATTTTTGTATATTTCCTAATTCTCGGATCTGGGATAGCGAACTAATTAAATTGAGAGTCATCATACACCCATTTCGTTCATTTAAATCAAGGCACCAGTAACCAATTTTAAATATAGTGAGTATTGGGCATTATATCAACTTTTATAATATCAGTTGCCTGCTCACTTTTGGGGGAATTTTAACCCATTTATTTTCTTTAATATAGACATATTGAAGGACGGATGTCTATTGGTGGTTCATACTTGGCCTTCTGGGTGATTTAAATCCTTCAATTAATATCAGTATTAAACATCAACTTGGTAGGTACTACATGCATGGTTTAATTATATAAATGGGAATATGGCTCCTTTCATGGTTCCCTCAAAATAACTTACTTTTTTCTATTGATAGCGCACAACCCTGGGCTTCTTTAATAAATTGAGTCACGTGATCTCTCCTTCCTTTTTGTCTCCGTTTTCCTTTATTTGATCCTTAAACTCTCATCCTTTTGAGCTCTTTAACTTCATTTCTTTCTGCATGCATCTGTTAGGTATTTTACCTGAACATAAAGAGGTTGAAATTATTAGTCAATAATACATTTTTTAATGAGATGAAATGATAGTAATCAATTGGTATTTTATGACTAGAACGTTTGTTAATAGTGTGTGTTGTCTTAAGTTTTGTCGTTCTATGTGTATGTATATATATATTTATAAGTGTATTGTGTTTGTTGAATTAACAGCCCTGAGGAAGTCCTTTTGATAAGGACGAAACGCGTCGGCTGTGTCTCAAATCACCTTGATTGTTTTTTAAAGACTTTGTTGAAAATAAAGGAAGAAACTTGGAAGAAAACGTTGTGGACATGAATTTTATACAATTTATTGTCTAATTTGTTATGTGGTGCACCTGTGCTATTGTGTTAAAATTGTTAAATTCCTGTATGGGAATCACACAGTGACAGTGGGTGTTTTGTCAGTGTGCACACATTTCTGGGTAGTTCCAGATTATTTATATTTATTAGGGATAGTGGGTTAGGTGCTGAGGCCTATGGGGTTCCTCTGTCCAGTTCCTTTCCTTTCTGGTACATGTTAGACCTGTCATCCTTAGCATGGTATTCCACCAAATGTTATGCCTTCCTCCTCAATTTTTGCTGATCTTGTTTTTGCTGGCCCTAGGTCTTGCACACTTGCACCACTTTAACCAGTGCTAAAATGCATGTGCTTCCTCCTTAAAACATGTAATATTGACTTATCCCCAAATGGCAAATTTAATGTACTTGTAAGAACCTAATAAGGTGGCACTACATGTGCCCAGGCCCTGTAAAGTAAATGCTACTAGTGAGCCTGCAGCACTGATTGTGCTACCCACTTAAGTAGCCCTTTGAACATGTCTCAGGCCTGCCATTTCAGCCTTTGTGTGCCGTTTAAAACTGCCATTTTGACCTGGCAAAAACATCTTTTTGCCAGGCCCAAACCTTCCTTTTAATATATTCAAGTCACCCCTAGGGTAGGCACAGGACAGCCCAAAGGTCAGGGTGCATTGTTTTTAAAATGTAGGACATGTCATTTTAATTTTACATGTCCTGGTAGTGAAAAACTCTTACATTCGTTTTTCACTACTGCAAGGCCAATCTCTCTCAGAGACTAACATTGGAGTAACCTTATTGCATTTAATAACTTATGGTGAAGTAGGTTTTTAAATTGCACTTTTGAAATTACCATTTTTAGAAACTTGGCATTTTCCTGTCTTAGCTATTAAGTGCCTGTAGCCTTCCCTGGGTCACATGACTGGGTGTAGTTGACAGTTGGGCTTTGTTTTTGCCTGGGTGAGAAGGATTGAACCTGCATGTCTTGAACCCAGAACTCCAGAGTGACTCCAAGGGCTAGTTGGATGGCCTCCTGACTTCAGTCTCAGAGGCAAAAGGCTCCAACAACGTTGCTCCTGCACCTGGACTCTGCCATCTGTTAGTTTACCCTGTCAAATGGTGCAACTCCAGTCCTGGACCATTGAAAGTGGGCCTAAGGTGCTCTGCCAGCCTCTGTGGATCCACCAAAAATTACGCATTTCGTCTGCTGCAATGCGCAACCCTGAGCAGAATTGAAGCATCGCTGCTACTGCATGGAACCACTGCAAAGACCCGCATCGCAGCCCGGCAATGCATCCTTGGCACAGGCCTTCCCTCACATCACTCGTCAACAGCAGCCTTGACGATGACAACGTACTTCACCTTGCAGCTTCGCAGCTCCTCAGAATCAACGCATCACCCCGACTGCACGGCAAGCCCTGGTCGACAGAATCCTCGATGGTGGCACGGGACGTTGCACCGCAGCCTCACCGCATCTCAGAACAGAGGCATCGCTTTGGCTGCGCAGCACATCTTCAACGTGGATCCTCGCAAACTCTCTGCAAACCAGGATTTAAGGTTCTCCTTTCAGCGGGCCTCATTGAGCCTCTGCAGCAGTCCCGCACTCCTCGTAGTCAGCCAGAACTTGTGACTTTGTCCCGGTCCTGTGCGACCAGATATCCACAGTTGGCACTTTATGCCTTTTGGCGCTATATTGCTAAAATCTTTAACATTTTATATTTCCTGTTCTACTAATTAGCTTTTTGTTGTTTTGGTCTTGTTTTATTTATTAAAAATTACTTTTTTTCCTAGTTCTGTTGTGGGCTCCACTTGTAATGTGTTTTCACTGTGTTACTGTTTGAAGTGTGGCACAAATACTTTACACGTTGCCTCTGAGTTAAGCTTGACTGCTCTGTGCCAAGCTACACGAGGGTTGAGCACAGGTTAATTTCGGGCATGCTAGTAACTTCACCCTGAAAAGAATTGGGGTTGCTGCTTTAGAAGGGTTTCACCCCCTACTCAACCAAAAACCCAATTTCTTACAGTATCCTGTTGTAAACGAAAAGGAGTAGATGTGACACCATTTATTTTAACTCTGCCTGTGGGTGAAGCATATAAAGCCATAGTCATACTTGAAAAGCGAGATCCCAGATTATGACGATTCAACACTACTTCCAAGTAAGTCCAAGTGACCTTATTGAATGCTTTTTCGGATACTAAAGCTATTGTTGCAGAAGATGGTGATTATAGGATCGAATCATTTTTAAATATGTGGCAAAAAGTATGCACATTATCAGCAGTCAATCTGCCTTTAACAAGACCAGATTGAGATGGGTGGATCGGTTTGGTAATAAGAGGTTCTAGTCGTTTAGCAAGCATTTTGGTGTAAATCTTTGTTTCCATATTAATTGGAGAGATCCATCTAAACTTTTTGGGTATGTGAGGTGTTTCCCATCCTTAGGGATAACAACGAGTGTAGCGTGAACAGCAATACCAGAGACCTAAATGGAAGAAGCAAAGTGATTGAGTACTGTCTCAAGTGGAAAGATCAGTGTATGGGCAAACGTTTTAAAAAAGCTGGTGAGAAAGCCATCAGGTCCAGTGTATTTACCTTTTAGAATAAGCTCAACTCTCTAGTTGAAGTTTGTTAGATTATTTGAAAAGTATTTGAAAAGGTAGAGAGTTTAAAACTTGATACAGCACTCTTTGGAGGAGAGGTGTGATGGTGTGTAAAGAGAAGCATAGACGTTCTTACAAATTTCTAGGATGTTGGATGTGTTGATTTTAAGAGAGCCAGAGGAGTCTTTAATAGAAGGTATGAGGGTGGCATATCTTTTACATTTTTAAATATGCATCCAAAGATTTCCCGCTTTGTTAAGGAAAAAAGTTTTTCCTCTTTCTGGGCGTGAACCCAAAGATGAACCTGTTTGCTGACAATCATATTATATTCATGCCTAAGGTCCTGGAAAGAAACCGCTAATAAGGGGTCTTTACTTTGACTAAATAATAGTTCCTTATCTTTGATGTCTTTCGTTAGGGTATCTAAGGAGCTCTATATGACTTTATTTTTGTTTGCCATACAGCTGATGATTTCACCTCTAATCGTACACATCATGGCATTTCAAAAGGACACTGGGGAAGAGACATAGTGTAAATTGGTCAATATAAATTCACTTAGGGCTTTGTCCAGACTCTGTGCATCATCCACCTGCTCCAACACTTCAGGATTCATACTCTAAGGCTTATTCTGTGGTTGTGTCTGTGTAATTTGTAAGGAAACAGTGATAGCAGCATGATCTGAAATGACGATGGGTTCAATAGTAGGATCAAATGAGGATTGAAGCAGGGATGAATCAACTAGGTCGCGGACTCGGGGCCAGCAATAGAAGTGGGAAACTGTATTCCCTATTTAACGGCAGCCACAGACAAACTGTCTTGGACATGGGGCTGCAAGGACTACTTTAGGTGCCACGGACGGTAAGGCTAAAAAACGAAAATGTGGATGAGAGAAGTCCACGTCTGAAGCAATATCCCATGGAGAATTTCACCCCTAATAGTAACGATACAATACAAGACGTATTGTAATCGAACAGCGCAGGGATGTTGTAAGTACAGGCTACACACAACCCTCGCCATGCATGCTTTAGACAGCGTGCATACACAATAAAACCTGGCCCTGAAGAAAGCCACGTTGACCCTCTAGGGCTACCAAAGGTGGCTGAAACATGTATACCATACCCAGGATGACCATAGTAAGGATACATGGGACCAACTAATTATCCCATACACATCCACCACTGTCTTTAACACTGACCGTGAACCCCAAAACATTTCAATAAAATTGGGATACTTAGGATCATAGGGATTCCCGAGCCAATTTTAAATCACCAAGTCACATCCACGAAATCACACAAAAAAAAACAGCTCCGCAGTAAACTGGCGTTGCAGCACACCCTGGGGGCATTCGGCAACCAGGGTGGGAATCCAATGATGAAGCATGTCACCTACTAGGTAGGTGAATGAGGGTTCTTCTAGAACACCCTGTGGGTTCCAAGTCCTTAAACCACATCAGAAGTGACGGAAGGAAGAAGACTTGAAGTAACCAAATCATAAATAGATGGATGATCCGTTCTCACTTTGTTTTGTTTATATTTTGACTGGGAAGACGAACGGACACGTCTTCTCTCTCTCATTTTGTTTATGGTGTCAACTAGGAAATAGTCAATCCTCAAAAAGCTGTTATGTGTAGAGGAAAGAAAGTGAAATCACTCCCAATTGGGTTATGTATTCTCCATATATCTGACAAGCAATGGGAAAGGCATAGATTACGCATATGTTTGAGAGCACGAGGATGTCTATAGACATATGCGGATTGTCTGTCTAAAATAGGATCCATGAGTAAATTTAAATTGCCTCCCAATATAATACTAGGGTCATTAGGGAAAATTGCAAATATATCTGACAATGCTGACCAAAATTGTGAGGTATCAGCAGCCTGTGCATATATATTCCTGTCATATAATTTGATGGAACCACATTGCAAGCGACAGATCATCCATCTACACTCATCGTACTATTCTGCAGAAATTAACACAATACGAAGAACAGGAAATTAAAGTAGGTACTCCATTTTTCTTTGAAGGGGCGGCAGAGCATGTTAGGTTGCAAACCTGTCCCTGTCTCATGGAGAGGGCTTCTTTATATCCTATTTTGATTTCTTGCAGAAAAATCTAATCCCTCTTCCCCCTCAATCATTTACAATAATCAAGAATGTTCTTATATTTCACTAGGTGATTTATCCCCGTGGTGTTTCGGGAGACTATTTTCCATGAGCACATTTGAATAGAAGAACACTTGAGATCTATAGTGTATGAGATGTGCAACTAAGCAAAAATGTGTGAGAAGTGGAAATGAAACCAAATAAAGAGCCTACCACATGGTTAAGAAAAAGATCCTGCGGTATAGGTAATGGTTAGGAGGAATTAATAAGGAGGAGGAAACAGTATCTCAATAGCACCTTACCACAGGAAAAGAGAAAGGAAAAGTACAAAGCCCACCTCTTTAAAGCAAGAGCGGGAAAATCCCTAAGAGATGAGGCAAACTATGGGACAATGGGTAGATCAAACTCCAAGGCAAAAGGAGACAAGGGAATCAGGAAATCTTCCACATCACCGTGACATCCTGACAAATTAGGTTAATCTTATGGCCAGGATATAAGTAAGGACAGAACCAAGAAATGGGATAAAACATAGACAGTATGTGGCAATAGTGAA
Source organism: Calotriton arnoldi (assembly GCA_963921515.1). NCBI lineage: Eukaryota > Metazoa > Chordata > Amphibia > Caudata > Salamandridae > Calotriton > Calotriton arnoldi. The sequence continues at coordinate 1,729,160 of CAWUFW010003647.1, forward strand.
ATGGTGTGCACTACGCTACGCTTGTGCCAAACATCTGTAATATATATACATCTGTTTATGAAAAAGGCAATCAACTGATAGAAAACAAGATGGCAAAGCAAAACCAATGTTAAACACGCATGTGCTACCATTATATGGAGGCGCAGCAATATGGCTGATGATGTGAACAACTAAAGCAAGGCTAAGTCTGATGTTGTGATAAAAAACTACCTATAAAGGACATTCTTTAGAAGAATAGTGACAACAATAGAAACCACACTTTATCCACCTATCAACCCAGTTGGAAAGACAGGCATCTGCGTCTGCAATCAGTAGCAATAATTGGAGAAACATTGTGTAGCCACTGGCAAATACATATCTGCAAATAAATGTGATCATAGATATTATCCAACCTGTGAATAAAGCAAGGCCCCACAAAGGCTGACTAATTGGACTTGTCTGTAAGAAGAATATATGTCTTTACAGCGCATGCTTTAGATCGCATGCCATTACAAGGTGGTCGTTACAACGACCGTGTTGTTACATCGCGAACCATTACTTCGCAAGTCGTTACAACGACTTGCTGTAGGGGGCGCGCTGGACTTGGGAATAGTATAATTTACTATTCCTACTCCAGTTTGTGCAACAGCAGGGAAGGTGTTGGATTGTGAATCCAACACCTTCTGCCTTCTACAGCAAGTCGCTGTAACGACTTGCGATGTAATGGTTCATGTTGTAACAACGCGGTCGTTGCAACGACCGCGTTGTAATGGCATGCGATCTAAAGCATGCTTTGTAAACGCTGTTTCCCCTGTAAGAGTCTTTTTAAGGCTCAAAACCCTTTTCTGTGGAGAACTCTGTCGCTAACATAATCTTAAGAAATTGAAATCCTAGATCTCCGCCATGTCAATGAATTGATCCACCTCATCTGAGATAAAATTTGCTTTGTGTGTTGGTGTCACAAGGTTTTGAAGACCAGAGGTCTTGGAGTGACAAAGTTTTTAGGTTAGAAAGTGGGAATCCTGTGAGCTCGTTCCAGCCTAAAATCTTCAGAGAGGGAGACGTTAAGAGTTGCTGATATCAAAGACTAAAAAGGCAATTGTGGAGGGGGCCTCATACTCCGCATCAACTGGGCGACCAAATATTCGCAAATTGCTCTGTCTGTTTCAATCTTCCAATTGGTAATATTCTGGTTCATCAAAGCTAGTAAGGGTTCAGATTTTCGAAGCTGTTTATCCTACACATTATTATGATCTTTAACTGCACTGAGCCTACCCTCAACAGTCTAATGTTCAAATTCATATGATCCTTACGGATACCAGCTACTTCCATTTGTAATAGATCTGTGTTTGTTTTTGTACTTTGGGCGATGTCATGTACAGAGTTACATTTTTTCACAATCGTTTCTAATGTTGATGGTTCATCCAATTTTTCTTTCACTGGTGAATCTGGGATCGGGGGTTATTGTTTAGTCCTTTTTAACATGCCTTTCAATTCTTTTTCTTTAACAAGTTTAGGCACCAACAGTGTTATGGTATGAGTATTCACGTTTACAGATAGAACCGGTTATAGCCGAAGTGATATGGTCAGAACACAGAACTTGACTTGGGCAAATATAGGGATAAAGATGAAAATGCCATTCCAACAAGTGGGGCACGTCAGCCTGCAGGCATGTGAGTCCATGTAACATCGGTAGCAGATGCAGACAAGTAGGAATAAGTTGTCTGAAGAATCAAAGCTACCCTGTAACAGGAAATGACTCGCCCAATGAAGGTGGTATAAGCAGAGGAGAGAGGCCAAGGTAACAAATCCAGTTTGTGCACCTTATCAAGTCACATCAAACCAGACACTAAAAATCATGAAGGAGCCCAAAGATGTGCACAGTCGTCTGCACAGTAGAGCACGAGGTAGAGGCTCCCTGGAACAAATAATATTGAGAAGCAGAACTTCACCTGAAGAACAGACCTTGTAGTCATTCAATTACTGCCTATGAGGGTCCTAAAGAGCTAGAGGGTGCACAATCAGGGAGCATGCAGCACGGAGAGACCAGCGGTGGAAGCCATGCACGAACAGCCAATGTCGGATCAGCATCAGTGGCCTCAGGCAAAGGCTGGCAGGCGGGCCAACACAGCGTTGCAGATACGCCACCCCAGCTATATGGTAGGCAGCGGGACTGATGGAAGGTGGTTCACAAACAGTGCCAAAGAAGGGGGATGAGACCCGATGTAACCCGCCGTTAGCGTGAGGACACGGCAATCACAGTACAGTATCGAAGACAGTTCGCAACAATGAGCCGCCTCACCCGCCATCTTTTTAGAACCTCCGCAGGAAAGGAGTGCCTGGAGTAGGCCTATTTACAGCATATACAGTCACTCATTTAACTGTAGTGGAGTCCAGAACGATGCATGAAGCACAATTCAGCATTAAAAAAGGGTTGCCATCACTGAGACTGCAGGAGCCGCCATGTTGCTCAGCCTCCAAGCCTAAACCCTAGACATCACAGTCCTAAATATGCCTAATTTCTGTTCAATTCTAATTTACATTCCTGTTGCTCTTTTATCATCTGTTATCTGTAACATTTATGGTAAATAACTCCCGTTCTAGCATGTGATTGAACAATTTTAAATAAATACTTTAAAAAAAATAATGATATATAGTTGTGACATCAGACATGATTTTAATGACTGTGCAAAACAGAGAGAAATTGACTACAGAAGAGGTTCAAGAAAGTCATATCACAAAGACTTACCAAATTACTCATAGAAATAAAAATAAAAATAAATTAAACATTATAATCAATATGTTTCCACTGGCAAAAAAAGAAAGAAAAACTCCTAGATTGATGTCACAGACAAGAAAACGAAAATCAAATTGAGAGTATAATAAAAAGTCAGACGTCAGAGGCTAACTGTGCCAGACACTTTGATTCTGAATGAAACACTGCTAGTGAAACAAGAGGCCCGTGGAAACAAACATTGCAATTAGAATGAATGAATTAAAATACTGCCTGGAGAGTTTGAAAGGAAATGTGTTACTGTATGAATGTTGTCATGCAGTCATTCTTAAATATTCTCATTAACACAAACATTCATGAACAAAGCGAACATGAGATAATATATTTTCATAGTTATTAATGACAAACATTGCGCTCGACACTAAAATGAGGTATTTGAAAGTAAATCACTTGTATGTGACAGGCAGAATTTAGAAAATACATGTAGTGTGTCTGAAATTGAATTAGCAAGTACATTTCTGCTGCAGTAATTGCTTGCCTGCAATCAGTAAACAAGCATTGGCAAACCCAGAAGGTTCTCCTGTGCGAGTTGAAGTGAATAGTTCATTAATTTTATTTTTGTATTGCAAGGACATAAAAAGAAAAAATAGAGCAAGCTACTGGCTAAACATGGTGGTCGTATGCTTGCAATATAAATAATTAACCATCGCAAAAAATGTTAACAAAACTAACCACCCGGTATCAAACAGGCAGGTGTACTTAGACAAAAAGTCAGTAACCATTTTTACATTTAATATCACAGGAAGAAATGATTTTTATTGGGGGAAGAAAAGGTGCTATTAGCTTCGAACTACTGCATTCTGAAGGCATCATTTATGCATACAAGTGTGACTAAAAAATGTAGAATGAAGAAAAAAACATTGGCAAAGCAAAATATTGGTCCACCGGTCCTGCACTGAAGTAAGTGTGGGTGGGGGGGGGGTTGCACGTGTGTGTGTGTGCGCGCGCGGGTGCGTGTGCGTGAGAGAGAGATTATATGAAGCCCAGGAAAAGATAGAGCTGTTTTTAACCCACTTTAAGGGAATTCTAATTTAAAGTTCAATATTGGGTCTTTACCGGCAACTACTGTTATTTTTGGGGAAAAAAGTTCAACTATGAGAAAATCTTAGCTCTGTTAATCCATGACTCTAATATAAATGTATCATTTTTACAGTTAGCAAGCCAAATTCAAGCCCAGATTTCTAAGGTGTAACCCCAACATTGGAAACGGTTTGAATAACATTTATTTTTTATAATAATATGATTTAAATGTATTCATGAAATAATGTTATCTTAGTTCCCTCGAATGGTTGTACAGCAGCTGACATTCATCCGTAAATTGCATTGATTAGCGGACTTTTTGATACAGCTGATAACGATTGTTATTTTACGTGCCCTACACCCAGCTGATTACATTGTGTGCAGGCCAATCTCCAGAGCGCGCTACAAAGTGTGTTGTTAGGCAATTTTCCTTTAGCTCAACACATTCAGTTTTGTGATAAATTCAATATACTCAAACAAAGAAGCCTGAGCTACTATTTACTAAAACACCATGTTATGCAATCTTAAATAAACAATTAAATTAGAATATCTTTCGGTGTTAACTCTAATAGACACACTGTTCTGTTAATGTTTGTTAAAACTGCTAAGGATTAACAGAAACACATTCATTTATTTGGCCAAGGGCCTTTGTAGAACTAAAAGAAGCGCGCAATAGTATTTACAACCTAAATGAAAATCTGTACAAGTTAAATTGTCACACAAATGTTGATTTGATGTATAAAAGGCCCTGAATTTATTAACAAGCTAAATAACCTTCTCAAATAAATGTGACCTTATTAAGGCAAAGGAGCCAACTAAATTGTTTTTTAGTGACTAACTGGAAGAAATATTGCTAGACATAAGAAACTGGTAGCAAATTGAGACCAGTATTTTTGCAACCAGTGTGGAATTTTAAAAACCGTCCATTGTACAAATAGATTGGTTCCCAAAATTCAGAATCATAGTGGTTCGCAATCCAGTCTACCTCATCAATATTCAAAAAGTAGGTACTCACTACCATTGGTGGCCATCACAGGCATGGTGACCTGCTGGTGCTAGGAGACCACTGTGTCTGTAATGGCTTTTAAACAAAAAGTACTTTTTTTTAAATGCAGCCAGTTTTTCCTAAAGGAAACGGGTCTGCATATAAGAAAACTTTCATGACCAGCCTGCTCCAGCCCACTTGCACGCAGGAGGCGGTGCTCTCATGGCCCATAAAGGCGTCACAGGCTTCCTACAGCGCCCAGGATGTGCCCGGGCGTGTGCCCAGGCGAAGACCAAGCCAAGAGTGGGCCCGTCTGCGCCTGTCCAATGCCAGATTAGGCCAGGCTGGGCTCACTCTCTTGGTTTAGTGGTTTTCTGGCCTGAATACATTGACTCCTGAGGGTATTCTGGGTAAGAGGAAAGTTAACTACCCATCGGCGAGTCCAGCAATGGTAGTCATAAGGGGCATAAATTAGGAAATTAGTTTTTTTTAATTTTTTTTTTATTTATGACATTTTATTTGTTGCAACATACATCAGTATCAATACGCAAAGTACATGGGTCACTGTATATCTACACATTGTGTACATTCTTACGATATTCATAACAGTTTACAAATTGCGGCAACATGTATGTGTCTGAGACACATTGTCGACACAAAGAGAGGTTAGCTGTATATTTCTGTTCAGCACTATTAGGAGTATGTCTTTATTTCTCTGAACAACCCTTGTGTCTTTCCAAAGCTGATTCATCCATGACCTATCTATGCCAGGTGTAATTGCTATCTTGCCTGATCATTAAGCGTGATATCAACTGGGTGCGATAAGAGATAAGTTTGAGGAGGGCCCCATATATCTCTGGGGCATGAAGTTAGTGGGAGTAACTCAGCGTAAGTGTGTGTTTGAACTTGCCAGAATATCATGTCTCTGATCCAGTCCTTAAACTTGGGTGCTCTCCCGCGTCCCCATCTACATGCGATTCTCCTTTTGGCTAATAAGAGCCCCAGAGAGACAAAGCGTCTATATCCAGCTGCAATATTTGCTGTATATCCCAATAGGCCAATTATAGGTGTCATTTCAATGGGCGGTGAGGTAATCTGTTCGAGCGCTGAAATAACTTGTCTCCAATATTCCTGAACTCCATTACAGCTCCATGCAAGATGTAGAAAATCTGCCCCTGGCATCCCGCATCTATCACAGTTATCATTGTCACGTAATTTAAATCTGTGCATTTAAACGGGAGTGTAGTATGTGCGGTGTAAAAACCTATAATGAATAATGCGTGGATGGCAGCTTGCTGAGATTTGTTCTGTTTGTGCAGTAATCTAATCTCGACCGTGTGGAGTGTTGAGCTGTGTAGTGTGTGCCTTCCTTTGTTGCAGGATGCATGTGCCTCCAGGCGTCTACGAGTCCATAGTCAGAGAATATATCCAGCAAGATATCGTGTGTTTTGGTATAGTGGTGTGGGAGGGGGTTGGATCTGTCGTTTTCCGGATGTAATGTTATATTGAAATCTCCTCACATAACACATGTGTGGACCCTAAGTCGAGGATCTGTCCCCATAAGGCAGTATAGATGTCTGGATCATCCACGTTGGGTCCATAGCAACACACTAGTGTGACAGAGTGCGGGCCCAGCCTGCCCCACATCATGCAATATCTCCCACAGGGGTCAGACCTCATCCTACCTGGAATGTATGGAACGTTTTTTTTAATGAGGATCGCTGTGCCCCTGGAGTATGAGGAGTACGAGGAGAAAACTCTATACTCCGACCATTTGGCGGCAAACATTGAATTGTGGTGGGGATCAAAGTGTGTCTCCTGGAGCATGGCGATATGTATGTGGTTTCCTATCTAAGTATGTTAGTATTTGCCTACGTTTCCGTGGGTCGCCAAGCCCCCTGACATTCTATGTTAAAAGGTTTATATTTAGTGCTGTGGTGTCTCTAGGCATACCTTCAGCGTTATATACTGTCCGGAGCGGATTGCATACTCAATGCTGCCCACCTGTGTCTGTACATGTATCAACAAATTGGTCCATGTCCCTTCACGTCTTTTGCGAAAATTAAACAGTATTCCCCGCCCTCCTCTCCTCCCACAACAGCAACCCAAACATGCTGGTATTTTTCACCCTCCCACCTCCCAGAACCAATGGACCCATAAACAACATGGTCAAAACACCCAAAACAAATGGGGAACGCCCTTGGGGGTATACAAGGGGGCACACGAGTAAACTCCCTTCCCTACTGTGCGATGACAAAGTCACCAGTATCCTGAGGGGGGGAAGGGGGTGCCCAGCATGGTCCGTACTTAAGCCCCATTTCTTTTGTTACCTAGGATCCTCCCTTTATTTCCTTGCCCAGTCCACTTATCTGAGTGCAGCATCATGATGTTATCTTTTATAAATGTCATGAGTGACTTCGACCCTGCCAACAGGCATCTTTCAGAAGGTCGGTCATGTTCTTTCTTCTCGGTTATGGTTGGTTATTCATCCCCGCCCTACACTGAGTTCATATCAATAAAGCATAAAGTCAATGTGGTTCATTCTACGAGGATATATTGTACATTGGGGTGTCATTCCTGGTTGGCCTCCTCCCTGAATACTAATCCGATGTTTGAGACGACGAGCTAGCCGGATTGTCCTGTGTTGATCGCGGTGAGGCTTGTATCTTGACGCGTTTAAGGAAATCTTCTACCTGCTACGCATTTATGAAAAAATATTGTTTACCCTGATGTGTTACCCGTAGGCGCGCTGGATACATTAAGGCGTAATCTATTTGTGCCTGACGCAGTTTTTGTTTGGCTGGGATAAACTTCCGTCTCGCCTCTTGCACTGCAGCCGTGAAATCAGGGTATAGGGTAAATTCATTGCCCTCAAAGCTCAAATGTCTTTTTTCTCTGGCCAATTTAAGAGCCGCATCGCGATCCCGATAGTTGAGTAAGCGCGCTATAATCGGTCGAGGAGAAGCTCCTGGAGGCGGTCTAGGGCCTAAGGAGTGATGAGCCCTTTTCACTGTCAGTTGTGCCGAGAATGATTCAGCGCCAAACGTGTCTCGCAGTAGACGTTCGATAAAGTCTTCCATGCGCCCTGTATTTGTGCTCTCCGGAACACCAATCACGCGTATATTGTAGCGCCTACTGCGCTTCTAAGTCTTCATTTTTGGCGGCAATAACTTTGAGGAGCTTGTCCATTTGAGTCACTTGTCATTGTACTTCAGTCGTGGTGTCTTCATTATCCGATATCCTTCTCTCCGCCTCTTTAATCCGCTCATCATGTTTATCTAATTTATGAACTATGGAGTCCATACGTGCTGTCATTGAGTCCATTTTGCTTTCTATGGAGGTGAGGCTGTGTTGCACAGCACGCAATAAGGTCTTGACATCATCTTCTGGTGTATCCCCTGAGTCCTGTGTACTATCTGTGTACGTGTGTTCTTGCTCATCCGGAGTTGAGCGCGTGGTAGTTTTTCTGGCCTCAAAAGGTAGTTTTGACTGTCTTCCATCAGTCTTTCCCATGGCGAGTGTAGTTTGGCGCCAGCGAGTGCAATCCAAGTTTCCCGTGCTCTGGTTGGCGCACTATATTGTCTAGTAAGGAGGAACTGGATACCACCACTTGGAGCTGATGTGGCAATCGTCAGTAAGTGTACACACCAGCCCTCTATATATGTGCGTACCGTCGCCAGTGTCACAAGGCAGGAGGGACGGGAAGATGTGTTTTTCCATCAAAAAAGTTTATTGCTGCGCGTTTTATTTTTCCCTTCCTGTTTTTTTTTTTTTTTTTTTTTGCACTTATATTGTCCCCACTTATTGTGTTTACTTTCTGCTTATTGCCTTAAGCCACCTGGGAAATCAAGCTGCTTGTCCTCACAGTATTTGTGTACTTTCCAGTTCTTCCACATTTGGTTCTCCCGATGGAGGGCGGTAGTCCGCGTTAGTGTCTGGAGGAAGGGTGTCTCGTCACACTACAGCCGTGGCTGACAGTCCGAGCGGGGATTTTGTTTGTTTTTTCCCCCTATCGCACCAAGCGGGACCTGCTTGTCTCTCACTCCTGCAGCGCGCAAGCAATCACTCACCGCGCACCTGGAAGTCTTGGCCGTCGTTCAGAACGTATGATGGCGGCGCCGCGTCTTCTTCATAGCGGCTTCGCCCAGGGTCCCACCTCAGCAAATAATTGTTCTTCCGAAGTCCGCTCAGCCGCTATACCATTACGGGTGCAGGCAGACGTACCCAGTCAAGCCTTGCGTTAGTCTGCCTCCCGCGTCGTTCCAGCCTTCTGCGATGTTAATGCAGTTGATGTGGCCTACTCGCCTCGTGGGCGCCTCGGGGCTCTCGTTGGAGGCGGAGCTGAGGTTGAGCTCCGCAGCGTCTGGGGAGAATTCGACGCTGCCAGGATACGTGAGCGTTATTCCAGTGTTCAAACGCTCGCTGGTGGGGCAAAGGAGCGTCGCTAGTAGGCTGGGGTCAGTATTGGTCCCTGACCCCTATCAAAACTGCATATAGTCAATCATGGGCAGGATACATTTCTGGATTATGCCACCGGGCAGCAAGAGCCTCACTGCAGTGCGGCCATCTTGGTGGTGCGCCACCTAGCGCCCCTCATAAATTAGGAAATTAGTTTCATTGAGGGAAGGCTTGACGTAGCCGAACAATTTTCATTCATTCCGGCCCATGAGCCCCAAAGTACCATAATTGCAGGGGGAAGTAGGGGAGTGAAATCCAATGGTATTAAGGATATTGCGAGCAATAACCAGATCTGCATACCCATGGTACAATTGGCAAGCTCTGCAGGAAGTTTAGTCTCTGGGGTGACCTTTCGAAGGTGACTTACTTTACGTCCAACTCCCCACCTTTGATAAAGGAATAAAAGGGATTGTGCCCCGTTCAGAAGAGGGGACAGGGAACCCAGCTACCCATCAATAAACCAAACTGGGGAGTCCACAGATACTGAAAAGAAACAAATCAGGAATGAGAGGCAATTATCCTTGAAGGAATGTCAAATTTGGAATCTCGTGTGGTAACCCATTTTACAAGATGTGTTGGCAGGATGGAGGCCGTGCTTTTAGAGTTCTATATAGAGGTCCCTGGAAAATGAAGTAAAAATAGTAATAAGTTAAGTGAGTTAAAAGGCACCTCTCCCATAACATTGTATTTCTCAATGAATCCAAAAAATCATTTAATTTCACGAGACCTCCCCTGCCCCCTCCACAGGCTGATGGAGGGCGTGTCACATCCCAGGAGGCTAACAATCCTAATCCTGTAATGATAATCACAAACCCTGATGTTGTAACGAGGGCTGTCAATGTCAACGAAGAGACAAGAGCTAATACTTGTGAAATAAGTCCTCTTACAAAAGGCAGAAATGGTTACCCTCAGCTTCCCCCAGAGTGTACATCGTAGATAATAGTCCTGAAGGACGTTCCAATTCTACCGCCAACAGCAAAGGAAAATGACTCTGCTCTTAAAAACAAGACAATTCATTGGCTAAACTCTAATTCTGGATGGTCAAAAGACCGTTCATCAGACGTTCTTATGGTCAGAAGAATCCCCTGGATTGATACTTCTAAAAAGGAAACACTCGGCGCCCTTGTAATTGTAAATATTAAATCACCTTATACTGTGAAATCTCTTTTACATCAACGGAAACCAGCACAGATTTCAATTCAGTCCATGCCCTTAAACTATTTTTATAGACCTTCTGACCCCTAAATTGTGAGAATTGCCTCAACTGTCCCTTTGGCCATAAGGAAGAGCTCAATTTTTAATGTGGAAATACGAAAAAGCTTTGACGCCCTAACATCTCTGGACGACTTGGACTAACTTTGCAATCAAAAGGACCCAGTTACATTGGGGGTCATGACCACTCTTGAGTGTCCAGAGGGGTATCTTAAACAGTCAGAAAATAAAGCACCTTGATCAGGAAACCTTGCAACGAGGCTGGCGGTTAATGAGGACCCTCCCATGGGTAATCCCAGATCCAGACAATCCCTTAAACCTCTATTGGGGAATATTGCTGATGTCCACCGGAAGTTGACAAATTCAGACTCACTATCATTCATAACTAATGTTTAAATTATTTGCCCGCATGAAACTTGGGCCTGGGATGAGTTTTATTTGAACTGTTTTTATTGCATGCGTAGTCCAGCAGTTCTGTCTAGGTCAGGTAGAGCCAAAGGGGGTTTAACTATTTTGATTTCAGTCAAATTTGTGAAACTCAATATGAAAGTAATAGATTTTACCCCTTATTATCAAATGCTGCTCTTAGGAATTAAAAATAATTTGACGTTTTACTGATTATTATAATAACATTTTTGAGGGCATGAAATCCTTTCAGGACCTGCAGGAGGAGTTTGAATTGAAAGATTCCTAACTGTTCCGATACCTACAGGTGCGACACGCGTTGACAGCTGCAGGAGTTACATGGGAGGCGCTGGAAGGTAGCCTAGTGGAGAACAGGATACTGTCGGAGGACATGATATCCATGGCCATCTTGTTGACCTACCATACGCTTATAAATAATAGACAAGACAAGACATTCTTCGGGTCCTCTGGGAGAAGTGGGAGGCTGACCTGGGCTCAATAGAGGACGCAGATTGGGAGGCGGCCCTGTTGCACCCACGAGAGATGACAATAAAAACTAGCCTGAGGCTTATACAGTTGAATGCTAGAGCTAGTCAGAGGCCCGCCCCCTTTTTCCACCACTCTACAAATGCGACTGCTAGTTAAAAAACCATAGAAATTCACTGAAAAAACAAAGGTTACAGGGACATTATAGTTAGGAAATACAATTAAAAAGACCTTAGAAATTCACTGGAAAAAACAAAGGTTACAGGATCGTTAAGTTAGACTGACATTTCACTCATACAAAACCAAAGAAATTCAGCAGTTACAGTTAGCTGAGCTAACTGTACCTTATGCCCCCGCAATGCACTGCTTCTGACCTCGCATATTACATGACTCATGACATGGTCAGTGACATCACTCATGACATCTCTGCCTCCATGGAGGTTGCTACCTGGTGAGTTTCACCAGGTGACTTATGCAGACAGCACTACCAAACTCCATCCTATGGCTGTGGTGGATTTGGAATGGGGAGGTGTGACAGGCCCTATGAAGGTACCTGTGTCAAAGGTGCTCCCAGTCCAGTGATTACTGGGCAATGATCTTGAAGCCTCTGAGTGGTCAGAGGTGGAGAGAGGACTCCATATGAAAATATTGGAGCTCCCTGAGTGGGTATGTGCTGTGACTAGGTCACAGACTACTGTCCTGGGCACACGCGGTGAGGGTATTGACAATATATTAGTCTGTTACAAAATGTTATATAAATGCAGAGGTCGGCATCAGTATTAGAACAAAAAAGGGGTTTATTTATGTCTCAACACCAACTATGTTGAATACAAAAGGCTATCCTTCTGATACATTCGCTTTTAGCCCTGATGAGTCACGGGAATTTTCCCAGTGACGAAACACGTGTCGGCTGGCCTTTTGTATTCAACATAGTTGGTGTTGAGACATAAATAAACCCCTTTTTTGTTCTAATACTGATGCCGACCTCTGCATTTATATAACATTTTGTAACAGACTAATATATTGTCAATACCCTCACCGCGTGTGCCCAGGACAGTACTCAATTTACAGTGTGGATCCTGCGATTCACACATTTTTCAGGGGTTATTGGGTTAATCCCCTGACCTGGAGGCATCGCATGCTTATAAGCCTATAGTTAGTATACGTAATAGCCTGAGCGCCACTTTCCTGTCTTAACTAAAAAAAAACCACCTAATCTCTAGGTCACAGACTAGCCAGAAGGGAGGGGCTGGACACTTGGACCCTGGAACAAAGGGACAAGCATCCAAGGACAAGGGCACTGGGCCTGATGAGCCAGCCCAGGGAACTCCAGAGGTGCAGGGAGAATCTATCCCTGATGGGAGGATCTGGCCTGTGGGGGAGGGACTCCATCCCTGCCAGAGCTGTCAGATTTGGCAGAACTGACAGGAGCAGGTGGACCCTCCAGAGAGGAGTTCAGTAAGGGACCAAGAGACTGTCCCACCATTGAGAGCTTGAGGCGGATTGCCTCTAAGCAAGAGGAGGGGGATGACAGTGGGTTTCATAGAATCTACTGGGAAGATGGACTGCTTTATACAGAGGCCAGAAACCTCAAGGAGGGGGCTACCAGGAGGTTGGTGGTGCCCCAGAAGTACAGTGAGTTCATCCTGACTTTGGGTCACGATATCCCCTTGGCAGGACATTTGGGACAGACAAAGACCTGGAACCAGTTGGTGAACCATTTCTACTGGCCCCATATGTCTGAAAAGGTAGAGGAGTTTTGCAGCTCCTGTGTCACCTGTCAGGCCAGTGGCAAGGCAGGGGGCAAGACAAAGGCTCCCCTAATACCACTGCCAGTGGTTGGGGTTCCTTTTGAAAGGGTGGGGATGGACATTGTTGGTCCCCTGGACCCACCTACTGCATCAGGGAATAGGTATATCTTAGTGGTAGTGGACCATGCCAATAGGTACCCTGAAGCAATCCCTCTTAGAACCATTGATGCTCCTGCAGTGGCTAGAACACTGCTTGGTGTGTTCACAAGAGTCAGTTTTCTGAAAGAGGTGGTATCAGATAGGAGCATGAACTTCCTGTCCAGCTATCTGACTGCTATGTGGGATGAGTGTGGTGTCAACTACAAGTTCACCACCCCCTATCACCCACAAGCAAATGGTCTTGTTGAGAGATTCAACAAAACCCTGAAGGGCATGATACATGGGTTGTCAGAGAAACTCAGGAGGAGATGGGATGTTCTCCTCTCATGCTTACTGTTTGCCTGCAGGGAGGTGCCACAGAAAGGGGTTGGTTTCAGTCCCTTTGAGTTGTTGTTTGGACACCCTGTGAGGGGGCCATTGGAAGCTTCTGAGAGAGTCTTTAGAGAAGCCTCTTAAAGAAGCAAAGGACAATGTGCTTGACTATGTGCTAGGCCTGAGATCTAGAATGGCCGAGTACATGTACAAGGCAAACAGGAAACTGGAGGCCAGCCAGGAGCTCACGAAGCACTGGTATGATCAGAAGGCTACTTTGCCTGAGTAGGCTCCAGGACAATTGGTGTGGGTGTTGGAGCTTGTGGCTCCCAGGGCCCTCCATGATAAGTGGAGTGGGCCCTATCCAATCTTAGAAAAGAAGGGTGAGGTTACTTATTGGGTTGACCTTGGCGCCCCCAGGAACCCTCATAGGGTCCTGCATGTGAATAGATTGAAGCCCCACCATGACAGGGCAGATATGACCATGTTACTGGTCACTGATGAGGGTGTGGAGGAGGAAACTGAGCCTGTTCCCGACCTCCTCTCCACTAATGTGCAAGATGGGTCAGTGGAGGGAGTTGTGCTCTCTCCCAAGTTGACAGACCAGCAACACAGAGACTATAAGCTAGTGCTGGAGCTGTTTGCTGGCCTGTTCTCTTTGACCCAAGGCATCACTGAGTGGTGTGTGCACCACATTGACAGTGGTGACAGCCTACCTATCAAAAATAAACTGTACAGGTTGTCTGACCATGTCAGAGCCAGCATTAAAGCTAAGGTTGCTAAGATGCTGGAATTTGGAGTAATTGAACCGTCTGAGAGTCCATGGCCAGTCCAGTGGTGCTGGTACCTAAACCTAATCCTCAGGGGGGACCCAAGGAGTTAAGGTTCTGTGTGGACTACAGAGGATTGAATGCAGTCACCAAGACTGACGCTAACCTTATACCTAGAGCTTATGAGCTGATTGACAGGTTAGGGGCTGCTAAGTACCTGAGTACTTTTGATTTGACTTCAGGTTATTGGCAGATTGCCCTCACTGATAGAGCAAGGGAGAGGTCAGCATTCTCCACACCAAAGGGACATTATCAGTTCAAGGTAATGCCCTTTGGCTTAAAGAATGCACCTGCCACCTTCCAAAGGTTGGTGAACAGGGTCTTGTCTGGGTTGGAACAGTTCAGTGCAGCTTACCTGGATGATATAGCTGTATACAGTTCTACCTGGGGGGATCACTTAAGCCACCTAAGGGAAGTGCTTCAGGCCATGCAGCAGGCAGGCAGGCCTGACTATTAAGGCAAGTAAGTGCCAAATAGGGCAGAGTTCTGTGGTGTACCTGGGCCACCTGGTAGGTGGGGGCCATGTACAGCCTCTCCAAGCTAAAATCTAAACTATTTTGGATTGGACAGCTCCTGTTACCCAGACTCAGGTCAGGGCATTCCTTGGACTGACAGGGTATTATAGAAGGTTTGTTCAAAATTATGGGACCATTGTGGGGCCCCTAACAGAGCTCACTTCTAAGAAGAGGCCCAAAAAGCTGTATTGGACCACAGAGTATCAGAAGGCTTTTGACACTCTGAAAGTTGCTATGTGTTCAGCACCAGTGTTGCTGGCCCCTGACTACACAAAAGAATTTGTGGTTCAGACAGATGCTTCAGAACAAGGGATTGGGGCAGAGTTGTCACAGCTAAACGAAGAGGGCCTTGATCAGCCAGTTGCCTTTATTAGCAGGCGACTTCTTCCCAGAGAGCAGAGATGGAGTGCCATTGAGAGAGATGCTTTTGCTGTGGCTTGGTCCCTGAAAAAGTGGAGACCATATTTGTTTGGGACCCACTTTCGTGTTCAAACTGACCACAGGCCTCTCAGATGGCTCATGCAGATGAGAGGGGAGAATCCCAAGCTATTAAGGTGGTCAATTTCCCTACAGGGAATGGACTTTACAGTGGAACACAGACCTGGGGTTGCCCATGCAAATACGGATGGACTTTCCAGGTTTTTCCACTTAGCTGATGAGGACTACCAGGGTGTCACCTTTCGTTTGGGGGGGGCTGTGTTGCAAAGTCATCCTGTGCCCTGGGCACCCCCCAACCTTTTGCTGGCTGGTACTGGTGGTAACTGACTCTGACTGACCCTGGGCTCTGCCTAACCAGGCCCAGGGCCAGTGCTATGCTGAAAACACTTAGAATACAGTGAAAATACCTACATACACTAGGGTACACTAAGGGTTGGGGTACCCCTGTGATTGGTATGACCTACCCCATTGGGCCCTAGTACATAATAGGGAAGGGGGATTGAAACTACCTATCAGTCCCTAGTATAATAATAGGGCATGGCAGTTTAGAGGCCAGCAGCCCTTTCTGCACTTGCATGTGTGCACTGCTGAAGCCTGAGGTCTTTTTAAAAGTGGCTCTGGGCTACAGGACTGCTTTTAAAAAGTAAATTGTGCCCAAACTCGACTTTTGTGTTTGGGGCACTTACAAATGGTTAACCTATAATGTTTGGGCATATTAGGTACCCCCAGTATCTCCCCTAAGTGTCCCAGGGGTGGGGGGGTCAGGTATCTATAAGGTGGACCCTTATACAATGAGTTTTATATGCCCTGGGTAAAGTGAACTTGCACATTTCACTCCCCACATTGTGATAAAGTGCTGCTCAAAATCGACTTTGGTGGTAGGAGCACTGTGGAGGGAGGATCTGCAATATTTTTACATATTCAGAACCCCTAAAGTCTCCCCTAGGTGTTCCTGAGGTGGGGGTCCTGTAGATATATGTAGCATACTTATAAAATATGTTTTTATAAGCCCTGGTGCTGGAAAAATGGCCCAAGTCACTTTTCCCATTGCAAATCCCATGCCATAGGTTAACATTGGAAAAGGTGATTAGTTAATAAATGGAAAAAGAAAAGCCATAAAACTAGGATTAAAGGACTCAGTAGAATGGTAATGATAAATCCAACAATATGGTATTGTTGAATTTATTGTAAAATGTACAGACAAGAAGTTATAAGACTTTTTTTTGTCTGTAAGCCGAAATTCAACCCTGTACTGTCTGCCCTGATTGCTCAGAGATAAGTGGGTGAGCCTGGCTGCTTTGAAGAGGTGATAAATGACCCCTGGGGTTAGGAAGCCTCTCGGGAGGAGAGGTTGCTGGGCATAGGAATGCCAGAGCAGGGGGAGGAGTCGTAAACCATGGACTTCAAGCGAAGGGGAGGACCCCTGTTCACCTCTAGCCAGATGCTAGGATTAAGGAAGGAATGAGCAGATGCAAGGGGGAGAGACTATGGAGATTAGTCATCCTAGTGGTGTGTTTAGCCAGCTCTTCTCTCCCTGCTGAAAATTCTGACATATTGAATTTTGGAAGAATAGTGGTTTCTGGGTTAGCATTTTGCCACACTCTGCAGGAAGTGGTCAGACCTTTGGGTGGAACCCTGCAGCTCATTGGACAGGAGTGCCCTCCTGCTTGACCCCAGAGAACACAGAATAAGTATCTGAGAGGGGCGGTGCCTCTCAGACCTGCTTTTGAAACCGAAGAGAAACAGAAGGGCCCACGCTGAAGAATTGAATGTGCATTCACCAGGCCTGCACTCTGGAGATTGCGCCTTTTTGCACCATTTGAAACTACAGCCCTGTGGATCAAACCTGCTTCAATAGGACTAAAGAGTGGACTCCCTGCAAGCTACAGGTTAACAGAGCTCACCTGGACCATCACCACAAGGAATCCCAGCCTGGAGTACTACCAGTGGATTTGTAAGGGTTTTGTCCAAGTGGATTGTGGGAATTGAAGTCTCACACTTTCAAGGACCCTCTTGGAGATTCCAGAGCCTTGGATTGTGTGTTGGATACTTTGGGACCCGCAAGAAGAACTTCAGGAAGGAGTTCTAACAGGACCCAGCCTGCTGGAGGGGGCTGCACAAGACTGGTGAGAGATCCTCCAGAACAATTGCTAAAGGTGAATGTGTCCCTGTCAGAGGCAACGAAATGACCAAAAGGGGCACTGTTGGTTTCTAAGCACTAGAAAGTGACTAATCTTTAAAAATTAATATCTCTGGTTCCCTACAGTGGATTGTTTTTGTTTTGGTGTCATTTAAAAGATAAAAATATGTCCTGTTTTTATAAATTGGTGTTGGATTTTTATTTTGTGTTCTGTCTTAATTATTTACTGAATTTGAGTTTTTAAATGCTTTACATACCTGTCTTTGAAGTTAAGCCTGCCTGCTCGCAGCCATGTTACCAGGGGTTGAGCATAGGAATAATTTTCTAACACCTATTCTGAGCCCTATACTGTGTTAGTGGCCTTATTGCCAGTGGAAGACCTACATTTGCCCCTACCAATAATCCACTTTCCAACATTTGGTGCTCAGCGGTGTGGATGAGGACTTGAGTTTAAAAAGTACACCTTTCAATAAAGTGAATTAAGATTTTAAAAATCCTCTAAATTGCCTTAGAACAAAACTTCTGGGTTTGATTTTTAGAGTTTGGACTAAAAATGTTTTTAATCCATTGTTTTGATTTTTCCAAATTGTTCTAAGTCTGTGTGCCTAGTTGTTGTGACCCAAAACTAGGGAACCATGGAGCTGGACCTGGCTAAACTGTCCCAGTTCAGGATGGCTGATCTTAGGGTACAGTGTAGGCTGAGGGGGCTGCTTGCTTCTAATAAGATTAGGAAGGCAGGGTTGCTTAAGTCCCTAAAGGCCTGGGCTGGGGTAGCTGAGGAGATACAGGGGGGAATAGGCAGTGTTCCCCCCACCCTCACCCGAGAGAGGGGTGAGGATGTTGCCTCTTCCATTTTTTCTGTTGACAATGATAATATATATAGTCATGATAGCGATCCAGCAAATCTAGTGTACTTTGTGATTGACTCTATCCCCCCTTTAAGAAGGGGAGGAAACCGTGAGGCCCAACTTCGTTTGTTAGAAACCTGTTACATATTGGAATTGCGTCAACCAGACGGGAGGAGGCATCGCCATCGTACACAAGAACACCATCCGCATCTCGACTAACTCCGACGAGACCTTCACCGCCGCCGAACACCTACACTTCCAGATACACACGGACCCCAAGACCACCCTCCGAGGCACCCTCATCTACAGACCCCGGGACCACGCACACTATTCAGCGAAGACATCGCAGACTTCATCAGCCCGCACGCCATGCCCTCCGCCGACTACATCCTCCTAGGGGACCTCAACTTCCACCTGGAGAACAACAACGACAGAAACACCACCGCCCTGCTGGACAACCTCGCCAACCTCGGACTCAAGCAACTGGTGAACACGCCCACCCACTACGCCGGCCACACGCTTGACCCCGTCTTCTCGTCCAGCAAGCACATCTCCTTCAGCCACGCCACCGGACTCCACTGGACCGACCACAGCTGCGTCCACTTCAGCTTCAGAAAGACTGCGACCCACCACCACCCGCAACAGGCTCCCCGCCGGAGCTGGAGCAAGATCACCGCCGAGCAGCTCACCGCCTCCCTCAGCCAGAACACACCCACCGACACAACGGACCCAAACGAAGCAGCCAGCAACCTCGCCAAGTGGCTGACCGCCTGCGCCCGACGACCTCGCACCACTAAAAACCCTCCCAGCAGACCCGGAAGCAAGAAAACCCCTTGGTTCACCAACGAACTCAAGGAATCCAAGAAGAACTGCCGCACTCTCGAGAAAACCTGGCGACTCGTCCAGACCACAGACAACAGGACCGCCCTCAAGCACGCCACCCGCAAACACCACCAGCTGATCCGTGCCACCAAGAAGTCGGCACTCAAAGAACGACTGGACAACAACGCCCATGACAGCAAGGAACTTTTCAGCATCGTCAAAGAGTTCTCCAACCCCAGCGCCGGAAACAACGACATCACCCCCTCGCAAGACCTCTGCAACTCACTCTCCGCGTTCTTCCACCGCAAGATCACCGACATACACAACAGCTTCGACGCACAAACAACGCACCCTACCGCCGAACCAATGCCCGCCACCACCACCCTCTGCAACTGGACCCCGATCAACACCGAAGACACCACCCGCACGATGAACTCCATCCACTCCGGATCACCAACCGACCCCTGCCCACACCACATCTTCAACAAAGCCGACGCCACCATCGCACCCCATCTCCGGGACATCATCAACTCCTCCTTCCACACCGCCACCTTCCCGGAGAGCTGGAAGCACGCCGAGCTTACCGCCCTCCTGAAGAAACCAACGGCGGACCCCACCGACCTCAAGAACTACCGCCCCATCTCGCTCCTTCCGTTTCCGGCCAAAGTCATCGAGAAAACCGTCAACAGACAGCTTGCCGCCTTCCTCGAGACGAATGGATCCCTCGACCCCTCGCAGTCCGGGTTTCGGGCCAACCACAGCACCGAGACCGCCCTTATCGCAGCCACCGACGACATCAGAACCCTAACCGACAACGGGAAACAGCTGCCCTCATCCTCCTGGACCTCTCCGCGGCGTTCGACACCGTCTGCCACCGCACCCTAGTGAAGCGCCTCAGCAACATCGGAATCCGAGAGAAAGCACTGGAATGGATCATCTCGTTCCTCGCCGGAAGAACCCAGAGAGTCCGCCTCTCCCCGTTCAGATCCGAAGCCACCGAAGTCATCTGCGGCGTTCCACAAGGATCCTCACTCAGCCCGACCCTCTTCAACGTCTACATGAGCCCCCTCGCAGCCATCGCACGCCGACACAACCTCAACATCATCTCCTACGCCGACGACACCCAGCTGATCCTCTCCCTCACCAACGACCCCACCACCGCCAGAGCCAACCTGCACGACGGGATGAGAGACGTCGCCGACTGGATGAGGAACAGCCGCCTTAAACTGAACTCAGACAAGACGGAAGTCCTCATCCTGGGCTCATCACCCTCCGCCTGGGACGACTCCTGGTGGCCCCCGGCCCTGGGCACCGCACCCAAGCCAACGGACCACGCACGCAACCTGGGCTTTATCCTGGACTCCTCCCTATCGATGACCAGACAAGTCAACGCCGTCTCATCTTCATGCTTCAACACCCTGCGCATGCTCCGCAAGATCTTCAGATGGATCCCCACTGAAACCAGGAAGACCGTCACCCAGGCACTCGTCACCAGCCGACTGGACTATGGGAACACCCTCTACGCCGGAACCACAGCCAAACTTCAAAAGAGACTCCAGCGCATCCAGAACGCCTCCGCACGACTCATCCTGGACATCCCCCGACACAGCCACATCACCGTACACCTGAAAGACCTGCACTGGCTCCCCGTCAGCAAGAGAATCACGTTCAGACTCCTCACCCACGCACACAAGGCCCTCCACGACCTGGGCCCAAAGTACCTCAACGACCGCATGTCCTTCTACACGCCCACACGCCAGCTACGATCAACCAGCCACGCCCTCGCCACCGTACCACGCATCCGCAGAACCACCGCCGGAGGAAGATCCTTCTCCTACCTGGCGGCCAAGACCTGGAACTCCCTCCCCACTCACCTTCGGCGAACCCAGGACCATCTCGCCTTCAGGAAGCAGCTCAAGACCTGGCTGTTCGAGCAGTAACTTACCCCCTCCCCCAGCGCCTTGAGACCCTCCCGGGTGAGTAGCGCGCTCTATAAATGCCGTGATTGATTGATTGATTGATTGATTGAATTAGACACAAAGGCACCGGCAGGGTTGAATGCGAGTGAGGATTTCTTTACTTGTTTACAGTAGATGAGCATAATATGTCTAGATATTTGCACTATACGATCTGTAGCAGTGTCAGTTTGATTTCACACAATGAGATGTGCACATGCACAGTTGATAATCAATACTTCCCTCATCACTTCCCTTGATCAGCCAGAACATTTCACAACCCTATAGCTATAAGAATCTGCTTTTTATCTGTAAGTTAAGGCACAAAGCACTTTTTTAGAACCCACAGGTTTTAATGGTGACATAAATTATTATTTGCACATTTGCACAATATTTATATAATCTGTTTATACATGGAAATAGGATTGGCCCACTGGGGCCGTATTATATTAAGTGCAATAAGACACAAGGATCAAAACAACAGGTAACCATGTAGCGTATGATTTTATCACAGTTATCAAATGGGTAAAACTGCGCTTTTAGAACAATTATATATAGTTTTGGGAGTTCCCAAAGAGTTAAAGATTTTTTTAACATGTGTATACCTTTATGTGCTAATAAGAATGACACTAATCATTGACCAAAACAAGGTGGTTGTGATTAATGGTATTTTTAAATTATCTTTTAATGCAATTCTGATCATTTGAATGCTTTTATAAGATTTTAAATACCAATTACCATATATTTTGTTTATATTTAAATGAACTGTCATTTTGCAACATTACATATATTTATGAATATATTTTACATTAATGTATTTACTACTTATATCAAATGTATGCTTATTTTGCACAAGGTGATCTCTTTGTTGTGTCAGCACTCATAGTGGTATGAATACCATGTAGTATTTTTTCCATGTTTACCAGCGGTCACCTGACTGCTACGTTTTGCACTTGCACTTTAAATAGGGGTTAAACAAATGGCAACGCGTCATGTGATCAAGGCCCAGGTGGGGCTGAAACGCGTCATGGCGGAGATGCAGGGCACACAATAAACATATTGCACAAAGAACTTTGGGTCCGCGTTCGTCTGTCCGAGTAGGTTTTAGGGACGAGTTATAGTTACTTGGACATTGCACTCGTACAAAACCCGTGAAATTCCCCCGTTATAGTTAGTTCAGCTAACTATAACTCGCGCCCATAATGCACTGCTGATGACGTCACATATTACATCACTCATGACATGGTCAGTGACATCACTGATGACATCACTGATGACATCTCAAATGACATCACTGATGACATCACTGATGACATCACTGATGACATCATCCAGTGACTGTGTGTTTCTGTAAAGTTTAAATATTTTTAATATATATAGGAAAAGACGTATTGAAGAATGAGTGGGTGTGTAAGTGTCTGTATGGATGATTTAGTAGGTGCGTGACTGACTCTATAAGTGAGTGATTTAACGTATCTTACTGAATGCATGGGTTAGTGACTAAACTGGATGAATGTCTGTATCCGTCTGTCTGTTGCTGTGTAAGTGGCTGCATGTGTTTGTGAATAGCTACATGAGTGTCTATATGAGTTATTGAATGCTTGTCTGAGTATCTGTATGGGTGCCTGAGTGTTTGTGTGGGAGGGGTGTGTGCAACTCTGTGCATAGATGTGTGAGTGGGTGATTCACTGGGTGGATGGTTTCAAGAGTGCATCTGTGATAGACTGTATGGGTGGGTAAGTGTGTGTAAGAGTGTGTTAGTGAGTGAATGTATGTCCCAGTGGTACATGTGTGAGTAACTACATATGTGAAAGGCAGTATATATGTGTGTTGGAGTATATAAATAGCTATAAGCAAGAGTGAGTGATTGTGATAGTGGCTGTATGGATGAGTGTGTGCTTGTATCAGTGATTGTATAAGAGCGTAACAATGTGCTACTATTTGTATGAGTAAGTGAGCTGGTGTGTGTATAACTGTATAGGTGAGTAAATGGCAGTGTGTTTAATTATTTGCATGACTGACTAGGTGTGTGAGTATCTCTATGGATGAGTGGCGTTGTTTGAGTGTCTATATAGGAGTAAGAGTGCATATGATAGTCCTGTACTGAGTGACCGTAAGTATGAGTGACTGTACGGGTGAGTGAGTGGATGTGTGTGTGTAGACCTAAGAATCAGTGAGTGGGTATGTAGTTATTGGTGTTGGAGTGTCTATGGTTTTGCGAATGGCAGTCTGTAATTTAGAGTGGGTGTATCAAAGGTTATATTAGGGTGTGAGGAGGTGCATCAGATTATCACGTGGATGATGTCATCAGTGATGTCATTTGAGATGTCATCAGTGATGTCATCAGTGATGTCACTGACCATGTCATGAGTGATGTAATATGTGACGTCATCAGCAGTGCATTGCGGGGCGCGAGTTATAGTTAGCTGAACTAACTATAGCGGGGGAATTTCACGGGTTTTGTACGAGTGCAATGTCCAAGTAACTATAACTGTCCCTAAAACCTATGGTTTTTCAGTGAATTTCAAAGGTTTTTAAATGCTAATTTGTAACTATAACGTGTCTGAAACCTATGGTTTTTCAGTGAATTTCAAAGGTTTTTAAATGCTAATTTGTAACTATAACGTGTCTGAAACCTATGGTTTTTCAGTGAATTTCAAAGGTTTTTAAATGCTAATTTCTAACTATAACGTGCCTGAAACCTACGGTTTTTCAGTGAATTTCAAAGGTTTTGTAAATGACAATTTTTAAATGTATTAATTGTTATATTAATTTTTTCATACTGATTTACTACATTTTTAGAAACAATTTTTTTTACATATTTTATTTTTAAATTACATTGTAATTACATTATACATTACATTACAAAAATACTTTCTCAGAATGAATTACTTTAGTTTAAATACTTTGCAGATAGGCAATAGACTTTTAAGTACAGTAGTTACAGTTGTTGCAATGGGCAACACATTTTCAAACACAATGCAACATTCAGCTCAATGTGAATTTCTAGTTAAATGCAATTAGTTACTTTATGGATTACTTTTGTAACCACAGGACTGGATCCTAGATTCAGTCCTGGTACATCTCCTGTAAACAGTTGAGTAAAAGCGTTTTGGTTACAGTCGTGATTTTTAAGGAATATTATTGTATTTTAAAAGTTGACACTTAGAAACTTTTTCTCATAGAATCACCAATGTTATCCTATGGAAGGAAATTCACTTAGCAGGTAAAAACTGTTATCGTTACTTTTTCTTACTCAGTGTTGGATCCTGGATCCAGCACTGGTGCATCTCCTGTAAACAGTTGAAAGAATGCGTTTAAGTCATACAGGCGATTTTTAAGGAATATTTGTAGTTTGTGAAAATCAACACTTTGAAACTTTTTGCTGAAAACCAGTCAATCTTAGCCTATGGAAGGAAATTCAAGTTACCGGTAAGTACGGTTAAAATTACTTTTCAGGACCAGTACTGGGCTGAAAGATGCAGCACTGAGGTCTCTCCTGATAACAGGTGAGTAAATCGGAATTCGTATTTCGGCTGATTTTAGAGGAATATTTTAAAGTTCCAAAACTCCACACTTAGAAGAATTTCCAAGTGAAACCAGTCAATGTTAGCCTATGGAAGGAAATTCAAGTTACTGGTAAGTACGGTTAAAATTACTTTTCAGGACCAGTACTGGGCTGAAAGATACAGCACTGAGGTCTCTCCTTATAACAGGTGAGTAAATCGGAATTCGTATTTCGGCTGATTTTAGAGGAATATTTGTATGTTTCAAAAATCAACACTTAGAAACTTTTTCAGCAAAAAGCAGGCAATGATATCCTATGGAAGGAAATTCAAGTTACTGGTAAGTACGGTTAAAATTACTTTTGAGGATCAGTACTGGGCTGAAAGATGCAGCACTGAGGTCTCTCCTGATAACAGGTGAGTAAATCGGAATTCGTATTTCGGCTGATTTTAGAGGAATATTTTAAAGTTCCAAAACTCCACACTTAGAAGAATTTCCAAGTGAAACCAGTCAATGTTAGCCTATGAAGGAAATTCAAGTTACCGGTAAGTACGGTTAAAATTACTTTTCAGGACCAGTACTGGGCTGAAAGATGCAGCACTGAGGTCTCTCCTGATAACAGGTGAGTAAATCGGAATTCGTATTTCGGCTGATTTTAGAGGAATATTTTAAAGTTCCAAAACTCCACACTTAGAAGAATTTCCAAGTGAAACCAGTCAATGTTAGCCTATGGAAGGAAATTCAAGTTACTGGTAAGTATGGTTAGAATTACTTTTCAGGACCAGTACTGGGCTGAAAGATGCAGCACTGAGGTCTCTCCTGATAACAGGTGAGTAAATCGGAATTCGTATTTCGGCTGATTTTAGAGGAATATTTGCACAATGGTGAAGGGAGGGGCGGGGCCTGAGGTGACATCTGTGCAAACGCGCCCCGTGGCGCGTTTTAAGTTGGGGGATTAAGTCCCCTTGAATCCTGAGGGTCCCTAGGGGCCAACTAGCCCACCAGGAACCTCCAATATGCGCCAGGGGCTGCGTTGCAGAGACGTGTAGAGAGGCCACACCCCTTTTACACCTCTCTGCAACGCAGCTCTGTGGCGCTTTCTGGATGTACCTGTTGGGCTAGTTGGCCCCAGGACCCTCAGGATTGAAGGATTTAATTCCTCATCTTAAAACGCGCCACGGGACCTGTTTACACATGTCACCTGAAGCCCCGCCCCTCCCTCACCACTGTGCAAACGCGCCCCGTGGCGCGTTTTAAGTTGGGGATTAAGTCCCCTTGAATCCTGAGGGTCCCCGGAGTCCAACTAGCCCACCATATACCTCCAAAGCGCCACAGAGCTGCGTTGCAGAGAGGTGTAAAAGGGGTGTGGCCTCTCTACACGTCTCTGCAACGCAGCCCTGGCGCATATTGGAGGTTCCTGGTGGGCTAGTTGGCCCCCAAGGACCCCCAGTATTCAAGGGAATTCGTTCCCCCTCTGCAAACGCGCCAGGGCGCGTTTGCAGAGTGGTGAAGGAAGGGGCGGGGCCTGCGGGCCCGATCGTTTAAAAAAAAAAATAAATTTTTGTCCCCTGAAGGGAGGCTGTGTAGCCCCCTTCCTTTTTCCTGTTTTTATGCCCTGGGGACCCCATCCCCCAGGGCCTTACCCCTTTTTTTTATTTTTAATTAAAAAAAAAAACAGGAAGGGGCCGCGTGGCCCCCTTCCCTGGGCCTGTATTGGCCCTGGGGACCCCATCCCCGGGGCATGGCCTTTATTTTTATTCTTTGGAGGGGCTGCGTGGCCCCCTCCTCTAACCATTAAGGCCCCGGGGACCCCATCCCCCAAGGCCGGCCTTTCCATTTTTTAATTTTTTTAAATTTTTCTTTTTTGGGGAGGGGGCCGCGTGGCCCCACTCCTGAGCCACTACTTGCCCCGGGGACCCCATCCCCCGGGGCTGGCCCTCTCCGTTGGGGACTGTGGGGGGTCCCCAATCCCCCCACAGTCCCGCCGGCTCCCCACGTCCCTTGGGAGCCGGCATTGCTTTCACATGGGAGCAGCTGACATGCTGCTCCCCATGTGGAAAAGCAATGTGCTTTGGATATTGGAAGAGAGAGCAGGTTTCCCTGCTCTCTCTTCCAATATCCAAAGCAGTTTGCTATGGCAGGACGGGGCCGCGAGGCTCCGTCCTGCCATAGCAAACTACAGTGTCCCGGGGGTAGGCACCCGGGACACTGCAGGAGCCGGCCCTGGGGGGTGGCGGTCCCCAGGGCCATCAAGGGCTCCAGGAGGGGGCCGCGCGGCCCCACTCCTACATCAGCACAGCCCCGGGGAGGTGGTGGTCCCCGGGAGCTTCGGGGGTCCAAAACGGACCCCCATTTTAATTTGTTAGTGCCCGGGAGGTGGCGGTCCCGGGGCGTGTGGGGGGCTGGAGCCCCCCACACAGGTAGTTAAATTAATAAAAAAAGCCCGGGGAGGTGGTGGTCCCCGGGGCTGCGGAAGAGCTCAGAGCCCTCCCGCACCATTTTAAAAAAAGCCCGGGGGTGGCGGTCCCCGGGGCTTGGGAGGCCCTTGAGGCCCCCACACATTAAATTATCCCCCCACCATGCCCCGGGACTTGGGCCACCCGAGGGCCAGTGACTATCGAGCGCGGGAGACCGCGCTTCGATTTTTTCCGGCAGGATTCGCGCACCCTGAGCGCATCCTGCCGATTTTTTAAAAAATGCTTTTTTTGCCCAGGGGGTCCTTGTGGGACCCCTGAGCAGGCCTAGGGGTTAGGGTGTTTCTACCCTGCCCCCTTTGTGCGTTCTGCGCACTTGTTTCTTTTTTTCTCGGCGGGATCCGCGCACCCTAAGCGCATCCCGCCGATTTAAAAAAATAAATCTTTTCTGCCCAGGGGGTCCTTGTGGGATCCCCTGAGCAGACCTAGAGGTCAGGGTGTTTCTACCCTGCCCCCTTTTGCGCTTTGTGCACTTGTTTCTGTCCCTCGGTTCTACCGAGGGACAAAATGGCTGCCAACACTTCTTGATTTGGAGTGTTGACAGCCAGATTAGCATGCAGCTCGTGATCGGGAGGTACGCGGATCCGACGCGCCCATAGATATATATGTGATTTTAATTGTGAATTTCTCAGGAACTACTGAACGGATTTACACCATTTTAGCAAAAGGCACCAGTCTGAACCAAGGGCTACCTCTTTGCCAAATTTGGGGTAATTCCGTTCAGCAGTTCGAGCTGTAGCTGCGACTAAAGGTTCCTATGGAAAAATGAATGGGGAAAACGCGTTTTGGGACCCCCTTTTTCTCGGCCCCCGCTTGACGTATCACCCCGAGACTTTCAGGGTAGGAGCGGACCGGAGCGCCCCAACAAGTTGGAAGGTTTCGCGAAGATTCGTCAACCGGCGCCAACGTTATTGCAAATAGAATGTCGCGGATTTCCTATGGATAATAGGTCCTAACTATAACTATCTACTGGCGACCGCCAGTAGATAATATATATGAATATGTGTATATATATATATATATATATATGAATATGTGTATATATATATATATGAATATGTGTATATATATATATATGAATATGTGTATATATACATATATGAATATGTGTTTATATATATATGAATATGTGTATATATATGAATATGTGTATATATATGTATATATATATGTATATGTGTATATATTTATATGTGTATATATATGTATATATATATGTATATGTGTATATATGTATATGTGTATATATTTATATGTGTATATATATATATGTGTATATTTATATGTATATGTGTATATATATATGTATATGTGTATATATATATATATATATGTGTAAATGTGTATATATATATGTATATCCCAGAATTTCGCCATACACCTTCCATTCCAGAGGCAAAAGACGAAAATGGACCCAATTGCAGTGCGTAAGTGTTTATTTGCTGCCACGCACCTCTGCCACGACGCGTTTCGACCTTCAAGAGGTCTTGTTCACATAACGCGCATGCGAAGTGTCCCAAACATTTAAAGTGCTCGTGCATAGTCTCGTGACCAAACACATGACAAGATTTTAAAAGACATAGAAGAGTTGATTCAAAGGCACGATAATATCATTGACCAATCGCAATTCCTTTTGGAATTAGGACACATATATATATATATTATTATATTATTGTTATATTTACAGCACGAAATGACATATCACTAAAAAACTTTTATATCCATTATAGTTGAAAAAAGTTTAACGAATTCATTACATTTTGTGTTAAATCGCTTATACAAACTATATTTTCATAAAAGTTTATAAAAAAATGTAAAAGTAATAGCGTACATGATAAAACCATCGTTTATGCTGAATCGCTTATACAAACTATATTTTCATAAAAGTCTATAAAAATATGTAAAAGTAATAGCGTACATGATAAAACCATAAATGGAAATATTTTCACAGTTTAAAGGTGAATGTACCGTCTGTAAACAATTTAATGATGGCCCTAAACATACCGGTATATACCCGGTTAGAAAGACTAGAGCTCTATCATAATGAGTCCTACATTGGTTTGATGCCTATTGAACTAATAATGCCCATAATGGGCCTTATAGCAACTCATTCTCATATTAAAAACATAAAGTGCTGAATGTGCCACCCACTCGAACCGGTCACGGCTCAAAAAGTGATAAGTGTTAATAAAATTTAAAGGATTAAGGAGGCATGTCTTTCATATTATTAAAACAGACTGAACATGGACATGAAACTTTTTGATTAAAATCTATACAAATATAGAGAAAATAAATAATGTTAGAGAAATAGTGCAAATAAAGCTGGCTTACATTATAAACAGGTAAAAAAATCCTCACTGGAGTTCAGACCTGACGGAAACTTTGTGTCTAACTCCAGGATATACCTGGTTTCAAGTTGCCGTAATTGTGATTCTCGGTTACCTCCCCTACGTAAAGGTAGGATTGTATCAATCACATAATATTGTAGATGTTCAGGATTGTTACCATGTGGTCCTTGAAGTGTCTTGCGACAGGATATGCTGGGTCACTGTTATTAATAGCCCTTATGTGCTGGAGTATCCTCTTCGTGGACCTGCAATTTGGTACTACCAATATAACGCAGACCACAGGGACACTCCAGCACATATATTGCATATTCTGTTTTACATGTCAACAGCTTATTAATATATATTGCCTCAGTTCTAAATGGGCTAGTATATGATGTTCTACTGTTAGCATGTTTACATGCTTTGCATGTTGAACACTTCACAAAACCTCTTCGGGAGGTCAACCAATTTTTAGTATTGGTAACTTCTGGACTGCTTTTTACCAACATGTCATTCATGGACCGAGCTTTCCTAAATACTAGATCCGGGGTTCTAGATACATGTTCCCTCAGTATTGGATCATTTTGTATTAGGCCCCAGTTTTTATTAAATATTTTACGAATGATTTGATGTTGCTTATTATATGTTAAAATCATTCGTGTTACTGGGGTTGGTGTTGTCTTTAGTTGGGCTCCGATGGACAGCCTTTGTAAAAAGCATGTCCTCCCTTTGAATGTTGCCAGTCTTGGTAATCGCTCTGTCAACTACCTTAGCGGAGTAACCTCTCGAAATAAACCGTTGCTTGCTTTCTCGCTGGGCCAATTTGCATTCATCAGGGTGCTGCATATGCGCTAATTCGCAGCATTTCCCCATAGGGTATACTTTGAATGAGATGACTGGGATGATGACTGCTGGCATGTAATATTGTGTTGCCGGCTGTTGGTTTTCTGTACATCCTAGTTGAGATTTTGTTATCACTGATATATACTTCAACATCCAAAAAGTACACATTTTGTCTACTTAACTGCGCTGAGAAATGCAAGTTGAGATCATTGCAGTTGATCTGTTCGATGAATTGGAGTGCCAGATGTTCTGGGCCTCTCCAAATCAGGAACAGGTCATCAATATATCTATACCAATGACATACATGGTTACTCATAATTTCTGCATATTTG